>LKUV01000027.1:0-467522 GCA_001414455.1 Hymenoscyphus fructigenus | reverse complement strand
GGGGGGGGGGACCGGGCTATGGAAGGCACGAAGCGAAGGTGCGATGTGTGGTGGGGGGAGAGTGTGAGGGGGGAGGGAGTGGGAGGAGGAGGAGGAGGAGGGAGGGAGTGGGGGGAGGGAGATGCAGTAGTTTAACTGCAGATTGATTGGGAGGCTTGCCGCAGCCTTTCCTGGCCTCAACACGTAGAAATGCAGAATCAATTGTAGATTATGCGGTGATTGACTACTTGTTTGGTTGAGATTGACATCTTCTAGCTCTGCCTCCTGCCGTCCCCCGGCGGGCTATCTCTCCGTTGCATCGGTTTTTCCAACTGCCACTGTCACCATGTCATGGTGGGCTGGTGGGCTGGTGGGCTGGGTTTTGGAGCTTCATAGCTGGGGCATTGGGGCATTGGGCCAAAGCAACCCTGAAAGTGCAGGACTATCCACAACTAAAAGCGCATCTCCATCCCCATCTCCAGCTTCTCCTCATCTCCATTCTCCAATAGTAAATTTAGTGCACAATCTCCACTACTTGGTCGCTCTCGCAACGCTCAGTGGTTACTATTAGCAGCATGCAGGCGGAGCCTCCCCGTACATGCGATCGAGGAGATGGCACTATCGTGATTGACATCGTGATGCAGATTAATAACACCCACTGTCGCAACTTTGGAAGAACCGCTCCAGCGTCCGATTAGAAGCGTTCCAATTTTGATAAGGTGTTGAAGATCACGCATCAGGTCCACCCAGGACCAGCCCAGGACCAGCCCAGGACCAGACCAGACCAGACCAGGACCAGGACCAGACCACGCCTATTCTGGGCGCAGGAAAACAGCCACGGCCAGGGTAGCCACAACGTTGTAACATGCAATTTCTCGCGCAGCCATCTACGTATTAATACAGCCAAAGTACCTCCGTCACTTCCTTATCACCGCCCAACTTCCAGCTTCCTAGATACGAATGACTGCCACCGGATTTTGCAAATCATGTCAAATTATCGGCTTCGCTCTTTGCTACTCTAGCGAGGCCATTCTCAGCTAAGACTCTGCCGCGTCCACGGGTCGTAAGCTCCCGTATCTTGGCTGCGAGCCAGACTCATTGCAATTCACTGCCGTCGACGAGTAAGTACTACTAGTTGTTGTAGTAGCACCGAGGCAGTAGTCGTCCGTGGAGATAGAGTTTGTCGCAGTGGCAACGTAGGAAAAGGGGGGTTATCGAAATCATCAACAGTTTCTGCTTTCTGCTTTCTGCTTGGTGTGTTGACAATCTCACCATTCATCAAAACTCAAAACGGCAGAAAAAAAAGTTGGCGTGGAATTTGTAGCCGGGGTTCAAGTGCCAAGACCGCCAAGACCGCCACACAGATAGCCCCTGCTTCTTCCGGCCAAGCAACCCCTGTCGACATGCTCACCAAAGTCGGTTCGCAATGGAAGAGTCGGCAAGTTGCTAGCGACTCCAAGGCTTGCTCCAAAATTTCCACTGCATTGCATCCCACCGTCGCCTCACCACTTTCCATTGCTCAATATCCCATCATCCCACTATCAATATCCATGCTGGATTTGGGTAGCACAACTGATATGGGAACGCGACAGCGATCAGTGGTAATACAACCAAAAGATATCGTTCTGCCCATGATCCGCATCCATATTGGCTTGTGAAGGGGAGGCGAGGGAGGGGTGAGGGAACGATGGAAGCGCCAGCCATCTTTCTTTGGCTGCAGCTCCCAGGATTCCCTCAAACGATGCCTTTATATCACGGCCAGCGTCGTCGTCTATATTCTCGTTGCTGCAAAAGACCTGCACGCCTGCAGCCGACCTAATATATTTCAGCATCAACTCCTCTTTCTTCTCAAATCTTGGGCCAATACGGTTTGGGGGGATAGTGGCATCAAGTGGCTGCCGCTGTCAACTTTCTCTCCGTGTAGAGGACTCTACCTTTAAGTCTGGGGTACAGCCAGGTGGCCAGATGACAAGAGTACATGTACAGTACGGAGATAAGATACAAGTGTACATCGCACAAATAGGTCCCTTTTCTGGCCCGCAACTCTCTACTTTGCGTGTCCCTACTCCCGGCCGCGTCGGCTTTGTGAAAGACTCCTCCAGTTTAGGAAACACACTTCACACTTTTCAAATGCCGTTGAGGCCGATCTCCAGTCGTTGGGACAGGAACGCGAGCATTACAACGGCCAAGTACCGTAAGACATCTATGCCATGACCAATCGTCTTGCCCCAGCAGGAGATGCAGACCCCGAAATTCGCCATCATCACCATCAAACAAAGCATCGCTCCCGATTTTTATATGTCAACAGCTGATAAGGCAACGGTTGTTGTGTTACCGCCCTCCGGCTTCGGATGATGATGAGAAGAGGCTCCCTCTGACTACCCGAATTTTTATCACAATTGAGCATCTCTCTCCGGTGGCAACAATCTGGCGTTGTCGAGCTTCTGTACTTGTACCCAATACACATCTTTCATGTGTTCAATTGACAAACCTATCTTCAACGCCTGGACGAAAGGATGACAGTCAGCCTCGCAGTTAACAGCACGCTCAGCATACCCTTCAATGGCCAACCACGACTCCTTTCCCTTCGCCGACAGATGAGGGGCTGATCACTACCTTCTTGAGGCTGGTGATAGTTGCAGCACGCAGATGCAAGCAGATGCAGACGCAAATGGCAACGAGATTTAAACGTTCGAATGCCAAAATCATATGCTGCTTGGCCGACAAGAGCCCTTCCAGCCCTTCCAGAAGCGCTGCACCATATCTGATACCAATAAGAGGCACGCGGTACCCTCCACCACTGATTTGACACTGCTCAGCCTGTTTTTGATGGGATGCGGCCTCCATCCAATCATGTCCGCTACTATCGCACCACCACCTCAAGACTTTCAAAACATGGGATTGTACGATGAGAAACCCGGAACTCGGCGTGGAATTTGGATACACGTCCTCCGTGTCGAGTAATATTTGCCTGCAGAGCAAGTGTCAGGAATGCACAGGCTTTTATATTACTGGCAAATCTCCTCCCACTCAGTCTGAAGGAAGTGTCTCGTCGGCATTGGGAGGTTATCGCGGGATAGCGAAATCACAACCACGGATCAAAAAGCGGCTGCATTGGCAGAATGACCTTTTTGGCTGCCCAAACACGGAATGCATAAGCTACGGTGCAAGTGACACTTTCGACAACATGTACGGGAAATTTCAACTATTCTTCCTACTTTGCGGCACGAATTACCCTGTTATCATCATATGACCATCTCATCCTCTCATGATAATAAAATATACCCCACGAAATCTATGAATACCAATCCGCGGCTGAACAGCGAACAGCTGATTCTCTTCAGATCCTTATCAAGCAACCGTCGTCATCTCTGGCTTGGTCGCTTCTCGACGCCAAGGGGCACTTTAAATCCAACATAGTGAACTTGGGACAGGGAGGGTGAAGACGATACAAAAGTAACATTAGAGAGATTTAGTCGCCTCATTTATAGAGTATTAGAAACTAAATTAGATACTAAAATAGACTTTTAAGCAGAGAGATTATATACAAGATTAGGTTTAGGAGCTAAGGCTTGTACTTTTAAAATTTCTAGTATACTATTACTCTCTAGTAGAATTTCTATTTTTATAATTATTCTAACTTTTAACTCTTGTTCTTAAAGGTATTTATACTTTTATTAGTTAAATTATTCTTTAAGATATAGAATAATAATAATAATATTGTAATATATAGAGGCTGTGTTAGTTATGTAACCTTTCGTCTAATCTAAGAAAGCCTTTATCTGCTATTATAAATTAATCAGGAATTAATTAATTCTAGTAGATAGAGTTAACAGAGTTAACAGAGTCTACGTAATATTAGAGTTTAGGAGCTTCTATAAAACAAGGCTTCTCTCTAAGAAGAAGCAGAGATTAGTTCTATACTAAATCTAATACTTGTTTACTCTTATATAAGATTTAATTTAACTTATTGCCTACTATCTACCTTATAAATATATAAAATAAGTAGTAGAAGATAATTAGTAACTTACTAATAGTAGTTCTAAACTACTAACTCTATTTCGTACTAGTATACTACTAGCTAAACTAAAACTTTAGTTATCTTAATTTTTAGTATACTTTAGATGTTTTACAAGTACTCTTGTAGTAGTATAATTCTCTTCTAGAAACTATATTATATCTAGTATTATATTACTCTTTCTATTAAATTTAATAAAGTATAAGATATAGTAATATCTCTTAAAGCTTACTTTTATCTTTAGAGAATTATAAGTACTCTTCTACTTATATATTTAATGTAAGGTAGATAGTAGGCAATAAGTTAAATTAAATCTTATATAAGAGTAAACAAGTATTAGATTCTATATAGAACTAATCTCTGCTCCTCCTTAGAGGTATAGGAGAAGCCTTGTTTTATAGAAGCTCCTAAACTCTAATATTATATAGACTCTGTTAACTCTATCTACTAGAATTAATTAATTCCTGATTGATTTATAATAGCAGATAAAGGCTTCCTTAGATCAGACGAAAGGTTATATAACTAACACAGCCTCTATATATTACATTTAATTAAGTTATTAAGGCTATAAATATTCTAAGAATACTCTATTAGAAATTAATATTAAGAGTTTACTAGTATACTATAAGTGATTTAAGAGTTTATTTCTAGATTATCTACTATTTATTCTATAGTAATATTATCCTTATCGTCGAGTAGTATAATAGTAGTAGTAATTAAAGTAAGAATTAGTAGTATAATTAATATATTTAAAAAGAATAGTATATAAGAGAATAAAATACTATAACTATAAGAAATTAATAGTTTATAGTTCTACTAAGATTAGTATAAAGAACCTACAAATAGTGTTAATTCTAGAACTACTATTTTTTAATACTATTTTTAATTTAGCTCTCTCTTTTCTATAAATCTTACTTTAATTATAATTTATAAGTAAATTAGACATGTTCTATACTTTTTAAACTTAAGAATCTAACCTTTACATAGACTCTTGTCTACTATTTAGTACGGTTTAAAGCTATAACTTCTTTATAAATTCCCTAAAGAATAGCGACTAAATCTCTCTATTCCCATCTTAGAAATTAACGTGATCGGCGATGTACCTGATCCACCCGAACGGAGACTCCCTCCCACGCACACCCACAAGTTTAACGCAAGATCTAAGATCGTGATTCTAATTATTCTCTTCGGCGTTTTCTTTTCAGCATCAAGGCCTTTGCTTTTCTCTTCACAAATTGGCGCGAGACATGGGGAAACGAGATGACTTCATAGTGCTTGGTACTCCGAAGCTTTTAATTTCTCATCGCGGCAAAGTGTGACCTGCTGCACAGTCATCAAACAAACAATCTCCTTGCCATTTGCAGAAGGTTCCGAAATATTTCGCTTTTGGGGTCACGCCATCTCATGATGGTCATTCGTCAACATAATTCCAGCAAAGTTAAAATTTGGAGATAGCGACTCAAGACTGGTTCCGTCAAGGAGGATTCTTCAAACATGTTCCTTTCCAAACCCTTCTCTTATCTTCAAAACCCAAGACTCCGGTTAGAAATGCAAGACAAGAGCCGCTTCAAACAATTCGACTTGCACATCACGACATGGCGGTGTGAATCTAGGTCCAATGGCAACCTCTCACTTGCATAAACGTCAAGCCCACCATCCGCGCCTCGCCCAAAACAAGTCAAGCTTCAACGTCAAGAACAAGGGCTCCGCCAACAACTTGAACCCCTCAGCGCTCCGTGCACTCTCAAGCTTGGGCGAAAACTGCGAAAACTTCCATGGGAACCCTGACAGGAAGGAGACTCGCTACACAGAACGTGCACGAGAAAACAAGGCATGCTCATCACCATCCCTGTCAAGCGAAAGGTCGTCTTTTCTGATTTGCCAATCATCGAAAAGCATACCCGTTTCTTCAATGCCCCAATTGAACGCCACCTTTTGGCAGGGTGTCTCTTGGGTTCGAAGGAGGACTGAGACAAATGATGATGACTTTTGAGGATTTCTTCGAAAGAACAAGTTGTCCATTGCGTGAAGCTGTTTGAGAAGGATCAATAATAGTTTGGCATGGCTGGCATGGGGTTGCACCATCTACGGAGTTTTTTATTCATGATTTTCAGGTACAAACGCTTTGTACACAGGTACAGTACTTGGATTGGTCTCAATCTGGTACACCCACACCCCCGCACGATCGTCACTACATTTGGGATTCTTCAAAATTCTCTTCTCAAGGCGTTTTTCTTGCCTACTGGTTTTTCATATTCTTCAGACTAGTAGTCGTCTGAACCAACATAGTGGAGACACGCAGGGGCTTTGACTAATCAGTTTAATTCAGTGCTTCAAGTCCATGTTACAGAGCAGGCGGGGTACAGAAACTGGAGCAAGAAAAAAGGCCTCCACAAACCACAAAGCTCTTCCATGCTTTAGCACAATGCGATCTAGCATTTTTTGATGACGACATCGCCCGAGGAAGATGCTATTTTGTGAATTCCATGCTAATAAATCAATGCTTCACCGACTACTCGCAGTCTTAGACGCCTCACCGATGTTACATATCATACTTACATATCAGATTCAGAAACCACATATTATTTTGCTATGCTCGATGGGTTTTTCCCCCTAATATTGGGTAAAGTTGTTGCCGCTGCCGTCCGGAGACTACAAAAAGTCTATCATCACTGACTAAAGAAGGCGGTGTATCCCTTCCAAGTTTGAAAGTAACAGTTCAAAACGTGCACTCAAAGTGGATGCTTCTTGGCCAAAAACACCACTTTACGCGAATTTAGGCATGTGCAGATCATGGGCACGTACTGCATTGAGGTTGGTGCCCTCAAAATGTGCCCATCTAAACCCACTTCTAAGTGCACGTTTTGAACTGTTACTTTCAAACTTGGAAGGGATAGCTAAGTTTGAATAACTCTTCTTCGTTTATACCACGTATCGAGCCCTATGTATTAGGGGTTTTTTTTAATATCTTTTGAGGCATGTCGATTATAGTTTATGTCTTCCCTAACTTATAAAAATCTCTATTTAGGTGTGTTTCATGGGAAAAACGAACGCCACAGACAGGGACTAGAAATCTCGGATTTTTTTCTCAACCGAACTTTGATTTACGCCACTGTGACTAAGGACTTTGATTTCAATGCCTCGATGAGTATTCTTGGATTGATTACATCAGGCGATAACAGGTATCTTCTTGGAATCTCTTCATGAATGTTTCTCTGGGGGTTTCTAATCAAAATTCTTCTCATGAAAAAGTTATTCTGCGGTCGGAGCCGCCGGTCTTCGGTCTTCGGTTCCCCTCTTCCAATTTCTCACCACACCAAGAAAAGCCCAGGCGGCGATTTTGGGCTAGGCTTTTTTTAGGGGTCGATCACTCCACTTTGTTATGAGACCACCACATCGGAGATCGGGCTCGTTTTTGTACAGAATCTCTCCCAACTGTTATTAGGTGTGTGGGGAAGAGCTTCTCGTTGGGAAGGTAAGATGGGTCTGGTTTCCACGCCATTATTTTTTGAGGTGCATGGCCTCGCTGCGCTCGGAAACTACGAAAGGTTGCCGATAGATACCGGTGGTATCCTCTGATGATTACTGGAGGGAAGAGATAAGATTCCCTGCATGCATGTCTTCTCTTTTTCCTACTTGCGCCTTGATGAGGGGTCAGTTGGTAGGTGATTGGTTGGTTGACTGCTTGGGGATGAGGTTGGGGAGGGGTAATTGGTTACCATACTTTTAGGGTGCCTAGGGTCTGGGGTTTTCGGTCGACCTTTGGTTCCACAAAAGGCTGTTTTCATTGAGACTGGAGTTGTATACAGTGGCGAGTGTGGTGTTGCCATTTTTTGATGGTTGGGTGAGGTGGATTGGGCCTTTTTTTTTATGCCGAGATGAGATTTATCGCGTACTTTTTGAGGCTTCGTTCTTCCGGGTTTGTATGTGTGGAGGCGAGGGGTTGTGAGGTATTCGCTACGAGAAGTATTGATGGGGATCTTTATGTGCCGTTTGATGGTATATTTATAGTGTGTTTGTGGGTGAAGCGAATTTTAGATTCTTGATTGACCTGGTATATTGTTACTTGATTGTGATTTGGAGCTACGCTGGGTTTAGATGTAGATAGCTGTCTTTACACTGACCCTGGTGATTTTGTTTGACCCTTTTCTTCTTCTCTCCCTTGGATTTTTCTGCTATCTAAATGGAGTACTTGGCTCGCAGCTGACAATAAAAGCGACAGTAAATACTTCATTTTTGTCTCGGTAGCTTTCATTTTTTATCTCAAGTTTCTGGAGAATTATTCCAAGTGTCCCCAGAAGAACAATAAGCTAATTTGAGACGAGGCAGGCACGAATTAAAAGTGTTGTCCATCGTGAGGCTGAGCCTGGGTACTTGTTTCGCAGTACCAATATTACTAGTGCTCCCCGCCACTTTACTACGCCAATTACTAACCACATGAAGAACCTCAAGAAAGGGAGGGAGGGAGGGAGGACCCGTCGGACTAAGGTAGATCCCAACTAATCAAGAGCTAAACAAAAACTTATCTAGAAGTAGAAATAGAACAAGCAAGAGAAGTAAGGCGAAGCGTGATAGCATATCAATTCAAGGGACTAAATCTAGGTGGACTGTTCTTCTTGAAACTTTAGAAGGGGGAAGGGTAAACTTTATATTTTCCTAGATGGAAACTCAATACCGTTAGATCGTGATCGGATGGTTTAAGATCCGTCGCGTCAGCTGTTCTCTTGTCATTGTATTTCTTGAATCACGGGAGATGGCGGTGTACTGAATCAGAAATTCGCTTTCCAGTGATTGTTTGACATTCGAGTGTTCAAGATAAAAATGGGGATGATAGTGGCGTTGGAAGTGAGGGGATGATGAGGTGTTCTTTTTGTGGGGCGGGTTTCACTGTTGGGTGTGGGAAAGAGGGGTTTCTGTTTACCCCGGATTTTCCTTGTTTTGTTTCGGTTTTGGTTTGGGGGATGTGAGGGGTGGGGATGTGGTACCGCTTGTTTTTGTTGGCATCTCTTTTGGGAGTGAGATGTTGAGATAAAATCAAATGTAACTTCTAAAGAGGTTGATTGAGGCTCATGGTGTACTTTGAGGATAGGAGTTTTTATGGTTTTCTCTGTGAAGGAGCTTTCATCTGATACTTCTATCTTTTCTCTGTTATTTCTGCTCTTATTGTCTTCATCGTGACCAAGGCCATCCAAGCACCTGCCGTGATGACGAGTGTTTTCCAAAGAAAGGTGGGAGAGAATAGATATTCAGGGCTCTTGTTTCCGCTGCGAAATGTACAAAAGTAGAGTAGTAGGTATCGCTAGAAGGGGTGAACTTGCCGGTTACTGCAAACCACTCTTTCTGAGTTACACTCATCGATTTGTCTTTGACTTGGTGATAACTCGAACAGTACTATAGTATATATTTCATATGTACTTGGATTCCTCGAAACTCTCTAACAAAGTTACCAATCTTAATGCAATAAAAAGCGGCGATACTAGTCACTCGGAACCTTAACTCCTGAGATTCTATGTTATGCACGAGGTTAGGAACTTTTAGTATCTTTCGGATGTTTACGGAAAAAATACAAGAGGCCTCTCTCGAACAGGGAGCGAAGAGTTTAGTGCTTATGGGGTGAGATTGCACAGTACTTCTACATGAAAGTCTAAGCGAGACGAGTTCCTTGAATATATCTCCCGAGGTAGTGGTTGTCAGAAAAGGATATGAAACGATCATTTTGTAGATCGTGAATTATGACAAGTCTTGGTGTGAGAGCAATGAAATTTAGTTGTTAGTTTTAATACAAAAATGATGGCAAATTTTGGTTTTGGTTTTGTGCGATAGCAAAAAATAGCGACCTTTCCAGCTCCCACAAGGGTTGAACCGAAGACGGAATGCATCAAAACTTGAGAGGAGGCGTAAAAAATAGTTGAGTCGCCGTTAAAGAGGCGCCGAGAAGGGGATCAGGGAGCTTAGTTTAAGGTTCTGGGTACTCGGTATGTATTTTTGACCTTGATAGAGTCGAGATGTACATAAACAGTTTGAGGTGTGGTCGTCTCAAATGAGGGGTCATGGAAGCCGAGAAAGGAGAAGGTGTGTTCATCAACATCTTGGGCTCAGCACTAGCGGAAGGCAAAGAGGTGGTAAGAACTTAGAAAATAGTAGGTGTGGTGTCATCGGTATATGATTTTCGTGTCTTTGATTAGGTTTCCCGAAGCGAATTTGACGGATAGTAGTCATACTCCGAGTGAGGTGGATTAATGAAGCTCTGCAATTTTTCGAGATCTGCTAAGCAGAGATATTTAGTTGTGATCTTGAATTTATTTTCGGAACTTCGTCGGATTTGCCATTGAAGTTGGAGGAAATCAGACGAAAATCGCTTGCAAATGAAGCTTAGCAAACAGCATCAATACCGAGTAGAGATTTATATGGCATCATTTTCTCAAGAGGGGGGGGGGAGGACGGATGGTCTCGGTAAACATGAGACTCGGCAACTGCGGGAGATAGGGGGGAGTGAGAACTTTGAATGAGAAAGGTGTGGTTTCACTGCTTAGGTGTTACACTCCAAATACGGGAAAGAGGGTGTGCTTATTTGCGGGGTCTGTTACTGAAAGTGTTAGAGTACAGATGCTAGGTAACCTCATTTTACTAGGGGTATTCAAAAAAAGAAATTCTAGAGAGGTTTATTGAAGTATGTTGAGGATATAGGGTCACGTCTAAGCTCCTGGGATGTTTGGTGCGGGAAATTACGGGCGCGTACATTTTGTTGATACTTTTTGGCACTATTGGTACTTTTTGCTTTGTTTTAGAGCGAGATTAGTTGTCTTCATAGTTGCATCTTGACTCATTGGATTTCAGCTGTTTGAGTAAAGCAGTGATCTTGCGACCCTTCTCGGAAATCGCCGCAGAATCTCTTCATTGCAATTTCACAACTGACAAATAACTACAAAGTCAAAGCAGTCTTCTGTCTAGATACAAAAATAAGATACTCAGTCCTCATCACACTCAATTCTTCGTCCCCACATGCATCGTGACTTTGAAGTATTTCGGCTTCACATGCATCATCACGCATGGCCTTCCAACACAGCCTATCTGCACAATAAATGTACCCCACAATCGTCAAACCCCAGCATTGAATGTCATGAGGTACAGCTGCAGCTGGCTTAAGCTGTCAGGTGGCATCCACGTGAAACGTGAAACGGGAGACAGCCCTATGATATATATATTTTGCCTTCTCAATTGGACCTTGGTTGTGAGTTGGCACTTCCAACACATATCAAGTTTTTCGTGGGGAAGCTTAATTGAGAACGAGAATGGTTTGAATAAATTTTTGGACAGTGGATTGGAAGGAAAGAGCCATGGGTTACACGACAGGGTTGCCTACGGTTATTGAAGGCGGAGAATTTCCTTCTGCGGGGCTGGGAAATTTGGGATCTCGGGAATTTGACACAACTTGCTCATGTTCTCCAAGCTTGTTTGGGTGGATGTTCAGGTTGCAGACTGTGGGGAATGGTTGTATTAGGTAGACAATGTTTACACAAATTTATTTGGGAATGAGAAATCTATTGCTCGTGGATTGAGGGTAAGCGTTGAGAAGTGGCACAATTGTCAATTGATAAATCGCCGATGGATCTTGAAGACAGTAGGAACCTACTACAGACTTTACTGGGCCTGAATTTGATAAGCGACCAATCCAGTATGAGAGTAAAATCTCGATTCTTAGAACCAGACTTGTTTTCCAGGGTTTGGCGGGGATCTTTGTCGATCGAATTATAACACAATGAAACTTGTATAGGATTGACAAGTCCAAATGGGTTTTCAAGAGGCGTTTAGCCTGCTTTTTCCAGTGCCCATCACCCCAACCCACCCCCAAAAAACAATATATGCTGAGTTTCGCAAAGCAAGTTTTGGCATGTGCTTAAATCTTTGTTGCAATTATTTATCATATTAATGTCGATCTCTTCAACTCTTCCTGTCCAAAATGTTTTCTTAGTGTCAATTCCTAAGCATTGTAACCCTCAGGGTTCTGTAACACAGGAACAGGAAATTGAACATTCACGTCACAGCCGAAATCAATTCCACAACGGCATTGCAATTGCTCCCACCTTCCACCTCTGAGAGAACTCCGTGGGAGAGCACATGGTGTGGAGAAAATGAAGCGGATGAATTTGGAGGGTCGTAAATTTTACGGGCTTAGGCGCACCGAGTAAGTGGTTTCGGATGAAAACTGCGAGACGGTGTCGTGTAGAACATAAAGAAGGTCTAACGTTACATGCATGGAATGTTGTGGGGTCGTAGGGGGCGTTATTCTTTGGTGGGTGATGCAAGGGAATTTGTGGTCTACAATATTAAATGGGAAGTAGATAGGGAGATAAGTTGGCCGTGGCTAAGCGGGGGAAGAAGGGGTTTGTTGCTGCCCAAGCGGGAAGTATACTTTTTTTTACCGCGAAGCAGATGGTTATGCTTTTGTGTGGGCGGGAAATATACTAGCATCTAGTCTTCAGTAGAGTATTTACTGATTGGATCAAAATGTTTGATTTGAAAGTGAGTAAAGCATTCTTAGCTCTGCCTTTTGGCGGATTTTTAAACCTGCCAACGTGATTTTGGATGAAGTACAAAAAGCTGCAGATCAGCATGAATAAGCAATTTGTAAGAACTTGTAAAAACAATAGTATTTTCTACTTAATTAAAGTGAAATAAATAGAAGCAAAGACTTTGCAGACACTACATATCTCTTCTAAATGTTATGCTCTAGTAAAATACTAAGACTTCAAGAAGCTCTATATCTCTTCTACCCATGCTATATTCTATATTCTATATTCTATATTCTAGCAAACGTTTTCCTACTTCATTTGTATAAGACAGACATAGAAAAGATCTTAAGATAAGTAAAAACTAACTGCTTTCACTAACACATCTTATATTCTAGTAAAGTCATTCAAAGAAGTCTATTTTCCAAACGATCTCGCTAAATTACTAATAAAAGTAAAAGATCAATATTATAATCAGTGAATTAAGCGTATTAGACTAAAAGAGCAGTGAATCACTTATGCAAACTGCGATACCTCAACACCATACACCGTGCTACATAGCAACCACAAGTTCACCAAACAGTGTTCATGTGAGAGATAGGCTAAAGAGGTTGAATCTCTAGCACTCAGAGACCTAAAACAATTGATCCTTTGGAAAACAGGACTAAAACGTAGTATCATAGAAATAATAGCCTTCAATTTTTCTGCAACCACTTGCGAGTCCAAAAACACCTGTTAAAACAGGGTCAACTGACTTAAACGACTATGTGTTGAGTAAATGTTACTTTGATGGGTACCTAGTACTTAATTATTAATTAACTCAATCAAGCTAAAAATTGTAGACTAATGGAGTAAGATTGTTGGCCCACAATAGTAGCATAATTGGTCAATTATAGCATATCAGTTCGCCATTTCAATTCAATAATATCTCTCACTCAGAACCCGGGGTCAAAAAACTAAGCGCCATCTTGGAGGTGTCCATTAGCCCAGCAATACAAATCTATTACAGTATCGGAACCAGTCTACCTGAGCAACAAATATCACCTGGATAAAGCGTTCCTCACGACTCAAGCTCAAATTGTCTTAAGACTTTTGTATCAAATTCTCAACAAGCATGACTCCAACTCAAGAATTAGACCTGGACCACAAAGCCAGCATTTTACCATTCCTCAGTATATGCAAAGCAATTTTTAGAAAGATATGTGCAAGAGGCTCAAAGCTTTGTGCACAATATGACAGAAGAGTGCCGGGGAGTAATGCTCGAATCTCCTACATTGATGATGCACAATCTTGTTCAAAATCAAGATATCCTTTTGAAACACTAGCTCTTTATTGACGGGTGTATGCCTGTTTACTAGAACTACTTATGGGGTACATAGAAAGCATAGTAGCCACGAATAATCGTGAGTTGAAATGAGAGTCGACCAGGGGTGCAATCGATGGTCACTGTGCATGTCCGTATAATAGATAGACATCTTAGAGCCAAATCTCCCGGGAGAAAACACGCGCAATTATTCCTGTGTCTGAAAGTTGTAACTCAAAGGGTTCACTCAAGTTGGATGCTTTTGGGGTAGGCTAGGTAGGGGAGACAAAGTGGTTGGTGAACATTAAGGTAGAGCAGAAGCGAGAGAGTGGAACTCAGTTATAGAGGAGCTCGCAAGTTGATCGAGCGTCAAGGTAGAGGGGTGCGTTCAGGTGAGTTGAGCCCGAGTGCTGAGGGCAGGTGCGGCTGGTTAAGGTCGAGGTGTTGAGGGTGTCGCCGTTGAGCGAGAAGGCCAGTGAGAGAAGCCTGACTCCCGTCTCGTCGTGTCGAGGTCGATGTCGAGGTGGTTACTCTGTTCATTTGAGGAAGGAGCGAGGGAAACTTTTTGGACCCACCACCCTGCGTTAGCGCGACTATAAACCACCCCCCCTTCGGATTCAATTTTGTCTTGCCGTCGTCTTTCCCTTCTTCTCTTCTTCCAACTTTTTCGTCACGGTGAAAACCAATTGAGGTGGTGAGGCGTGAAGTCATTTATGAGCATTAGAATAAGTAAACCCAGTAACTTCTATCCATGGAGAATAAGAAAATAACTTCATTGATCGAACAATTTGACTCCTTAACTCCATACTCTTGCACAATTTTCATGTCGCATTTGCCTACTCGGTGGCGGAATCTTCCACCATGCATTGCCCTGGCGTCACCCAACAGCCCTGACTTCCTCTCTCCCCCTCGCTCCATTACCACTCGCCTCCCCAACATCACCAGCCACGCTCCCATTACTCCCATTACTCCCCGCACTACCATTACTCCACTCCTCGCCCTCTCTCTCTCCCTCGGGAAAAATCCCAGAACTTGCTCTCGTGCTATGCAAAACCCTCTCCCTTCCCTCCTGCTGCCTACTTTCATTTCTCCATCCTCCGAGTCCACCAACAAGCTCACTGCCAACAGTATCTAGACTCTCTCTTTCACCTCCTTCTTCCTCCCCCAAATTCCGACCTGTATCACGTTCAATAATAGGCAAGCCCCTCCGTTCTGCTTCTTCTCTCTCAATCCTCCCCCTCTCCAGCTCCGCTTCTTCACGTAAAGCTTCATGATACATTGCCATTCTTCTCCTCCTATTTTCATTCACACCCGTTCCTTCCATAGCACCCACCGCACCCCTATGGGAACCCGGACTCATCGGACTAACAGGAGGACTTTCTTCAGGATATATTCCCCTCATATCAAGGCCAGGTCCAGGTCTCGTATCCCCATCCCAAATTCTAATCCTGGGCAATGGTAGTCCTCGGATAGTTTCAATCCTCGGAGCTCTCTCCCTCATTCTAAACGCAGGTGCTGGAGCGGAACTAGCTCTCTTCCTCCTACTCCTTGTTTGTAGAGTTGGAGGATGCGAAGTAAGTGCTTGTGCACCCATCATAGTATTAACAGGAGGTGGAATAGTATTAGGAGGAGCAAAACCAGAAGATAGATTCTCCTCGGTGATAATTTGAGGTGCGGTCCCCGGAGGGAAATAGAGTGATTCCGGCCGTTTGGGAATCTTGGGTGGATGAGGGGGAATTTTCAATTCTCGTGTTTGCGATTCTGGATCAAATTTCTGCTGCTGCTTTTTCGCTTGATGTCGTTGCCGGAGATATAGGAAGAGTATCAAGAGGGCAAGCAAGAGAATGAGAACAATAGTCGTGACACCAATAGCGATAGTGCTCCTTAGATTCATTCTCGAAACTCCAATTTCATCTCGTAGTAGATCAGCATTAGTTTCGAGAGCAGCTGAAATTGTGGGCGTTGACTGAAAAACCACGGGTGTGATGGAGAAACTGATAGCTGTCGTTGTGGAAATGAAGTTTGATGATATGGTTGACGTGAGGATTGTCGTCACACTCGAGGTTGTAATTATCGATGTAATTGTCGCTAGGTTTGGAGGTAGTAAACATGATTGATTGGGAAGATTAGAGCAGATGAATGGCAAGGGAGGCGGTGGTAGTAATCCGGGAGGTCCGAAGGGAGGTGGTCCACCAACACCGGGTGGTTGTTCACCTGGTGGGGTTGACATTCAAATGAAATGTCTAAGCTGTGATTTCGAATAATATTTTGGCTTCCAGCCCGTAGAAACTCGTGAAAATGTTTTTGGTAAAATATATATATATAAGAAGGGAAAAGGGGGCATCGATAAAACGAAGGGTATCTGGTACCAAAAAAGAATGTATAGAAGAATCAATCCTCCAAAATTATCGTCGTTAAAGGAGTGTGAGCTGCATTGAAGCAAGCAAGATAGAAGAGAGACCGACTTGTAGAACCTCACATCCGTTCCAAGAAAACAAGTCTTCCAAACTTGAAAGATTCGAAATGAAAAGACAAAACGTTGTTCATAACATATTGTGGTAAGAAAACCATTCAACCAAAGAAATCCAAAATTATCTCGGGGCATAGAGGGAAGATATCAAACCCGTCAAAAAACTTTTGCATTAGCCGCAATATTACTTTCGCCAGACATCTATCCCAAAGAAGAGCTTACCCCAGATATAGACAAGGGCTACCTGGCTCACCTTATGATAGATCATCCTTACCCTATCAGCCATCTTTGGTGATCTCTTATTGACATACCCTGTAGGATTCCCAAATTGAACCTTCGGATGATTAACACGCACAACACCCGCGACGAGAGGCGAGGCGAGAAGACAACAGCTATGAAACCAGATGAACTCATCGTCCGTGCTTGGGTCTACTCTAGCTCCGGAAGAACTACAAAACTGGAGGTGCACAATTGGCAGTGAATCTAAATAATCTACGTGTAGCGACCGAAAAATCCCTTTCATAGCAACAGAATGAGTTGACATCCAACTATTCAATCCCTCCCCAAAGAACCCCCAAATTACAAAACCCAGAAATTTACCCTACGCCAACGCCCATCTTACCGGCGGCTCAAGCTCCAGCCTTACCAAAAAAAGGAAGAGGGATTCCCGAACCTAGGTTGCATCAGAAAGGAGGGCTTACCGAGACCACGTGCAACCAATCCCCACATCTCAAGATGATCGTCAACAAGGTACTCCAACAAAATCGCACCAAAATCGACCAACATGAGACGCGCATCCGACACTTCGCACGTCCCAGAGAATTTGTTGAAGCGAAGGGGAGGGTTGCAATTGCCTCTCGATTGTAAAATCCCGAGACGAGAACGGGATAGCAAATCTGATTGCCAGATTTTCCCCTCTCATCAATGCATAGGAGGCAGGTCACGCGCGTCAAAATTTAATGATCGTCCCATCAGGACTTGACACCATGTGTCAAAAGAGATACGACTTCTTATTCGCTGAAGCATTATGGCTGGTATTGAGAGCTCTAAGAGATATCATTCGCTCTCTCATCATCATCTAGCCTCGCACTGGTGCTTCCCTAGACCTCTTCATAGACTAATCAGCCGCATTGAATAATATAGTAATAGACTCTTCGATATGAATTTCAAAATTCGCATTTATCAATAGAGTTTCGAGATCTGCTAAACGCAGGCTAACTTTAACATGTACATTTCTTCCTGAAAAAGCAAAATAACGCCTATACCATTGTACAGGGTACTGAATGCCAACTATACAGTACGTTATACGACCCCCTAACCGCCCAGAAACCAGAAGCAAATGGGAAAAAATACACTCTCTAAGTTTGGGACAAAAATTTCAACGCTTCCTCACGCTCATTCGCTGGTAACATGCTCAACATTTGTTGAACTCCCTTCAAACCACCCCTCTTATTGCTTCTCAATAAGCTGGCAACATCAAAAGCAACACCCTCGGTCTTCAATGCGTCAACCTTGTCGTGAACAGTCTTTCGGTTGTCCTCGTACCACATGGCAACGTCTCTGTCAGCATGCAAGAAGTTGGGGATTCCTGTCCAAGCGGCGAGAATTTCCCTGTGGCGGGCTCTGGATGAAAGAGGATTCTTGGGAGAAGCAGAAGCCATACGCTTCATGATGTACTCCTCGTTCACACGACGACGCACACGCCAGTAGAAGAATCTACGAGCATCTCTCCAAACAATTGCTTGTCGAATAACGTCCTTTGCCTTCATTCGTCCAGCACGGTCATGGAGATCAGCGAACTGCAAGGAGATTTGCTGGTAAACCGGCAAGAGAAGTTGCTCTCGTGCGGTGGCCTTGACCTTGACTGCGTTCAATTGCTCTTGAGACAATGTCTTATCGGCAAGTTGTTTTCGGAGTGCAGAGTATTCTGGGTCCAATCGAGCCATGGTCTCCAATTGCTTTTCTCGGCGATATTTGATATTGACAATACCTTCTGGCTCCAAAACACCACCACGAGCATCTTCGTCAGCGTACATTTCCATATACTCTGGGTTGATGGTTGGATCAACGACGACCTGAAATAATTAGTGATTGAAATTAATTTTCGAAAGAAGAAACTTACCCATGAACCACCACGTAACTCTCCGAAAGGTGGAATGTAGATTATGACTGGCTGCTCGTATTTCGATAGAGCATCGACAATATAGGATCCATACTTGAGAACCTCGTTGTACATATCGCGCTGGCCACCGGAGAAACCTCTCCAGTTGGCAAGGATCATCAATGGCAATTGTTCACCATTGTTGAAATCCTTGATAGCTTGTGCGGTCTTGAAAGCCGAGTTTGGATACCAGACACCACCAGCCTCGTTGGCGACTTGTTCGATGGAGTCGGGGTTTGCAGGATCGGCTGGAGTGATGTTCTCAACTGAACGAGTCTCGACAGCGATCACACCCATTGGGATGCCACCGAGACGAGCACGACCGACAACTACAGTCTTTGCCCAACCACCAAGGGTCTCAACGAAGGAGTCCTTATCAAAGAGACCTGGCATGAAGCCCTCATCGTCTTCCTTACCGCCAATCAACCATCTGACATCATATGCCTGCTTTGGTGGAGGGGTGTAGATGATATCCCGATCCCATGAATCAACAGCTGGTCCAATAGGAAGTGGGTTATTTCTCTTGTCAGGAACAAATGCCATCCATTCGACGATCTTGGAAACACCTTCGAAATCATCGTTGGCAGTCATATGAGAAACACCATTCTTGTACATGATCTGTGTGCCACCAAGTTGGAGATTGGAAGTGTACACCTCGCGTCCAAGAAGTTTGTTAATGGCTGGTGCTCCAGTCAAGATGATTGGCTGACCCTCAATTTGGATAGCACGTTGGCCCAAACGAACCAAGTAAGCACCGATACCGACTGATCGACAGGTCACCAAAGTGATTGTGAAAATGTCCTCATAGGCTCTGCTAGTAGCACCTGCAATAAGACCAGATCCCTTGAGACACTCAACTCCGAGTCCATCTTCAGCACCGACAATGGTAGTGATCTTGTATCTTGTCTCGCCGTCCTCAGTGATCTCCTCGGTGATAACATCCTTTCTCTTGCCGTCCTCGAAACGCTTCTTAGCATCAGCGTTCAAGTAGATGTACTTGAAACCAGCTTCAGGTTTGTCGGCGTCATTCCATGCGACCTTGAAGTGAGGAACAAGTTCGTCAGCCATACCAATACGAGCACCAGAGTTTGCAGAAAGATAAATTCGTGGGATGCCTAATTTTCTGGCAAGCTCTGTGCACTTGTAGAAAAACTGATCCTCTTTGGGTCCGAAACTACCAATCTTAAATGTGATATCGTTGGCAATGATAATGAACTTGCGGCCACGAGGATATTCTGGGGTTCTGGCTGTCACGATCCAACCAACCATACCATGGGTGTTTGTGCCTGGCTCGCGGAAAACCTCGGCGAGATTGTCCTGGTCATCAAGAACAAGTTCGCTGTAGTCAATACACTCGCCTTGTGGGGGTTGCTTCTCAGCCAAGGACGAGTGCTTGCGTACGGCCTTGGTCCAACTGTTTTGGATGGCTTGTCTGAAGAGTTCTGGGAAATCATAGACATATTGAGTGCCCATGAGATGTGCCTTGTATCGCTTTGGCTGCAGCCACTCCTTGGTAGGGTATGGTGTGCTGACAGGTCTCAAGTGCATGGCTCCAATCTTAGTTGTGCCTCCAATGCTGTGGAAGACCCACTCGCCACCCTTCTCGGACTTTCGCTCGGCATACATCTCGACTTGGATGACATATCCGGAGGTGTTTGAAATGACAACACGAAGAGGATATGGCATGCCAGTTTCTGGATCTGTGCAGATGATACGGATCTCAGCACCAGTAACACGCAGGCGCCAAAGACGACGACCAAAGCGTTCCAAGAAACCGCCGAGGGCCTTTTCAACCTCAGGTGGCTGGAGAGGGAAGACCGGCGAGAAATTGATGAAGATATGGTTGAGATCGGAGTTGTTGTTACCGATAATCTCTAGAGCGTCCAAGATGTCGTTCATGAGTCGATCAGACTCTGAGATGAGGTACTCAGCAGTTGGGATTTCATCACGAAGTCTTCCTGGGCGGACCACAGCACGAGTGAAGTAGCGCTTGTCACCCTCTACTTCCTTTCCGATGGCCTCGTAGATGTGGATGTTACGATTCTCTGTAAAGACTGGCTTGATCGAAAATCGGGAGAGTCTTCCTAGTTCAAGTTGAAAAGCCAAGGCTGGTTCGCTGTGACGGATACTCTGGTCTTCCTCGTATTCAGGACCGCGGAATGTGAAGTATCCTGGGTATGATCCATCTCTGTGGCCACAAATGAAAGTCAATCGGCGGATGCGGCGAGCCAAAAGTTCCTCTTTGTAGTCCTTGACGATGAGATTGATTCTTGCGAGAGTCTCGGCATCATCAAGACTTTCAGCGTCACGGACTGCAACGTTGCAGACGGCGGTGAGCTCATCAATGCTCTCAACCTTGGGCGCAGGCTTGCGCTTACCGCCTAATTCTGGCATAAGTCCGTTGGATGACTTCTTTTTGCTTCCCGCGAGAGGGAATACATCAAGGGCACGAGCTAGATACTCCTCTGCCTCATCAAGGTATTGGACAGGAACAATGACACCTTTCCTTGTTGGTTCGTGGTCGCTCTTTTGTACTAAGTAGGACATGTCACTGATGGAACTGATTCTCTTAAATGGGTTGCCACCTTCGTATGATGGTGTTGCAGGCGTAGATGGAGCAGAAGATTGGATTGGCATGCCAAATTCCGAAGCGCCAACCTTACGGAGGACGAAATCCCATGAGACAATGAATGGCGGCTCAGCGGAATCATTGTGGTACTCAATCTGCTTGAGGGAATAGGCACGGTAAGCTCTTCTGATGTAGACTTCAAGAGCGGCGAGAGAAACCCATGGGTCTTGGTGTCCGAAGAAAATAGGAAGGACATCAAACACGGTGTACTTTGAGTCGACTACCTCCTTGAGAACCTCCAAATCTGGCTCTCGGTGTTCCCATCCAGTCTCACCATATCTTGATTCGACAACGGACGAGCGTAGAATGTGCTCCATCTGAGCAGCACGTTCCTCCAAAGAAGGAAGGGCGCACTGGATGAGGACCTCACGTGCTTTCAAAGAAACCTTGGCTGTTTGTCTCGACTCCAGTTCGGTGAGTTTCTTCAATGCAGGGCGGAAGTACTTGGCGACATTGCCAGCATTTGGCTTGTTAGGTCTGTATTCTTCGAGAATGGCCAAAACGAGATTGTTCTTGGAACCAATTCTGCTGTGGGAAAGCACTGTCTGGATTACCTTGGTAATGTCATCCTTGTTCTCGTCTCTTAATTTGAGGACGACTTCCTCGTCACGCGATGTTCTGCCAGAAAAGAGTCGTTCAATGGATGCATACTGCTGGAGGAGGTTTGAGAATACGGCGAACTCATGGATCTTCTGTCCTTCAGCGTATCGGTCCATGACAACGATTAGAGGCTCAAGAGCAGCCTTTAATAGGTCGACATCACCGGGGGCAACACTTTCTTCCATAAACTTGGCAAGAGCCTTTTGCAAGTTCTTTGCTGGGAATTCGCCCTTTCGAGATCTGGCCCGGTCAACGATCTGCATGAAGATTGCGTCCAAACGCTGTGGCATTCTTGCATGAAGAGCCGAAAATTCGGCATTCCACTCGCTAAAGGGGAGTTCTGGGTCACGGAGAACTTCAATCAGATCCTTCAAGGTGGAAGTCATGATGACTTGGTTGTCGAAGCCATCAAGAATGTTCTTGAGAATGCTGTGAAGCAACACAAATCTTTGAGAAGGCTTGGTACCAACTACTTGTGGTGGTCCAAGATCTGGAAGATGGCCCAAGAATGGTTGTGCGTGCTTGACTCTGGAAGGATCGTCAAGAGAGAGTATACCGAGGATGTCACCAGCTTCAAGGGTGGCTCCTGGCTGCTTGATGAGTTGGACAATACCATCTTCTTGTGCAAGAAGGGGCATGTACATCTTCATGACCTCAACTTCGGCAAATGGCTGACCTGCCTTGACATGCTCTCCATTATCGACCGTGAACTTCACGAGCTTTCCTGGTGATGGAGTTCTCAATTGAGTTGGGTCATTTTCTTGCTCCAAAAGACAGGTCTTGCTGTCGACGCTCAAGCGAGTAGCACCAACTTCCTCTTTCCAGTAAACGTTGTGACTTCGGCCGCTAAGCAGAACCAACAATCCGCCATCGCTGAGGGCTCGAACGCCAACAGAACATTTTGAGCCATTGATAAAAAGATGGTAGCTGTCCAGGCTAGATCGAGTGGCAGTAAACTTGTAGCGGTGACCATCATAGATAAAGTCAATAGGGAATACGGTCTTAAGGATATCCTTTGCAGGAACTTGACCTTTCTCTAAGCTTGTTCTATAATCGGAAATGCATGCCTCGCTAGAGATGTGTGCTTTGGTAACAGCACCACAAACAACGGCCAACATAGGGTCTGGTCGCTCCACGGTCAACTTGTTGGAGATGAGCTCATCGAGCCAACCAGTAGTGATTGTGTTGTCTTCGAAAGCAGGAGTTTCCAGTAGCTTGATCAAATATTCTACTGTGGTTCGGAAGTCACCACGAATACTCAATTCTTTCAAGGCAACGACCATGTG
Organism: Hymenoscyphus fructigenus; assembly: GCA_001414455.1. NCBI lineage: Eukaryota > Fungi > Ascomycota > Leotiomycetes > Helotiales > Helotiaceae > Hymenoscyphus > Hymenoscyphus fructigenus. Next base: position 444,566 of record LKUV01000027.1, on the reverse strand, counting down.
TTTTCTTGATGCCGCACGATTCTCGCCATATGCGAAGATGTGACCGAATTGACTGTCTGAGAAGCTGTGAATACCTCCAGCTGTTCCGACAGAAAAGTAACCCCAAACATTAGAACTACTTCTGAAATTCAATTCCGTCATCTTTCCGTTCGAGGGCTTGAAACCTTCTCCTGGATCCTCTGAAGTGATACGACAGGCAGTGGTATGGCCTTTTGGTGTTGGTCTTCTTTGGGTGAGGGCACTGTTTTGGTTGGAGAAGTCAAAGTCGATTTCGGAAGAGGTAGAAGGGTCTGCGCCGTATAGCAATCTGATATCTCGAATACGGTGTAGCGGCAAGCCCATGGCAATTTGGAGTTGTGCTGCTGGCAAGTCTACACCACTAACCATTTCAGTTGTTGGATGTTCGACTTGCAATCTGGGGTTGAGTTCCAAAAAGTAGAACTTGTCATCTGCATGGGAATACAAATATTCAACAGTACCGGCTGAAACGTAACCCACGAGGCGGCCCAGGCGGACAGCTGCCTTCTCCATTGCTTGGAATGTTGGCTGTTTGGCGATGGTGACGGGGGCCTCCTCAATAATCTTTTGATGTCTTCTTTGAACAGAGCAATCTCTGCCGAAGAGAGAAATGTTGTTTCCGTACTCATCAGCTAACAGTTGAACCTCCAAATGTCTGGCATTGCCCGCAAGCTTCATGATGAAAATAGGCGATCCAGGAATTTCGCTTGCCGCAGCTTTGTAAAGTGCCTCGAATCCCTCTTCGCTGTCCGCCTTTCGGATACCCTTTCCACCACCTCCTTCCGAGGCCTTGATCATAATTGGGAAACCAATGGCCTTTGCCTTCTCAAGACCCTCCTGCCATGATTGAACACAACCCTTCATGTAGATCTCGTCTTCGACAGTGACAATGCCATCGTCGTTGACCTGAACCTCGTCCACACCAGTTCCAGACCAAGGTATGCAAGGCACCTTTGCGTGTTGTGCGACAATCGTGGATGAAATCTTGTCTCCCAAGGATCGCATAGCGGATCCAGGAGGACCAATGAAAACAATCTTCTTTGGTGAGGCTGCCAATGACTCTGGGAGTTTTGGGTTTTCTGAAGCATGTCCCCTAGGAAAAAGTCAGGTTCTGTAGTTTTGTGTATTAGACCAGCTACTACTTACCATCCTGCCCAGACTGCATGAACGTTCATACGCTCAGCAACATCTACAATCAACTCCACGTTGGCGTAGTTGTTGTTGTTTGTGCCTCCGGGTACCTCGACGTATTGATCGGCCATTCGAATGTAGTCTGCATTTGCGGCCAAATCCTCAGGTGTTGCCATGACCGTGAACTGGATGGCTCGCTCATCTCCAAAGGTCTCGTACGCCCATTTTCGTACTGATCGGATCTCCTTGACGGCGGCGATGCCGTTGTTGGCAATCAAGACCTACACAAATGTTAGAGTGTATCCCCCAGGGCACCCGGATCAGCGACAGAACTTACACTGGTGATGACAGTGTGGCCATCGTTATTTGCGACAAAGTCCTTTACAGGACCTGGAGCGGCATTTGCCAACTTGTTTCCACCGATAAAGTGGTCAGCCAGCTTGTGCTTTGCAGCGTATGAAGTTGAGCCGTTCATGACGGGAACTGTGCCGTTCGTTGCTAGCTTTCCAGCACTCTTCCCATTGACGGCAACCATCCTACGGGTATCAATGCTCGTTAGAGACGAGCGGTGGTGAATGTGTCGCCAGTGATTATTGTAGAAACTCTAGAACCGAGGGAGTCGGGGAATGAAGTCCTTGTCGGACGAGTTGGGGAAATGCCGATGTAGTCAATGGCAAGGGCGGAAAATGACTTTTTTGTAGATGATGATTAGGAAGGAGGGAAGGGAGGGAGAGGAAGAAATTTGAGGGAGGAGAGAGAAGAAATGGTCTACGAAAGGACCGGCGTGGGTTCGGGGTGATGTAATATGTGGAAGTCGGATCAATTCGTGGTGAGAATTGGACTACCAAGAAGCTCAACTAAAGCTCAACAGGCCTCAACATGAAGCTCGGTTTCCGTCTACTCGCTCACCGAAATTCTAAGCTAGGCCGCATGGAGTAAGGTCGGACACGGAAGTGGGGCGGGAGAGCAGATCGGAGCAGGAGCCTTCGAGAACAACAATTTCTGCCGGGTAGGTGCGACCAGGGGTTCAGCGATGGACCTCCGGTCGCTCTTTCCTCCTGACCAGAGGAGGGGTTTTGCATTCCTCTTGCCTTTTTAATCTGCGATTTTTGTTCTTAATTTCATCTATTTTTCTACCCTCTTTGCGAAGCTCAAATCCACAACACCATCCATGGTTTCGAATGCCATGGCGCACTATTCATTGCCCTGCACGGCGTGCTTCCGGATTCCGCTAAATAGGACGACGGGAGCGCTGGATAGCGGGGTTGGGGTGCGTCTTTGGGGTGCATCTTTGGGGTCCTACAAAACTCCTGATAGCATCAACAGCCATTAGCTGCTACACCAGCAAAGTCAATTGAAGTCTTGTTGACTAGCGACAATTCTCACGGATATGCTACCTCGGGAAATCAAGGAAACAATTCCAAACTCTTGATAAGCGCCCTTGCTCTGGGTGTTCCAATGGAAAGTTCCCACCATCCTTTATCTACCCCCCATCTCATATGTACCTTCCTCATCATGATGCATACCCCAATGCTGCGCTGCACGATAGCGGACCATATTTTCGCCCATCTTATGTCCGCCGTACTTCTTCGGATTTCTAGCCGTCTCATCTCTAAAGATAGAGCAAGAAATAAGAAACGACGGTGCCCTCGCCACAGCCTTAGGACGTCCGGGCAAACGAACGTCAGGCCAATTGAAGTCATCAGCAATACGGCTGGTCAGAAATCTGGTCGCGACCTAGCGTACACCCATCCAACGAGGCTAATCTCTCCAAGTTGGTACTCGAGTATAATATTACGAGAACAAGGACTCGTCCTGAACAATATTTTAACTGAAGACTCGATTGTTAGGTGTTCATCATAATCTCCAATTTGCGGCGAGGTGGAACCTGAATTATACCGCAACAGCCAAAAACAACACAAAGTCAGTAAACATACAAAATCCACCAACAATCATCTCTCGTACATTTAGTCACTCGAGAAGACAAAGTTAGTAAACACAGCCTTCCATCATCATCATTCCTTCCTTCCTCACTCAGCTCCAACGCCATCCCCACGCCTCACCAACCCACGAAATTACATTACCCAAAACAATGCGACCAGGATACGCAACCGCCATCCCCACCAGCACACACCAAAAACCAAAAATAAACACCACAAGGGCAGAGCAAAAGTTACATTTTTAGACTTCAAAATCGCGACGTGCAACAAAACGAAAAACAACACCAAAATCCTCCCAAGACTCCCCGGTGACCATATAGGTAACCCGCAGCCAGGCCGTCGTCAGATTTTTAATCTACGTTCTGAAGAGTTCCGAGACACCATGGCCATATGAATCGAACACACCCTTAAAATATGAGACAATCATCGGGTTTTTTGTCACGCACTAAGAGCGCGAGGTAGAACATTATGGCATGTATCAGGATTGAAAGAGCCTAAATGGATTACACGTCTCAAGATGAACCCTAAGATTCGGTTCGCTAGGCTGTGGTGTAAGGGGTTGGAGAAGTCATAGCTACTAAATAGCGCGTAACCCTTGTAAGTTGTTCATAAACTCGATATTTTACAACTTCTGTTCCGCTCTTAATAAATATGAATTGTAAAACTTCAAGACCCCATATCTCCACCGGTGACAAATTGTTCTACACAAAAATTTCAAAGTCCTTTTCGCGATCCTTCCTCTCGAACAACCAACCAATCATTTACGTGTACTTCAAATCCTGCCTAACTCATCCCTAGTTACACTACCAACATACTCATCTTCACTCATTTCCACCGCGACGTGCAACATATTTCAAAAAGTGGGGTGGCGGTCGTTTCAATAATCAATTACTTCAATATTCTCCGCAGACTAACGATGGCACCAAGAGAAATTAGATTGGATCAATTATCCTTCCATCACCATCATAAACTTTCTAAAATCTCACGAAAAAAGGCAGTCATCAATCGAAAGAACTCTAGTTTGGCTCTCCAAAATATTTCATTGCACACTACCACCCACTATCGTAGCAACAAACCACCTCACACCAGCCTGCATCCCCTATACCACATAACCCACTTCAAGGCTCCCCTCCCATACTCTTAAAACTATGGACAAATGAAAAAGTGCAGTCATGCGTATTGTATTTCAAGCAAGCAAAAAAAAAAAAAGATTGCTCCTCAATAAAAAAAAAAGACAAGAAGAAAAGGGAAGTGAAAAAACCAAAAGTAGTTTGCAAGAACGCCAATAGCACCATGCATGCATGCTTTAAAAAAAAAAAGCCAGAAGCCCCCCTCCATACCATTTGCCCTAATATTCCCAAAGCCAGAAAAAGAAAAAGCCTATTTCATAACAGTCGTTTCCTATACAGGGTGTTCCAAAGCGGAGAGACAAGAAAGAAGGAATTAGCAAAACTCGCAATCTCATAGAATTAATAGGTCTCTCCAAGGTCACTGAGTTTTCTCGGTCGTCCTGGTGGTTTCATGGCATCTTTTTCCCCGTCCTTGGAATGGGGTCCGCTGCTCGTCCTCTTCCCAATGGCGATACCGCCGCTTTTCCTTCGAGGTGTAGGAATTGCGCTGACCCCTTCGGTTTCCCCTTTGCCGTAGGTATTCCTTCGGCTGCTTGGGGTACCGGTAGAAGCAGAGAAGTCCACTTCTCGAGTCTCATCAAATTCAATGTTGGACACACTTTGAGAGTGTCCATGGGAAGCGGTATAACTACCTCCAATACTTGACCTAGGCCTTCGCTGGTCTGTGAATTGTGATGTGGAGTAGTGACCTAGGGGAGTACGAGTTCCTCCCATTGAAGTCCTGCTCACAGGTCTCGAGAGCTCAGATCGACTCAGAGGCCTATCGGCACGTACGTAACTCGTGCCACTTGCTCTACTGCTCGGCCTACTGTCCGAACCTTCACGTCCCTCCCGGTTTGGGAGGGGACCGAAAGATAATCTGCTGATGCCCGATGTTGATAGCCTACTAACATGTTTTGTAGTAGCAGGCGTCTCTTCTGGTGCAACTGCTGAGCCATGGCTGACTGTGCTACCGCTTGTCCGTTTTCTGCTCCTTATTGTAACACTCGGAGGCATGTGATGGCCCAGAGCAGATCCATTTCGGGGCGAGGCTCGAGGAGGGGTATTAATAGGTGCTGGGAGTTTCGATCTCGCTGAATGGACTCGCTGTTCCAATCTCTGCATTTGAGCGGTGAGACTCCTGATATGGGTGAGAGATGTCGAATTAGGGATGCTGCGAGTAGCTGGGGCCTTGGCTCTGGCATTTCTAATAACAGATGGGGTCGCATCCCTCCTTCGTGCTGACGGTGTAGGCGCTGGTGGTGGTCCTAGCGAGCTGCGTAGATTGCCAGATGCGATTCTAGTAGCAGGTTTGGGGGTTGTACTGGAATCGCCAGATGGGAGTTTCAGCTTGCTCTTTGGCTGGTTCATCGGAGTCTTCACAGCAGATTTAGCAGTAAGAGAAGCTTCTGACATTGGTGGAGAAGGCGGGGTAGGTGTTTCGGATACGGTATCTACAGTAGAGACTGATTTGGTGTCTGGAGGGGTGTTGATCATAGGCGATGATGCGCCAGAGTTGAACGATTGCTCGCCATCGAAATATGGCGAGTTTGGTGCGGTAATGTCGGTCGCAATTGAAGGCAGTTGGCGCTTCTTCAATTTATCCTGCAGAATCTCGTTTTCGATCTTCAGATCGGTACGCTCGTCGCGAAGGCGTTGGGTTTCGATCCGCAGATCCTCGCGTTCCTTCTCGCCAACTTTGATCTCCTCCTCCATCATTACTGCCCTTTCGATGGCCACGTTGTATTTCGACTCGAGATCTTCTAGGGAGGAAGAAGTATTCCTGGCTTGACGTTCGAAATCATCGTTAGCTACCTCCGTATCGCGAAGACGTAGTTGTAATGTGCGGTTCAGATCTCGCAAGGTGGTAATCTCCTTTTGGAGCGTATTTTGCGCCGAATTTGCTTCTGTCTTTGACTGTTTATACTTGGCCTGCCGAATTGTTAGCCTGCGTTCGACAAAGATGAAGTTTGCAGATGCATACCTTCCACTCATCCACCTCAAATCCCAGCCCCTCTACCTTCTCCTGTAACGTTCGCTCCCTCTTCTCTGCGGCTTCCACATCCTTCTCGAGTTCTGCCTCTAACTCCTGACTGGAAGCTTGAAATTCCGATAGCTCATGTTCCAGTTGCTCATACTGAGATTTATAATATGCAAGTGCGGTCTCGGGGGTGGAAAGATCGGTCGCTGGAGAGGAGGGAATTTCATCCATAGACATGTTTGCGTCTGGATCCTCCCTATGCGCAATCTGACATCCACAGGGTTCTCGGCCTGCGAATAGTATATCTCATGAGTTGGTCCCTATTCTTGGATATCGCACACCCGCTCAAATGAAAGTCCGGGGCGTTGTGCTACTGTCGTCGTGTGTAAATACTGCGAATACGCCAGGTCTACGCGCCTTTTGTTGTGCTGTGGTGGTGTTCGTGTTAGTGTCACTCCAGAGTGTTGTCGGTCCGGTCCAGGTCGTAAAAATCGTGAATCTACTGATAATGCTGGGTATGGCATACAATAGCTCTATTCATCGTTTGTCGGTGGGTTGTCGTCGGTCGTGGTTGTCGAAGGTTGTCGAAAGTTGTTGTCGGAATGGTTGTCGATGGGTTGTTGTTCGTGGCTGCTCTGCTCTCCTGAATTATTGCGCTTTGCAGGGATCAGTGGTCTCCATGCATCCCCCGAGCGACCAGCGCTTTTCAGTCAACAACCTCAACAACTTTTACACCTCGCATTTAGCACTTGAACTTGACACGGATGTTAATTTAACTTCATTCTCCCGTCTTTATTATCCCACGAGACTTGAAAAATATGGCTTCGTTCTTTACTCTAGAACATTTTGACACAGGCCTGCCGGTTGAAAAGCCTCTGAGACAGACCCCTCCTTTCCCGTCACATGCAGAGTCAACAACCAGAAATGGCTCAGTATTGATATCTTAGCTTGCAAATGGCTTCTACGTCCAGGGTCTTTCGTTCATACACAAACACTTATTATTCCAAAACATATGACAATCATGATGAGTTGTCGCAAGCGGATTCTACTAAGCTTCGGGCTACAACCTTGAAGATTCAACACAGTTAGTCACGTGTTATTCTTCCATAGCAACAGCCATACTTCCGCTCCTAGTTTTTAGTGTTTTTAGTCATTTCATGCTATCTCATGGAGATAGTTAGTTATCTACGCTAGAGAATGGGTCATGTATTTATGTTGGGGCGTTATTTTCCATCCATCACCACATGAAGACATCAGATAGCATGATATTTCAGTATCACTTTTTGCGCACTTTTGTCTTCTTAGCAATCAAATCGAGAAGGTTTTCTTTTCACTGTCATCATTTCTTTAGTCATATCGGCCATTGACGAGATTCGAGAACCCTCTAATTCGAATCACAAAGATTTTCTTCTGAATTTAAGGCCTCGCTTCTTCATGCCTAATGTTTTCTTGGACAACCATGAATATTATTCGAGAGGTGCAAAGAAAAGAGGTCGAGTTTCATCATCATCCTTGTAAACCATCCCGTTGAAGTTGTCTTAGAATATGCGAAGCTGCAGAGCTACCTTTGCGGAAGAAAGCCCTGAGCCATATGTGTAGCTTGTAATTTCCTGATTGTCTAAATACAGAATTCTATCTGCATTCCACGCAGTTTTAACTCTTCGACCCCACCTTGGACTTTTATAGAGTCTCATCTAGATCGTCTCAAAGAAGTTGGAAACGTTTAGGACTTCCAGCCCTTCGCTTCCAGGCATCACGAAGGATATAATTTCTTCTGGATCTGTAAATTTTATCTATTCTGTGGCTGTAGTGCCATTAGGTATCGATCTTATTTCTAGCCCTCGTAGTAAAATTGAGACTTCAAATCCCTTTCCACAAACTCTTGAGTTCCTCAAGCCCACGATATACCCTTTTACCTTAACTGGGCATGGCGATGGAGAGCCTCCCCAATTCGTGAAAATAGTTGATTTCTCTTTATTCAATACACTGTATTTCGCTATGAAAAGATGGCTTGGCCCTAAGCTCTGTTAAATAATATATTATTTGAAATCTTCTTGGTTACTTTTTTTTAATAAATACTACTTACGTATGCTTAAGTATCTATCTAGTACTCTATACTTCTCAAAAATCTTAGAACTTCATTTACTTGGCTTAATTAACCTCATATTTTCGAGCAATTTAATTTACTAGTTGAAATTACTAGACTTGCTGTGGTAACATAATTAATCAATACCAGAATTGGTGAATAAAGTATACCAATTCACATCAGGGGCGGAATTTGGTTATTTGAGCTCTAGCAGGATGGGCAGACTAAAGATTCCCTGTTTCACAACATTTCGTACTTTGCCTTAAAAAGACCACCCCCTAGAAAGTTTGAGGACCCCTGACTATGATGTTAAAGTTCGGGTAAGTCTTTCTTTAGTACTCAGTAGCAATGATGTTGTCCACCTGACTTATTCGAGTACTACAATTGGCTTTACTACCTCGGCGCATCTGAATAGAACAACAATAAAATAATGTAGCGAGGAACTAAATACAACCGCACGACGTCCGGAGTATCTATCGGACTGGGATGACCACTTGTGGACAGTAAAAGCGGCAGTAAATACTTTGCGATCTAGCTCTCGTAACTCTCATTGCTTTAGGTGATTGTTCTGAAAACTTGGAGCACTTTCGGTTGACCTAGTTTCTTAGAACAATGAAACCCAAACCATCTGAATTAATGCTTTGGATTATTTTAGCAACTTGGAACAACGAGAGGTAGCTGTGGAAAATTTTGCTGCCGCTTTTATTGTCATCCCCCCACCTTAGCCGGAGTAACAGTTGCCTCATCGAGCCCCGAGTTATTTTCCCCTCCATCACTACCTACATTCAATTCAGGATTCTTGTTGAATAACAAACTAAAAACAAAGTACTCTTACCCGGGCAGTATAAAGCAATCAACGTCGTACCAACCAAGAAATATCATGTCCACCCCGGGTGTCACCCAATCTTCAACCCCGAACTCAGCAACTCGGCGTAGAAACGGCCTCCAACCAGCCTGTGAGCCATGTCGAAAATCGAAAATCCGCTGCGACTATTCAACATCCACCACCTCATGTTCCCGATGCAGAAAAAGACAAATTCTCACTCAATGCATCATCCTTGACTCCCCTATGACAAATAATGGAAACACAACATCAACAAGATTCATAGCCCACAAACCTCGTGCATCTCGGAATAAGTTCCCAATAACACCAAGTCCTAGTATAACAACACCTCGGGTAGATGTAGCGCTAGTCATCAACGAAGAAAGGGTCCCAGATTCAACCGGCTTTTTCGGATCCACGAGTTTCCACGACACACTAAGGCAAGCAGCCCATGGGTTACGGGAGGTACAAGGTGAATTCGATGATGATCCCCAGTCTTTACCTATGAATCTCGATTTAGCGGTTAAACTACTCCATCGAGTTCCGAACCAGTGCCTTTGTGAGAGAATCATTAATCACTATAAGCCGAATTCCGGGGAAGGGCTTTTTCCTAAAAGAATAGTGAGAGAGGTTAATGCTTCTTTCTGGGCTGTTCATGGGGATGGGCTGAGAAAGGGTGAGTTGGAGACGATTGGCGGGGAGATTACGAAGTGTACTAAGGTTGCTCTTAAGCATTGTGGGAGTCCTCAGGAGTGGAGAGAGCAATTTTGTGGGGCGAATACCAGGTGGGAAGTCCTCGGGTTGCTATTTTCTTCTTTTACTTTTGGCATTGCGGCATTGGAAGAAAATGATTTGATGTTCTCGGATCCGAGTGAGCCAGACTGGACGAGGAAGACGACCCTAAATGGGATGAAAGCTTGTGTGGAAATGTGTATTGAATTATGTGGGAACTCTCTGAACATCTTGACTTGCATTCTTCTTTACAGGAATCTTCTCCTGGAGACTATCATCCATGGGGATGCCAGTGAGTCTATACCGAATAACGTGCCACGAATGAGACCCAGCTCACACTCACACCAGGTATCACAGTATGGAGACTTCACCACGATCTAGTTGCAAGTAAGTACCCAGTTTCTCTGAGTAAAATGGCTTCTTTGGGTAAATCCTAGAGCTGAGACATTCCCCATTCTTGAAATTTCTGCAACAATCCTCGAGACTCTTACTCATTCTACTCCTCAAACATTCCTAAAGAAGTATACTGACTCCGAGATTCTGTAGTGGGAACTGCACTCGGTCTTCACTTGTACCAAGGCACTCCCGAATTCTCCATTCACTCCGAACTGACTAAGCGATTGAGCTCAGCTTTATTCTGGGGTGATAAAGAAATCGCCTTATTTACAGGTAGACCACCAGCATTGACCCGGCATTATCATACTTGTCCGCTCCCATTAGATATATCCGACGAGGCGTTATTGACTGGTGGCGATCTTCTCCAACAAGAAATTGATAATCTGGATGAACATGGTTGGAATAAAGAGGGTAAGATGCATAGTGCAACTCTCATCAGAAAACTAGTTCTAGTTTCCTTCGTCCAGGACGAGATCATGGAGCTGTTTGTGGCCAACAACCCGGAGCAGCAATTCTTCAAGGAACGAGTTGAGTGAGTAACTCCGATAAAAATTGGAAACCTGCTTGAATATTTGCTGATAGGGACACAGTGCTTTAAAAAGAAAAACCGCCGACATATACAAACACATGCCAATTATAGTAGAAGCAAACAAAGAAATGCTCTCAGCCTCTAAAAATGACGCCGAAGTCTGGAATCTATTATTCAACCGCCTTGACTATCTCCGCGTCCATCTCAACCTAGAACGTCTCGCTAGTGAACGAGGACATGATAGCAAGGAGAAATTACACCAGATTGCTAGAGAACTGGTAGACCTAGCAGTATTTTTCTGGGTGGAAAGAGATCGTACTCGAGACAGAGATTATGATTATGACTTCTTGGTATGTCCTCAAAACGAAAGATGGAAATGAAAACACTCACTCGGGCAAACCCTCGCTAACCCAACCTTTCTAGATAATGTGTTACGGCATGCCTTCGACAGGAATTCTGTGCACCGCCCTTTTGAAACAAACTCAATACCCTTCTGAAGTACCAGCCTCAATAAAACTTCCCACTTCCGAAGTAGTTCAGAACCTCAGTCTCATGGTGGGGTTCTTAGAATGGATTCGGCCATTTGCAGGGAGTTACAAATTATGTCAAAGGATGGCGAAAGTGATTCGGAGAGTTCTCGATCAAGTTTTTGAACCTACACCCGAAGTGCCTGTTTCCTCCCAAGAGTCACAGGAGGAAGGGGTACAGGGCCCGTGGCAGTTGGAAGATCCATGGCAGGTGGATTTGCCGAGTGAGTGGAATTGGTTGAATAGCATTGATTGGAATCGAGGGGCGATTGGGGATTTGGGATTGTAATGCTGATGTAAATACGAGGATACAATATTTTGCAAGAGGAAGATGTAATATACGGCGGCCGTTGTGGGACTAGACTAGTTGACAGTTCTAGTGCGAAATGATAGGTTTTGGTTAAGAATGATTAACTCAAAACGTCACCGAAATATATTATAGTATTACCCTAACATGAGCGACGGCGTAGCCACTGGCACACCGTTGCTGCTTCCTCCGTCTCCTCAAAGACACAAACCGGCTTGCGAAGCTTGGGAATCGAAGACTGCGGATACTTATGCGTGTGAGTTTTGGGGGAAAGTGCTTTTGAAGCATTTCTGACAACAAAACCCCCGGACTTAAATACCTGGGACGTATACTGCTTAAACAAAATATAAACGTCATTACCCAATATCGTTAGCAATCACTTCTGCTTCGTTCCAACCTTCCAATCTCAATTTCCAACTAGACCCCCAGTTGACAGACTGCGACGACAAAAGGATCTACAACAAATCCTGAAGGAAACTAGCAACTATGCCAGACAACTACGTAAACAGCCCCTCACATCCATCCCAAGACCCTCATGCAACATATGGAAAAACTAACACAACTCACTCACCCAGATACTACCAAGCCAGTTGGTCGCTCCAGCCCCCGGCCACAAGGGAACCAACACTGCCAGCACCGTCTTCAAATCGATTGGATACTTCTCCATCGGCCTTCTCCTGATCTGCGCGATATCATGGAAAATTCGGGCAAACCGGAGAGCGAAACATTCGAAGGACTTGAAAGAATTGGCTTTCGAAATGGGAAGGAGATCTCCTGTCGGGAGAGGGGAGGGTTGTGTAGAATGGCGGGATATGCATTCAGATACTGATAGCGAGAGTTCGGAGAGGTGGGAGGGAGAAGATGACAATGATTTGGAAAAGGGGATTGGAGAGAGGAAAGGAGATGATCTGAAGAAGTGGCGGTCTTGCTGAGGTGGTATGATAAAGGCGAGAAATGTCACGTTTGTTTCTTTACTTTGTTGGGTAGAAATAAAAGTTTTCAACCGCAGTGGTGGGAAAGCATCGTACTTGCCCTGATTGAATAAAGTTTCATTGCCGATAAGCCTTGCGTAAGCACCACCAAGAAGAAAGCCATGTTCCAGTCGGATTCCTTGAGCCAGGAAAGAGCTAGTCCAAAAAGCATAATTTTTGCTATGAAATCTAGCTGAAGCCCGAATTGGCGGTGCACATCAAAGGCGGCAGTAAATATCTGGTATTCTAACTATCTGATTGTCCCAATTAGTACAACACCTGGGTCAAATGTCTGAATTGTTCTAACCCTTTAGGAAAAATACCCTCTGGGCTGGAACAACAAGACGTGTAGAGTGAGTGGTAGATAGGCTAGAACCTGGAGTATTTACTGCCGCTTTTAGCCAGAACCCAATCAAGCCATCAAAAGCTCACCCCGCCAAAACCAAAAATAAGAAGAAAGATGACAACAGACACAGACACCTCACATCCGGAATATCTACAAAGAATTGCAGGAAGTCCGATAGGGTCAGCACCGAAGAAAAGTCTGGATGTCCGTCTGTGTAACCTGAAACCTCCCGATTCCCGAAAGCTGCAAACAACCTGGAAACCTGAGATTCCCAGAAGTTGGGGTTGCCAAGCTCCTAGCCAAAGGTAAACTTTTTTCAGTATGGAGTTTCCAAGACAATACCAAGCTCAAGATCGTCTAGCGTCAACGGTGTTGGAGATTTCCATGGCCTGTCGTCTCCCCGCAACACCAAGACTTTTTTTTTTTGAGATGGAGAAGGCATGGGGGGTGAAAAGATCAACGACCGAAAGATGTAAGATCCGGATGGAGGTGTGGGATTTTGGGAAAACATTTGAAGAGAACGAGGAAAGCAAGCGCTTCCACGAGATCAGTCAACCGGACGTCGTATCAGAATGTCCAACCTGGAAGGGATGTGAGATTCACGTGAGCGTTATGCGGCCACTCCGGGCATTTATCTTGGTATGGCAGCTGGTGGCACGACCGATTTCCTCCTTCTGAGACTCTTCAGACGATTTTGCGTAACCCCCAAATTTGTTTTTTTAAACGCCTCTTCGATTACACGGGATGAATGTCCTCTTGAAGCTGCGTGATTTAATGGTCGTCAATTGACGCATGTCTTGAGCTTGTTCTCTCATGTTTTCTCTCCTTACATCCCACGTCCTGACTGTCGGGTGTCGGCAAAACCTGGTGTTTTTTCTTGGAAAATAAGATTGGATTGCAACAAATTGAAGAAAGAATACGAATTGGAAACGGTGTCTTTTCGATGGGTCAATTACCAAGTTACTTACATATTTTAAAATTGTTTTTGATTTATTAAATATTTTTTAATTGGCTGAGATGCATAGAGACCGGGAGTAATCGGGACAGAAAAGGGGACAGGGCTGATGCTAGTGCGGCGAGAAGGACAATTTTTCTTACAACTTGCGGCATCGTCTCAATGCTGGTTGTTTGAGATTTCAGACTGGGCGTGGAGTAGAATGCAACTCAAAGCTTGACGGGTGGATTATGACGCTCGAGAAGAGCAGAGAAATCCAAAAGTCATCAAGGCAATTCCACATTCAACAAAAGTCAACTTTTCCGTACGGTAGCTAGATTTGACTCCCGTCTGTACGGAGGAACTCCCATGGAGCTCCTGCAGTGCATGCTGAAGTGCAGTTCAAGCCTGCCCCGCCGCGCCTGAGTGGTCCCCGGCTTCTAGAGCTTCCATTTCGTTGCATTTCCCGAACCAACGGTTCGTTCCGAATTCCGCTTCTGAAGGTGTGAGAGGTCAACGATCGACCCGCTGCTCTCATCAACTCCTGGTCCAGTCTTCTTTTAGCCATTTCCCTCAGCCCCTTGAGAGACAGAGGGACAACCTCCGTGAAGAGTTGTCAGCTTCGTGCTTCCACGGAGCTCTCAGGAACCACTTCAATTACCAATATATTCCGATTTCTCCCATTTACAGCCACTAACAATGGGTCTTTTACCCCCCTTTACACTAGGATCCACCAAATCCATGCCCGCCACGGGCCGTGGGTACAGATGGGGGAACCTTCGGATGACATCCCAAGCCTTTTTGACAGCCCGTCGGGTCTACAAATCCCACGAGGCCCATTGAAACCCCAACGAAACGAGACATGCTCTTCGTTACAAGTGCTGGCCGGGATCCGCGTTCGTCTGGTTAAAAAGTTGTTTCCACAAAAAAGCACCTTCTTCCATGCAAGATTCTTATATGTATGCCATCCCCCCAAGAAACGTATCTCCATATCTAAACTTCTTTCCTCCCCCCTCCCCAATGGCTTCTTACTCAAATTATAGCAATAATAGTTCCGGATTGGCTACTCCCAGATCATCTTCCCCTTCCTCCGTTACCAGTCGTTCCTCAGCCACTACTATTAGCAAGCGTATGTCTCTCTCTGGAAGAAGGATGTCGGGCTTTAATCCAATGGCTGCTGTTGATACCAGTGCAATCGAAGCTGCAATGAAAATGTCTGCGCTTGACGGACTTCGCGGTTACTCGACAGAACATTATGGTACAGTAAAACAATACAGAACTACAGATTATGTGCCAAAATCACATGCTGGAGGTTATCAGGTTATTCGGGAACCAGCTTGGAATAAAGGTACGAAATGTTATAACCGCGCCCAAAAACCCCAGCTAATACGGGTTCTAGGTACTTCTTTCAGCCCTGATGATAGAGTTTCCAAAAACCTCACTGGCCTCATACCCCACGTCCTAGAGAGTCTGGACACGCAAGTCATGCGTGCAATGCGAATGATCAACAGCCGTTCTACCAGTATCGACAAATATCTCTACCTCTCCTCCATCAAAGCCTCGAATACCGATCTCTTTTACCGCCTCTTAATCGACAATGTTGAGCAACTTATGCCACTCGTTTATACCCCAACAATCGGAGATGTCTGCCTTCAATATTCTACCTTGTACACCAGACCCGAAGCTCTGTACATCTCAATCAAGCAACGCAAATCGATCCCAACCATTCTCCGAAATTGGCCATACCCAAATCCTTCCATCTGTGTTGTCACAGATGGATCAAGAATTCTCGGACTTGGTGATCTCGGTGTGAACGGTGTTGGAATTTCTGTACGTTATTACACCAAAAACGGCCCCGTTGAATATTTGCTCACAATTCATAGATTGGAAAACTCGCTCTATACACCGGTGCCGCTGGTATCCACCCAGAACAAACCCTTCCAATTGTCCTCGATTGTGGTACCGCCAACGAGACCAACCTCCGTGATCCCCTTTATCTCGGATTGAGACAAAAGCGTGTGTCACCTGAGGTTGCCCTTGAGTTCATGGACGAGTTCATGGCTGCCGTCAAGGAGGTATACCCAAATATGCTTGTCCAATTCGAGGATTTTGAGACTGAGAAGGCTTTCCAATATCTTGAGAGATACAAGATGGAGAAGTGCTTCAACGATGATATCCAAGGAACTGGAGCTGTTGTTTTGGCAGGGTAGGTTCATCTGGTACCAATTTCTCGAAAATCACTAACAAGAAATCAGATATATCGGTGCTGTGAACCTTTCCGGAGTTCCAATGGAAGATCAGAAACTCGTTTTCATGGGTGCTGGTTCCGCAGGTGTTGGTGTCGCCAAACAAGTGATGGAATACTATACCCGTCGTGGTCTCTCGGAACAAGAAGCCCGCAACAAGTTCTACCTTGTCGATACCAAGGGTCTAGTAACCTTCGACCGAGGAGACAAGCTCGCTGAGCACAAGAAAATCTTCGCCAGAAAAGACAACAATGGACACCAATTCCGTACTCTAGAGGAAGTCATCGAATACGTCAAGCCAACCGCTTTGATTGGTTTAACCGCCACTTTCGGTGTTTTCACCGAGTCCGTAGTTCGTGCCCTCAAGGCATCAGTTGATGCATCAGGAATGGGTCGACGACCAGTCTTGTTTCCCCTCAGCAATCCTTTGACTAAGGCCGAGTGTACTTTCGAGCAAGCTGTTACATGGACTGAGGGTACTGTTATTTTCGCTTCCGGAAGTCCTTTTGCTCCTTACACCATGAAGTCTTCTGAAGGCATCACAACATACTATCCTAACCAAGGAAACAATGTGTAAGCTACCCCTCAACTACCACCCCCAAATAAAGTATACTAACTCTTTTTTTTTTAGCTACGTCTTCCCAGGTCTTGGTCTCGGAGCTATCCTCGCAAAGTGTTCTCGTGTAACCGACGCAATGGTCTACACCTCAGCCGCCGCCCTTTCCGGTGCTCTCAATGCAGAAGAAATCCGCATGGGTCTCATCTACCCCAAGATCCAGCGTGTACGCGACGCTTCCGTCATCGTCGCCCGGGAAGTCATGAAATGCGCCCGTCGCGATGGTGTCAGCACTTTACCCGAGGAGACTTGGGTCGAGTGGGAGGAGTGGGGAGATGTCGCTCTCACTGCCTGGATCAAGAAGCAAGTTTATGATCCTCAGTGGTAGCTCTTCCGACCTCGGCTTTAATTTTCTGCAATGCTTCTACTTCTTTTCTTTGAGCACAGGAGCACGCTTTGGGGTTATGGGATATCAAAATGGGAATTTGAGAATTTCATTTCTTATGAGGGAATGGCGTTTAGGGATGGATGGGAGATTTTTTTTGGGGATACCACAGTGCTATAGATTGCACGTAGATGAGTGGTATTGTATAGATGATATAGTGTATAAATTCTAAAGTCATTTTGGAGGTCAAAAGATCGATTACTTGATTTTGTGTCTTCCATTTGCAGTGAAATAATTGGAGCCATGTCTGGAATGGTTTCCCCTCGTGGCTGAGCAGTCTAGAAGGCACCAAGTATTGGGCCGATGCCTAGAATGCCTTCTAGGCGGCAGCTTTTGGTCATTGGGTTGAGTGGACGGATCAATCGGATCGCCAGTGGGGTTTCAGAAGTTACAGATGGATGAATTATTGAGTAATCTGAAACATTAATTGAGGAATATATTGATGAAGATAGCAAGACAGTGCGGGGTGCAAAGCAAGGTGGCGAGTTTCAACTCCAGAGTTCTGTAACTTTCTGATGAGTTCCAGAACAAATCAACTTTTCTTTAGCCGACAAGGCTTGGTAAGAGTGAAATTAATATCTATGAACAAAAAGTGAGTTATAAGTAAACTTTTACCTAGCTCGGCCTAGCGAGCCTAGGTAGCAAAAGAGTTAACGACACGTGACCATATATGCCAAGCTACTCTTGCCTTGAATCCAAGGCATAAATCTAGCCTCGCGTTACTGTTTGCCTGAAGCTCAATGGCAACAGCGCGGTATCAACCAAAACCACAAATATCAACAATACACCTCTTTCCATCCTCCCAATCCACCCATCGACCATCCTCAATATCCGGCGATTGTCGCACAACCTCAAATATGGCGCTCGATAGTTTCTTTCACAATAAGATCGAGAGCATGAAGCTCGAGATCATCCAAGGCCAAGCTGTTCTCCGAAGACTGGAAGCCCAGAGAAATGACTACAACTCCAGAGGTAAGGGCCCATAGTCAGAACGTGACAGAGCAAAGCTGACACGAGTTAGTGCGACTCCTCAGAGAAGAACTTGGATTATTACAGCAGCCAGGATCATATGTCGGGGAAGTAGTCAAAGTAATGGGAACAAAAAAGGTGTTAGTCAAGGTTCACCCAGAGGGCAAATACGGTATGAATGACCTTCAAATCACTTTTGATGAACCGAGCTGACGATGCTACAGTTGTCGATATCTCGGACAACGTTGACATTACAAAACTCACCGTCGGAAAGCGGGTTACCCTCCTCTCCGATTCCTACAAACTCGAAAAGATGCTTCCATCATCCGTCGACCCGCTAGTATCATTGATGATGGTAGAGAAAGTTCCCGACAGCACATACGATATGATTGGCGGCTTGGATCAACAGATTAAGGAGATTAAGGAGGTTATTGAGCTTGGTCTGAAGCATCCTGAACTCTTCGAATCTCTCGGCATAGCGCAACCTAAGGGTGTTTTACTTTACGGACCTCCAGGAACTGGAAAGACTTTACTTGCGCGAGCTGTGGCACATCATACCGACTGTAAATTCATTCGAGTTTCGGGTTCTGAGTTGGTGCAAAAGTATATCGGTGAAGGTTCAAGAATGGTTCGTGAATTGTTCGTCATGGCACGAGAACATGCTCCATCAATCATATTCATGGATGAAATTGATTCTATTGGATCATCGAGAGTGGAAGGTTCATCTGGTGGAGATTCTGAAGTCCAGAGAACCATGTTGGAGCTGCTTAATCAACTGGATGGATTCGAGCCTACCAAGAATATAAAAGTCATCATGGCGACGAATCGTTTGGATATTTTGGATCCAGCACTATTACGACCTGGGCGTATTGACCGAAAGATTGAGTTCCCACCACCAACAGTCGAGGCTAGAGCAGATATTCTCCGAATCCACAGCAGAAGCATGAATCTTACCCGAGGAATCAACTTGACAAAGATTGCTGAGAAGATGAATGGATGTTCTGGGGCTGAGCTGAAGGGTGTCTGCACAGAGGCAGGAATGTACGCATTGAGAGAACGAAGAGTGCATGTTACCCAGGAAGATTTCGACTTGGCCACGGCTAAGGTTCTGAACAAGCACGATGACAAGGAGGTCAGTCTCGGAAAGTTATGGAAGTAGACGGAGTGGAGTCACAAGACATGTACAACAGCGAAAGATATATCATTTTTACCAAGGAGTTCTAGATTAATGTAACTCAAACAGGTGTGTACCGAGTGCTCACCGCTTGCGCTGGCCTAAAATAAAACCGACAGCAATGCTACACGGCCATTTTGATAGCCTTGTTTTTGTTATGCTTGCAATGTATGTCCCACTTGAAAAACTTTGACTTTTGCCTGTCGAGGGAATAACATGGTGGATCGTGGTTCTGTTTTCCTTTGGTTGTGGGACCTATATATACTTAGCCTAGATGTTTCTAAACGAGAAAATTTCCTCGTACCTAAGTAGGTACATTTAAAGGAAGCCTAAAGCCTATTTCCGAATTTTCAATACTTGGGTGAGATATTTATACTCACGTGTCTTGCCAAGCCCGCTTGCCGCTAGTGAGCACAGAGTACGGTCGTAGACAGGCGACTCCGTGCTCAAGGCAGCAACTTTTGGGATCCAAATGTTGAGATGCCACCAGTAGGCATCAAGATTGGCATGCTTACGGCCCCTTTCCTTTACTCCTCATCTCCCTTTATATCTAAGTAAATACTTTTAACTTCTTTACCACTCTACTTTATCGCTCAAATATATATTCCGACCCCTATACATTTTGCCCGGTCGTGATTCCAGTCGCAAGGTCCACATCATGGAGTCGCTATTCAGTATGCCGCTGCCATTTCAGCGGCGCCTGACGAAGATGTATACCGACACGAAGAGTTCTTATGATTTCGTCAAGGAACCCGTACAGGCCGCCGAAGATCCAGAGCTGGTACAATTGCATCGAAAGTTGCGCATTCAAAAGGATAGATTGGTATCGTGGGGCTTGGAATGGTCGGATCCCTCTCAGTCACCTGATATCGATGAATCCATCAACAAGGCTGGTTTGAGCGAGTTGGTGGGAAGTGTTATGTCAACGATTAAAGAGATTTTAGCTGAGGCGGAACCGTTATGGCAATCTTCGAAGCGATTGTCAACAGATGAAAAATTACCTATTCAGGAGACATCCGTGGACCGGAAACAGTCGCTAATTACTTGGGACAAGTCGAGATTTCAAGATCTGGTTCGGGATTTGACCATGTCCATTGATACATTATATGATCTTTCACGGACTCGGCAATCATCACGAAGAGGCCAATCGCTCAAGTCGGAATCTTCAACTTCTTTAACTAAGACCCATGCCGCGGAGGAGAGACTATTCGAATCTACGCGAATGCAAACACCACAACAAATCGATCCAGCTACCATCATCTGGCCAAGAGATCTCAAAGGGATACAAACTGGTATGTTACAACCAGCCAAAGCCCGAAGACAAATTGTTTATATGCGTCGTCCGACTTCCCCTTCTGATTCCCGGAAACATGGGCAACAACTTCCTTTGGTTCCAGTACTTTTGGAACATGCCCCTTACGACCCTATTTATTCGATAACCGGCATTACTCCTTCACTGACTCGCTTCGAAAAGCTCTTTGCCGCTCTGTCTCAATCTTATATTTCGACTGGAAAATCATTGTCCGGTCTCCTGAACCTTATTGGATATTTCGAGGAACCACAGGATTCCAGATTTTGTCTTTTATTCGCACTACCTACACATTTCGGACCAATCGATATTGAAAGTCCTCGAATACCTTCCATTTCATTCTTATCAGATATTCTTTTTAGCCCCTATGAGCCCAGTCTTGAGGTCAAATATCGGTTAGCACATAATGTCGCTACTGCCGTCTTCGACTTGCATTCCAAGGGTGTGGTACACGGTAACATCGTTCCTTCTAATGTTTTATTCATCGAGCATCAAGCTCAAGCTAAGAGTCGAGTGGATATGGGACAAATCAATATGCGACAGTCTTTCTTATCTTCTTACGATCTCTTTTCCGACAATGCTACAGACGGCTCCGAAAGTAGCAACACAGCCAACTCACTCTACAGACATCCTTTGGACCCAAGGACTACTCGATATACGCATCTCACATCCGAAAGCAAGTCACTCGATCTCTACAGTCTTGCTATGCTCCTTTTGGAAATTGGTCTATGGACATCGCTATCCGAGGTGTTTCCTATGGTGGATACCATTCCGGAAAATCCAGTTGCAGTTTTCAAGCAATTGGCTACACGATGTGGAAGTCTTTACATGAAGGCTGTTCAAGCATGCTGGCGTGCCCCTGAGGATGAACTTTCCCAAAAAGCGAGAGCCGATGTCATGCATCAAAAGACATTTTGGAAAGTTTCCAAGGCATTACAAACCTGTTGTGCACTCGATGAGAGTGGAGAAGAGGAAAAGACCGATACCGAGGAAGCTGCAACGCATCACGCAACTACCGCAAAAACTTCTCGCTCTTCGACGCCTCGGAGAGGATTGAGAGAGCAGAAGAGCCAAGCTTTCGCTTCATCAACATCGGCAGTCCGCCCTAGCTGGTCGGAAAAACCATCTTACACTACTGCTCCTATTGTCACTGCCCCCGAGACTTACTGGCCTGAGAAGACAGCAGCAAAGATCTCTGGTATGAACCAACCCAGAAACAAGCTAAATTCAATACACTTACACATCGCAGCTCCACCACCTCAACAAGTGGAAAAGCCAAAACCTAAACTTCGAACATATCCTGCAATTTCAATAAGTCAAGAGCACCTTGACTTTTGGCATACAGGACTTATGCCACACATCAATCATGTCCTTCGCGGATTTTATCGCAAATATCCCGAATCCATCGAAATCAGTCTCGAAAGCATCGGCGAGTCATCCGCGACTACCAAACCTACCATACTCGTCATCTGCACGAGTGTTCAAAAAGTTCGAAGCATATTGAAGAAGCATTTGGTGTACGATAAGTCGACATATGGACTGAAGGTGTGCCGTGGCAAGGTTCTTCGGTCGAGAAACAAGGGTGCTAGGCGATCAATGGCCAATGAGTTTAGCGGGGATGTCAAGCCTGCGAATGTTGAGCACCAGGTACAGCCTAGTAATGGTGCGTCAATTGGTGCCTTTGTGAACTCGAGACACCTACCACCAGTCTCACTTGGTGGCTTAATTATGATCGATGACAAACCTTATGGCATGACTGTCCATCATATGCTTGATGACCCGGAAGAGGAAGAAGAGGTTGAACCCCAAGAACCCATTCTTCGATCGAGCGCGCATGGCGACGTACCTGATCTTACATACTCCGAGTCTTCTGCATATAGCAGCAGCAGTGATGAAGAATTCATGTATCAGCTGTCCGACTGTGAGTCTGATTTTGGTTCAGAAGCAGCTTCTGATTCCGAGTTTGATGACTCTGACTACGGAGACGAAAGTGGTGCAGAAGAGGAGCCAGGAGACATTGAGGGCATACCCGAAGGCTGCGGCGAAGGTTACTTTATAACTCAACCCGCCATTGACGATGTAGACGAAAGCTTCTACCCCGATGAAGAAACTCGGAATGATGATCATCTTGATACCTATGAGCTGGGTGAAGTTTATGCCTCCTCTGGAATCAGGCGGCGAACTGAAGAGGGAACCGTGCATGAAATCGACTGGGCACTTTTCGAATTCAAAGATGATCGCTGCCCCGAAGAAAACAAAATCAACGGTGAACATTTCTGTCAACAGAAAGGAGGCGAGTACCCTCGAACGGTGGCATCTAATAGAGAGCTTGGGAATTTACAAGTTCACTGTATGGCGCGAACGTCGGGCCTTCAAAATGGACGAATATTACCGGGAATGGTGATTGTCAAAATCTACGGTCGTCAAACACCATCAAGCAGTTACCAAGTCGCAGGTAAACTCGGTGTTCCAGGTGATTCTGGTGCTTGGGTTGTAGATAATGAGCAAGGTCGAGCTTGTGGTCACGTCTTAGCTTGGAGCAACAGAAAGAAAGTCGCCTACATCTGTCCGATGGACATCCTACTGCGTGACATAAGAGAAACACTCCACGCGAGAAGTATCCACTTGCCTGGAGGAGAGGATGTCTTCACTAGTGGCCTCTCAACCACGACATCCATCGCCAACTCTCGCATCCTTCCTCACTCCGAATTAGCTAGCTCAAAAATCGCAATAAACCAAGACGACGAACTTTCCAACCTTTTCCGAGATCTCAAACTTCCTCCCACACCGGAACAAATCGATGGTCTAGATCCGACCTCGTATCTCCTTTCCACACACCGCCATCCTCTCCCCTCACCAGGGGAAGAAAAAGACTTCCCCCCTCCAATCATAAGTTCGAGTAATAGTCGTGAAAGAGGGGATATCAATTTTTCCATCCCGATTAGACTTGTTAGTGGAGGTGGAGAGGGGAAGAAGAATGGGATGAGGCATAATATTACTTCTTTTCAAAGTGGGAGGGAGAGTGTGATTTTGGCAGCGGCCGCGGCAGGAGATGAGTTGGGGGATGTGGATATGGAGAGGGAGAGGGAGATGGGGAAGACGGCTATGGTTTGATGGTGTCGATACGCAGGGTGTTTTGTTTGGAAATACTCTGTGTAATTTTATATACTTATCCTAAGGTTGCATATATTTTGGATTTTCTATATTCTTTAGCAAGGGGTGGGATTCTCGGTAGCATTCATATTAGTGGTGTTTAGTTTGGGTTAGGTTGAGCTGGCTGGTGGGTAGCCTCTTTTGTATAGTCATTGTAAAATATCACTCATGCTCATTATCCATATATATCCCATCCAAGTTTGAAAGTAACGGTTCAAAACGTACACCTAGCATTAGGTTTAAATGGATCCACTTTGAATGAACGTTCTGAACTTTTACTTTCAAACTTGGAAAGGATACTGCGGCTAGTGCAAAGCTATGTGTAAGATTTTTACTCGTTTGATCGGCTCAATACCGCGACGTTATCTCCTTAGTTTCAGTCCATCGGATCTCCCCCTTTTTTTTGTCTGCCTTGTGTCGATTCAAGATTGATTTCAAGTTGCTTTATACCTAGTCTCGATGTCTCCTCTCGATTTCACTTTAAAAGCTACCAATAATCTAGTCAAGAAAAGCAATAGAGAAGCCGTGAGGAATTGGAGAACCAACACAACTATTCGTGATTTCTTCTCTGATCCCCTTTAATTTATTGCACAGCATCTCTCTGGAGAAATTGGGTAGTGATAGGATGACTTATGACATTCAAGGAAGAGTCTTGGCCAAGTAAAGCGTGGAAATAACTAGCAGGGGAGATTCTTGATTTTACTTGTTTTGGAGGCGAGGTACCGCTTCGAGCATTGTCCGCAAGTTTTGATTCTTTTCTTGACCAGTTGTTTCTTTGGTAGAAAGAGTTAGTTTTGTATAAGTAGTGTATTGTGTAACTACTATTTTACCTTCCTTGATCGCTAGTTTCTTGGAAACTGTGCTTTTGGGTGTTGATTTAAAAAATTTCAATAAGTTGAATTGAGTGAGTTCTGACCCTGCTGGACTCGAAATTCACGAAGATATGAAAGTAACAAGTTGTTCATTTATTAAACTCTATTATTTAAGAATGACTGGAATAATTGAGTTAATTGATAGAAGACTCCAAGATTGTTGAAAGTCGTATTATATTGTACTTTCCTGGAGTGCTTTGGAGTGCTTTTAGTTGACATAATTATCTTAGAACAGTTATGAAAATAAAAATAATTATATAGACTCGTAGAGTTTTGAGAATATTACAAGTATGAAGAATATTCATTGAATTTATTCATTTAAGAGTATTTGGAATAATCGAATCAACTAAAAGTATCTGAGACATAATATTATTAATATCAATGTGTTATATAATTCTCGGAAATACTTTTCAAACTCGATGAAGTCCCCTCCCGGTGGACAAGCAGGCTATCCTAGTTTGGCCTATTTACTGCCACTTATCTTAGGGTCCCCTAAATTTTAGCGAATTCGACCCCGCATCTTAGGCTCACGTCACTAAACTCTAGGCTCCACCCCACTAAAGATAATCAATCCCCCACCAGCCTCGTCCCCCACTGTAAGTCACTCCATCAACAGAGAAAAAGTCTTCTCAGCCTTGCCCCACCTTCCACTTAAACCCTCTAACAGTCCAACTCACTCATAACCTTGCTCAAATCCCAAATCCCCTTCCACGTTTTTGGGCATTGACTTACATACTCAAAATCCCTCCAAAAACCACCAACACACTAATCCCCCCACAGAAAACAGATATGGCCACACCCGCAAAACCACCACCCACACTCACCCTCCTAGACGGCGGCCTAGGAACCCTCCTCACGTCCCCACCCCACAACCAAACCTTCACAACAGCACACCCCCTCTGGTCATCCCATCTCTTGATTTCCCCCGAGGACCAAAAAATTCTAGGAGCGGCACAGAAGGAATTTGCTGATGCGGGGGCGGATGTTATTTTAACTGCTACTTATCAGGCTTCTTTTTCTGGGTTTGCTGGGACGAGATTGGATGGCCAGAGTGAGGGTAAGGGTATAGATGAAGAAGAAGCGGGGAGGTATATGAGAGGTGCTGTTCCGATTGCTCGAGGGAGTTTTGATTCCAGAGTCGAGGGTGGGAAAAAAGAGAGAGAAAGGATAGCGTTGTCGCTGGGTGCGTATGGTGCGACTACTATTCCGGGGACTGAGTATTCGGGACTTTATGACGAAGAACATACCTCTGTCGCGCAACTTGCAGACTGGCATCTTGAACGTCTTCATGTTTTTCTCCCTTCAACAAAAGATTCTTCGGATGGAAAATTGTTAGGGGAAAAGATAAGGTGTTGGGAGGGAGTTGATATGATAGCCTTCGAAACTTTACCAACGAGAAATGAGATTCTCGCCGTTCGACGAGTGATGTCTGCCGTTCCTGAGCAAAATATGAGACCTTTTTGGATTGCTTGTGTTTTCCCTGGCGAAGAAAATCTTCTTCCTGACGGCTCTTCGATTCCTCAGGTTGTGGAGGCTATGATATCTACCTCCGCTTTGTTGACGGAGAAGGGGAAGGTTCCAAATGGGATCGGAATCAATTGCACGAAAGTCTCGAAACTTGAGAGTCTGATTCTGGAATTTGAAGAAGCAACAAAGGAGATTTTAGCGAAGGAAGGGGGAGAATGGCCGATATTGGTGGTTTATCCTGATGGGACGAAAGGGGAGGTGTATAACACGACGACCAAAGAGTGGGAGATGGTTGGGAAGAAAGAAAGTGAGGTGCGTTTCAGGTTCCGAGAGTTTACCTTCTTTTTCTTCTCTTTTCGAGGTCTTGGATTTTAGGGTTTGTTGGGTGGGAGATTTTGTGCTAATTGAGACTAGGATCCTTGGGATGAAACGGTTTTTCGAATTGTGATGGGAGCTAGGGAAAGAGGGCTGTGGAAGGAGATTTTTGTCGGAGGTTGTTGTAAGAGTACGCCTGAGGATATTGGGAAGCTGAGGAGGAGGATTAATGAGTTGTGATATGACGATATGGATGTTCGTGTTATTGCTCTCTTTAGAATTGCAATTTCCAGATGGTCCCAAGGAGGAAAGGAGAGTCGAGGTCACATGATTTTGAATACATGTGATGCTCTCGGGAGGCACGGCACCTGAAGGGTGATTGGATGCCATTGTGATTGGATTGGATATGCTTCTGTACATGCAGAAAAAGACATGAATCTACTGTAACCCTTCGAAGCGCTTTGCTTTGTAAACCCTTGCAAATGACGAGCTATCAAGGGCATCTCGGAACAGGTGGTTTGATGATTGATTGTCTCGTACGAGTTACATTGAGTAGCCCATCTTTACTGAATGAATCAAGATCTACAAAGGGTCTCATCTAGCGTGGCGGGGTATTAAAGATAAGCGGTTGCCAAGAAGCGCCTAGCTCGGAAGATATATTGTCAAGAAAGAAGCCATGATATAAAGCTCAAAGAAGGACAGGGTGGCACGCGACCCTGAAGCGGGGGTTGTGTTGAAAGAGAAGGACGAAGAAGCGTTGGAAAGGAAACGAAAGGCAAGCAAAACAAGGCAAAGGATTATCTCCAACAAGATCAATAGTCGTAGGTAGCAGCCACTCAGAAGGGGAGAAGAAGCTGATGGCTGCATTGAGTCTATTCCTGCAACCCACTCATATGGATATTCCCAAAGGCTGGATGCGGACTTTGTTTGGCCTGTCCCTCGAAGCTTGCTGTTGCATATCTCCGCTGCGCAGACCGACCAGGAAAGGGGTGTTGGAGATGCGGAGACGCTGACGGACGGCCGCATTTATATCTATGTGCTGATTGAAGGTACAAGCGATAGTCGGTTGGATATTGTCTCGCTGGTTCGAGATCGGTACTTACGACTCCTGAACTGGTGGAGAATGTCGCCCGGTAGTTGTCGAGGTCCACTGCTCTCGCAGCGGTTACGATGCTGAAATGGAGCATTTCGTGCTTCAAGTGTCCAAGTTGATGCTTTGTCGCAGTAGATGTGGCTTCATCTCCATATTACTGGCCTGACGGATGGATGGTGTGGTTGCCAGTCGTCGCTCGCTCGTTACCCCACACTTGAATTGCGAACCAGGGCCAGGATGTGGTATCTGCCTCGTTTTTAAAAGCAGCAACAAACGTTTCTTCTTTCGGCCAACACGGATTTGGTTGGAATTGATGGAAGTCGATGGAAAGTTGTACCTGTGTCAAGAGGAGATTAACTGTGCCATTCTGTGCCATACTGTGCCATACCGTGCTATACTGTGCTTCCCTTCTAGAAGCCACGCCCTCATACATAGCCAATCTATCTCGGCGGAGATATGAGTAGTGTATCACAGTACCCGTTTGGGCATATCTGAATGCTGCTCTTCTCCTCGCTGCCCCTGCTAAATGCACAGACATGACGCAGCCCCCAACCTCTCACCAATAGCGTTGACTCGCTTTGTGGCCGGATTGCTGCGTCCCAAATCAACTCCGCAGAAGAAAGCACAAGAGCTGCCTGATTGGCTGGAGCCTGCCAATCCCTGCTAGCGTGCTCGAGCTAAACCTTAATTCGTGGGCGTGGAGTGCTCCTTGCGCCAAGGGAGAGTTCATAGTGTGATTGTCCGATTGTCCCCTCTTTTCCTCGCTCTACTCTACTTATTCCCCTTCCCCCTCCCTCCTTCAATGCCAACTCCCATCGCTCCCTCCTATTTACTTTGCATGATCCGAACAGACCTGCGCCACCCTCCTAAACCGCAATCGATCCGCTGAAGAAAGACCACGTCAACCACCAACTCCTGTACGTACCGCCAGCCTGGTCAGCAACGGGCATCATCCCCGAGAAAGGCAACAAAGGATCACGATCCGAAGCTCCCACTCCCCTCGATTCTACGTCACCCAAACCCGATCACAAGAGCACAAGAGCAGAAGAGGACATACAAGAGTAGGAGAGAACAGTTGAGCTCAATTGCCAAGCTGTCAACTGTCAACTGTCAACAGATCATTCAGCTATCAAGACGCGTACTCCCAAACCACCACCAACCCTCCCCATCCCCGAACATGTCTTCCAACGACAACTCCCCAGCCGATGGCCAAGCTCGCAACCGTCGTGGCTCCTTCACCCAGCAGACCTTTACTTCAATCTTTGGTACGAGATCCAACAGTGTAACGGGCGCACCCACAGCTCCATTCCCAAGTGCCATCAGCACGGGTGCCCAAGACCAGCGCCGTCGCATGTCCATTTCCACCCTAGGTCTCTCTGGAGCCTCCCCCAGCCAAACCTCGCCATTCCCCTTCAATGCGAGACGAGGCAGTGTCTCAACCGCCGGTTCCGACTCGATCGATGAGAGTGCCATTGACGATGATGATGGCCCCGCCCGAAGCACCCCCAATACTCCCTTCGCCCGCCGCATGTCGTTTGGAGCGCAAGCACTGCGACGAGCACAGCCAAATGGCACAAGCCCGGGCACAAATGGTAGAACTCCCTCTTATACCACCAGCAAGCCCACTTCTCTCCCCACAATCCCATCCGGGCCTCGCAGCGTTCGCTCGGGGTCGGTGGCAGGAAACGGAGGCGGCGGAGGTAGCATCACTCCCCCCTCAACACAGGCAAGCACGCAATCAAAGCCCAGAACCACATCTGACTATCCTGTTTCTGCTCGTCCAGGTGCCGAAGGCTTCAACTGGTCCGAGCAGCTTAGGTCTCGAGCCGAGAGTTCCGTCTCGCAGTCCCAGCGACCCAATTTCTCTCCAGGCGCTGCAAAGCCCATGGCGGCACATGAACGCACCAAGAGTGTGAGTGACATGCCCGCCCCACCATCGGCGGTCCCAGCGCCTGCACGCACTCCTCCCAAGCCGACGAGAAAACAACCAGATGCTTTTCAGGAGCGGATTCTCAAGGGTGATTTCTACATGGATTGATTGGGCAGTGACTATTTCTTTGTTTCCTTGTTACTTTGATCATGGCGCACTTTTTCCTCTAGCTTGCTTTGGGCAATAGCTATCAGATGATCACTGATGAATGGCGTTATCGGACTACTGAGCTTCATATTATGAAGCTTTTTGATAAGGGATTTTCTGGATGGGGCGGGATAAGAAAGAAATGGAAAGGGATTGACTTTATTCGATTTGTACGCTGGACGTTTTTTTACTTTCCCTTCTTTCTTGTGTTGAAAATATGAATCTTTGAGGTGGCTCTTGAAATATTTTCTAAAAGGGATTATTGGATGGGGGTTTTCGAAAACACAAGCTGGCTGGCGTTGAATCACCCCTTTTTATCACACAACTTGGGCATTCCCTTTTTATTTTGCTGGGTGCCGAATTATTGGCTCGGGAATTACGAATTTACGAGTTTTCTTCCTTCTTTTGCTTCACCTACCTTTGGTGGGGTTTGTTGGGATTAGTGGTTGGATGTGATGGGGATTGATGGGTATGGGGCATGGAAATATGGGGAACGAAACTGAATAAGGAAGCCACCATACCTCTCTTTCGATTCTTTAGCTGTAGCTTAGCCAGCTAGCTTTGGTAGCTCAATGAAAGGAGACTATCTCACTACCATGAAATATGGGTGCTTGATATAGTGTTGTATTTATGCTTCTTCTAATGAGTAGGAGGAAGATATCCCGAACTGGCCAACTTTCTTCGGAGTATCTAAACTGAATTACGTTGCAGCGCAGTACGAAACGTCAAAATCTGGAACAGGTTGTTTTAGTAAACTCTTGCAGTGTGTATCATTTCCAACATAATTCCTCCCGATACAACGCTCATCCCTTCATTTTCAATAGCCCGTCCTCGCAGGCTCAATACAAGGCTACACCTCCCTTGCATACTACTATCTGTTTCAACAGTTATATTGAAAGAAACTGGTTGTTGGAAGTGAGGATGGCCGATGACAAATTCTATCCTCCGCTTAGGCGCTGCCACGGTAACAGAAAATGGATTCTGAGAGTCGGGTTCCGGTAAGTTAAGATTGAACATTCGATATGCCTCATTCCACAAACTCTTTTGATTGACCGAGAGGATGTCTAGAAGGGGATCTTTTGCAATGAGGATAGTGCTAAAGCAGTGGCTTAGGGAACCATAGGCTTTTGCTGAGTGAATACCTCCGTCTACTCATCAACAACATGTGTGGCTGCGCAATCAATAACGTAGATCTTGTCAGGACGAACTCGAAGGTATTGGCTACTTTTTCCGATCCCGGCTAAGACCACACACAAATGCTGGTTGCCATTTCCACAGCCGAGACAAGCAAAATATTCGTTTTCGATCCCCGTGATTTTTGTTAGACTCACTTTTAGAGATATTTCCCTATTTGTTATCCCAACTGAGGAGGCTATCTTGTTCAACTCAACAGCGAATTTCTGGCCTTTCGTGATGGTGCAATAGTTCCAATAGTGGAACGCTACTGGCGATTCGGCTAACAATCCTCGAAACTGGAAGCGAGTAGTGTAAGATTCCTTCCACACGAAAATAGTACGATCCGTGGATTCCTTAAGAATCTCCTGTTGTAATCTTACGAAAAACTTACTCGCACCTTCTCCATATAGAAGAGGCATATTGATTCCAAAAAGGCCCATCAGGCAATATGCGCCATCTTCTTCACGTGTCGTGGCTCGAGCAGATGCCCAATGCATTTTCTCTACAATGTAACAACAGTCTTCCAGAAAGACCCAGGGATGGAGAGCTCTGTCTGGGATTTCTGTAATCCTCGCTACCTGCCTTTCGAATTCGTTCGCGAGCCTGTTTGGGGGTGTTAAAAGTGCGCATACGATGACTCTTCTTCATTCCCGCTTATCATGGTCCCAATTTCGGTCCAGTCCATATCGAAGAATATCCTTTTAGAAGGAGCTAATACCTCCTGAAGACTCCTTCTCAATAATAAGTAAAGGGATCGGATATCAAGAAATTTAAAGGCGGACTTACCAGCTTCTGGAAAACCATCGTGATTTATCCAATTGACTCATAATCTCCGGCCGCCCAGGCTCATTGGAGATGTCAGAAAGAAAAAATGTAACAGCGTTGCGAATCTTTGTACCACCCAAACATTGAATTGATCGCCTCACTTAGTTCCGCACTGCGGCTTTTGTCGATGCAACAGGTGTCCACCCAACAATACTCAAACACATCTTCGATCGTCTATTCCGTGCATTTTTGGATCTTCTTGAATCCTTCTTTTTGCGAGGCTTTCACTCCTTTCAGATTCTTTGCTCCAAGTGTGGGAAAGAATGGTATATTTCGGGATCGGGGAGAAGAATTCCTCAAGATTTAGACTTCTCGCATTGATGAGGCGCATTTTTACTCTTCAAAATCTTAGAACAATATTCAATTGGCCGTGTTAACTTGAATGCTCTTTGCGTCGATTCCAAGCCCATGGAACCATGTAACAATCTCATCCAAACTAATCCTCGCGGTAAACAGAAAACGCGGCAGTAAAGTAGCTCCTTCCAACTTTCTAGTGCACTTTAGTATGACACCAAACTTTAGTCTTTCAAAGCATCTGGGTTAATATTCCTGAATTGTCCCAAGTACAATTATCTTGAGTTCGCTTAGAATGATGACTAACGAGAGAGGTAGACATTAAAGCGAATCTGTAGTATCTACTGCCGCTTTTACTGCCCATCGTGGGCAGTCCTTTACATTTACCCCACACAACAACCAACACGACAATAAAATCAACAACAACACTAACACCCAACTTAAACTTTACACTACAAATTCTCTTCCCTCGCATTATAATCCCCATTTTCTTATTCTCTTAATGTCTAGTAGTCCTACATGTCCTCAAATCTCAAATACTGCGCCTCTCGCTCGGAGACTTTCCGGTGATTTTCCGCACACATTTCCCTTCTGCAATTGGTTCACATATACGAGAACCCCAATAACTAACAAGTAGCATAGACAACTACTAAAGTAAGTGACAAGATATAAGTCTCCGAGGAGTGTATAAAAAGATGTCGATATTTCCTTCGAGTTCTTAAAATTAAAAATATAACAAA
Source organism: Hymenoscyphus fructigenus (assembly GCA_001414455.1). NCBI lineage: Eukaryota > Fungi > Ascomycota > Leotiomycetes > Helotiales > Helotiaceae > Hymenoscyphus > Hymenoscyphus fructigenus. Next base: position 412,025 of record LKUV01000027.1, on the reverse strand, counting down.
ACATCACTTTATGAATACTCTCCCAAAACCCATTTCACGAACTCAACCCATTGTTAAGAGACCAAACATCTCAATTCCAAAATCTTTCTCACAACCCGTCAAGAGATACAACATGGCAACCTCAACCCCATCTCTCACTACCAAGCCAGCTGAAAAACTCCTCTGGGATTCCCCAGAATTCTCAAAAATGTACGTCAACGCCGAGAAAATCACAGGACCGTACGGGAAGCTCCTCCTCCAGAGGTCGGGCATTGAGAAAGCGTTGCAAGAAGGTAAGGATGAGAAATTGGTGATTCTCGATCAAGCATGTGGAACAGGCGTGGTGACCAAAAACTTGATGGAGATGTTGAAATCAACCCCAAAAGGGAAGGACTACATCGAGGTCACTTGTGCAGATTTCGCAGACTCCATGGTGGAGTTTGTGGGGAAGAGGAGTGTGGAGGAGGGGTGGGGGGCAGAGGTGTTGAAGTGTGATGCTCAGGTTTATCTCCTCTTCCCTTACTTGGTGTTTTGAACTTTTACTGATTTTCCAAAATCAGGATACACACCTCCCCTCTGGCAAATACACAAACATCCTCTTCAACTTTGGACCCTTTCTTCTCCCCTCCCCTTCTGCAGGCCTCACAGAATGCCATCGCATGCTCACGCCCACTGGCACTTTCGCCATGACATCCTGGCAATCCGTCCCTTGGACCGCGGATATGCGTCAAGCATTCGCTACCGATCCTTCGCTTCCTCGTTTCCCAGCACAAAGCGAACTTATGGCTGCATTCTCCAAATCAGGGGAGAAATGGGATACCGTTGAGGGCGTCACTAAGCATTTGACGAATCATGGGTTTGTCGACGTACAAGTTGAGGCGGTGGAGAATAGGACTGTGTTGAAGAATGTGGATGAGTTTTTGTACATGTTACCCGGCACGCTTGGGATTCTGAAGAGTAAATTTTGGAGTGAGGAGGAGAGTGTTAAGTGGGGGAAAAATGCGGAGGGGATTGTGGAAGAGTGGATGAGGGAGCGGTATGGGGAGGGTGAGATTGTTTGGGATTGGGTTGCTGTTGTTGCGACTGGGAGAAAGGTGTGAGTAAGTTCTATGGGATACAGGACATGGATTGGCTTTTCAACTTCTCTGGTTTTCGTGTTGAGCTGCTTGCGATGGCCAGTAAAAGCGGCAGTAAGTACTTACGGTCGTACTTGCCGGTTTCTCTTGTTGTTTCAAGTTTGTAGAAGAATGTAGTGTAATTATTTTAAAGGGTTGAAACAATTTAGAATACTAATTTGGATCCCGTCAAACAAAGTTAACAAACGTTTCAATTGCCCCAGATACTTAAGTTGATACTTCGAGCAAGGTTGGGACAACGAGAGTTATTTACTCCCCCCTTTGCTATCCATTGCGAGAGTCGTATTGGGCAAAGATGAAAATGAGCTTTTGTATTTATCGATACTAGTTTTATTCTCGGCAAGGACTAGTCAGCCGTTGTATCCCAAATTCCCTTGCATGCTTTCTCAAGTATCAATCAACCAATTTTTCCCCAACTCCAACTCCATCAGATTTTGCTCATGACTTAAAATTACATGATCAAATTCCCATTCCCATTCCCATTCCCATTCCCATTTTAATTCTCAATTCTCAATTTTCCACCATCCCTGCAAGTACCAAACAAACCAAGTAAACCCCAGAATCAATCACAATTTTGCTTTTCCCCATTTCTTTTCTCCCAAGTTCCTAACCAGTTCTCACATTCCCCTAAAATCTAAATCGTTCCTGAAACCATTGATCTCTGCACTCAGGACACACCGGATCCTCCTCCCCCTCCACCGGCAACGTAACAATGATCCTACTCAACGTGGTTTTCCCATCGCAACTACCATTGGCATGATCATCATAGTGTTTACAATCCTTAGCATGCCATGTTTGTTCGGCGACTTGGTGGCTGCAATTTGGATATGTGCGATATAGGGTTTCGCATTTGCAGGTTGTTTGTTTGTTAATCGTTGAGTTGGAGGTTGATGGATTGGAAGTTGTGATAGTTGAGACTCTTGGCGAGGGAGGTGGGGAAGTGGAAGCTTGGGAGGAGGTTGATGAGTGACTCATTTTGAGGGAGTTGGATTTTGAGGAGGTGGGTTTTGCGTTTGAGGATTCTGTTGGGGACATGATTAGTGTTTTATTCTGATGATGCTGTTGTTCATAACTAGAGGTGTGGTGTTGAGAAGAAAAGGATTGAAGCTGAGAAGCAGCTGAGATGCAAGTCCATCGAAGCTTTTATTAAGACAAAAGACCATGTGTTCAAGTCGTGCTAGGCTGAGACAACACATGTGAAGGAATCGAATTTAATTGAATAAACCAACTCACCAACTCCGTGTTGTTGTAAATAATCGTCAAATAATCGTCAAATAATCGTCAAGTGATTACGTCAAATTAAATTCACCAACTCTTTGTCGTATTTAGAACAAGGTAACAAAAGAACGATCGTTGCATCTAGAAAATTCCAGAACTCGAACTGAAAGGAAATCCCAATAAATATACCTTCACATTCCAGTCCTCCTTATTCATGTTGCGAAAAATCCATGTCAGATTTGCAATAACTCTTAGGTCATTGAATCCATACCTCACGAGAACTAGTGATGCAAGGAGAGGCCATAAGATTGAGTTCACGTGTCAGTGAATGTCATACGGAGCGTATTATTAGTAGCAGATTTCCCCATGGGGTTAGTGGGGTCACCACTTCCCCGCAATTTTACAGCATTATTCAGGGGTGGATTACATAATATCCATCGCGATGAAAACGTCATGCATTGCACCATCACTTGATTGTTTTTCCAGCTGAGGAGGGGAACTTTTGCAGGGATTCTTTGTTTGAAATTCGTTTGAAGCTGCTGGCTCAGATACATCTGATGACAGTGGAGGGTTGGGCAATGTTGGTCGGGAATGTTGGTTGAATGGAGGGGGTCTAGCGGTGAGGGGTTTTGTGAACAAATTTCCGGGACTTACTTCACTGCTGATGCACATCGTGCTTGCTTCGTGGTCGTATATTGGCAGAAATGAGTGATTTTTTAGGTAATAATACGAATTATGCGTGTGCTGAAACATCACTAAAAGTTATGTCGAGGTCCCACTTCCGGGAGCCAAGAAACTCGCTTTGAATTTTTTTACTCGAACACTTGAGCACAATTTTTACGATCAGTTCGAGAGGAGAAGCACGGGTCTGGATCTTCGAAGGGCCCTCTCCTTTACTGCCCCGGAGATTCCAAGATATGATGGTATGAGAAAAGGCTTTGAAGAATCAGGAGATTCGGCTTCTTATCCAGCTCTTTATCCAGCTTTCTACTATTATAGTTTTCTAGCACTGAATATTAAGTTTAATCATTCGTACTTTATCCTAGTCTCTAAGTAATTAATCGTCTAATTCGAAGCTCGCTTTCAAGCATAGAGATATACAAAATTGTATCCCTTCCGGGTTTGCCTTTGATATATTTGCAGCAAGCTAGGCGACTTTGAGCATGCGCACGTACTACAATGATTGATCTCCCGAAAAAGCTCATACCCAATCGCTATTTTCAAGATAATTCAAACTGAATGTGGAGGCTCGCCAAGCTCAATCGAGGCGGAGAAGCTCCTACTTACGCCACCTCGCTCTATGATCTTTCTACCTTCTTGAGAGAGCCTAGTTCCTGGTCGTAATACAACTTTGAGATTTCATAGTTTTTTTTGGGGGGAGGAGGGGAAGGGGGGCGGGAACGCTACAATATGAGCCACCATACGAATAACTTTTCAGTAAAAAAATCAGGATTTTTTGATTAAAGACAAGCGGATGAGTAAGATTCTAATTACTTATATGCCTGAGCCTCAAAGACTTCTATTCTCTTTGCGTTGGGTTGAAGTGCTGGTGCATCTTATTTTGTACGTAAGCGAGCTCTACGGGGCGGGGAAAATGTCCTTAAAATCGATAATAAATCACAAGAGCTGAAATAAAATACATGTTTCTCTATTATATTGTTAATTACTTCTAGATTTTTGGAGAATTTCTTTGATCGCTTTTCGACGCACTATTGTTGTCTCAGTAGGTTGAACCAATACAACCTTTTTTCCCTCCCCCATAGAGGCGAGCCGGGCCATAACAATAGCAAACGATGCCCACATATTGCTTAGCCTTGTTTCCTTGAGGAGTGCATCCCTTATCTTTTCACCTTAATTTCACAGTCTAGAATTGAGTGAGGGGCGGTCAGTGGATGTGACGTTAGATTACTCGAGGTTTGAGGTTTGAAGAGATACGTGTTATTGGCGTTGGCACTGATGGTAGTAATATTGGCTTATAATTAGAAGGGATGGCAGATACAATCGAAGAGCAAAAGAAAGTCCTGATTATGATTTTCTCCTATATCCAAGACCTAAAATAAAAAAGAAACTTTGGCAGAAACCCGAAGAGAATCAGTATTATTTGGCCTGATAGTTTTATTTCCTTGGCATAGAACTAAATGGTAATAAGCACTTCATCATAAGGAATTCATTCCTATTAATATCCCGTTGCCATTAATGTGCTGTAGAAGGGAAACCGCCTATTAATGTTTGCCAAAGAAGATTGAAGTACCGGTGAGACGCCTTGTGTCATTTATTTTTATTTGATAAATCACAGCAGAAAAAGCCCAGCTTCATGAGAACAATTGGCCCGTATTCAAGACGCCGTTCGCCAATTTTGGTTTTCTAAATCCTCTTATCCGTGCTCCCAATGCCACACGAAAAGCAAATACTTCTCCCCTTTGTGTTATCTTGTTCCTAGAGTCTATATTTCGATATCCAACCCAAATAATTCCGCTCAATAAAATCCCCCCCAAAAAACTAACTGTTGCTACAACCCTGATTGGGCTGGTTGCATAGTACACGTGATTAGTCTGTATCTATAGATGTTTGCTTCCGGGCATCATCGACTTCCCCTCTAAAAGAACAACATGAATCAATAAAACCTCTTTACAGACGTACGATATAATATATTATCACAAACCAAGTCATGCCAACACTAACCATTCCCAGAAGTCCGATATCAAAATCTCACCCAATCCTCCTCTTCCTCCTCACCATCCAAAGAAGAAATCGATGATGCAACAGATCCTCTTCTCCAACTAGTATAAAGGCCCTGGAAATATCTGACGAATCCATTCCTGATGTCTCCCATGCAACTTGCTCGACACGATCTGGTGATATGTGTATGTCGACAAGCTCTGCGTTTTCGTCGGCCGTACCAACCGTCTTCTCGATAGACGTCTTGGATTCCGTTGCAGATGGGTTGTGGATTTGTTTGAGAGACTTGATTTCGCGTACAGGGCTCGAGACGGTAAGTTATGTGTTGGCAAGTATGGTTTGTTCTGAACCTGATGCACATATTGGTGGGCTTGGCTGTTGGTGGGTGTAGGTGCTGGGAGGGTGGCCAACCTTTACAACTCGACGCGAGGAGGAGGTAGTGTAGTAGGATGGCCGCGTTGGAGAGAAATAAACTGGATGCAGAAGTTGCCACAGAGGAGACTTCTGGTTAACATGGACTTAAAGTTTGGTTCCAATATGCTCAAGACAGCCGTGATGGAGAGGCATGGAAGGGATGGATTCACGATTTATGCTATAGGCTACTTCAATTGATCATTAGGTGAGGATAGATACGGAAAGTTAGGCCGGTGGAGACCGGTGTTGAATAAGTAACTCGAGGCGCGTGGTACCTTATCATGTACACTCTTACTTGTCTGAAGATTAAATTCACTCCATGTTTTGAAGTGTTTTGCTGAACTTTGAAGAGGGGTGGGAGCGCGTCCCCGCGTGAGGGAAAAGAGTATGGGAAACCGGGAGAATAAGAGGATCATCTGACAATCTCTTCATAACCTTTAGAAAATGATCAATCTCAAATCAAGAAGCAGGCTCGCGTTGGACATTAAAAGCGGCGAAAATACAACTTTTTGCCAAATGGTTCAGAACAAATCTAACTGCGTAGGGTAATTTTGAATTGTGCTAAGTATTTAGAATTATTTACTTGAATTACCCTATAAAGGTAGGATAATGGTGGCTAGGTAGGCAGTGGCGTATTTGCTGCTACTTTTAAAGTCCATCGCGAGGCAGGAATCGGTTCTGGTATGGTTTATTCACCATTCTCTGGATTGACCACTCTAGCCACCTCATTGGTCAATATCGTGAGAATGGTCAATAAAGTCGGACTTTACGAACAAAACACTTTATTTGCCAACACTATAAAAATGAAGCCATTCCCATATATTTATGCTCTCGCTCCTCACCTTTTATAGACTTTATATCTAGCTTTTTTACCCCGCCTGCCTCTAATTAATAAATTTAAATGTAGACATTCCTTTTAGAGGTTATTTACTCCTCTCACTTTATGTCTAACACTTTCTACGGTCTACTTCGAGGGGTGCGGGGTTGTGGCCGGGGGGGGGGGCTTTATAAACCAAGTACCGCAGGGTAAATAGGTAATCTTGAAACCAAGGAACAAGATGTAGACTTTAAGAAAGGTGTATTTAGTAACGAGATAAGAGTATAGAGTCTTAGTTTTGAAGAGCGTGATAAGCTTGAAACCCGATTCTCATAGCAAAAGTTGAATGTTGGCGAATAGAACGTTTTATTCATAAAGCCCGACTTTATTGACCAATGAGACTTTATTGATGAATACTGTCATCTTATGGGTCAATCCCGAAAATGGTGAATAAAACATACCAGTTCTCATGAATTGTCCTCGGTTTCCACGTGACAAACTCCTTCTATGTTTCCATTCAACAATCACATCTTTTCCTACTTCCAGGAGTTGGATGGAAACTACAGAAGTAGAACTAAATTTTTTGAAAGCTTCATATTTCTTGGTTCCGTAAGAGTCTTGGGGGATTTTCTCTGGGTATGCCTGTTTCTCTCATACAACTCCTTGAAACATTCTTTCCTTACCGCAAAAAATCGCTGTGGATATTTTTGGCATGGTGAATTACCGAATGGACACTAGTAAGACCGCATCAAAACATTCTCTTATACTCAACTGTTCACAAACCCTCCCCCAGACCTTAACTTACTTGAATCATCAACGAAACTGCCTTACAAGAAACCTGTCTCTCAACAACAAAATCGGTAAATAAAAACAGCACCGACCCTCTACCTCCACTTTCATGTCAAACGAACCAAGATGTGCACACAAATCATCAAAACTTGCGACTGCAAACACACTGGATCACGACCAAAGATCCCCTGTATCTATACGAAATAAGGCCTTGAGCGCGATGTCTACAGTACAGGGGTTGAACCTGAACTAGTAGATGTGGCTGGAAAATGTCAACGATGCTGCAGAGAACACATAGGAAAGAAACTACAGAACAAATTATAAAGAGAGTTTTTGGAGGATTGTGGATTGTGGAGAATTTGGGTTTGGATTTTAATCGTTGGGTTTTCTGAATTCCTAGGTCTTGGGGGGAAGGGGGAAGTGTATATCATGAGAATATAGGGACTTCAGTATACCTTTTTGAACTTTCAATAGTTTCTCCATATCCCCTTTTGGGCATGTGATTTCAGAATGCTCATAAACTTTATTAGCTATTTTGCGAAGCAAGAAGAGTTTTGGTGGTTGCTCCCCCTTGTCGCCTTTATTCTCTGAAATATTCTTGAATAATCATAACCATTATTCCATGGAGTTTGGACAATCAATAAACTAAATCCTTCATTCTTGTAACCTTCTGGAATAAAACTTTCAATTTTCCTAGACTCCTTCGCACAATCACCACTCCTCAAACTTTAACTTCCTCTACATGAGAAACCTCGGTTTCCTTTGGCGAGTCCGTTTGCATAATGTCATTCAATTCCTTTCTTGTCTCAATCGCAGCCTCGCGTGCCTCCGAGGATGAGATGCATTCGTATTTACGAAAATCCCGTACAGAAACTCGATTTTGGAACAGCTCATCTATTTCCTCAAGAGTGCGACCTTTCATCTCGGGAAGAAAGAAGAAGAAGAATACTAAGGGGGAATGAATTAGCGAGGGTAATATATTCTGTTGGGAGTTTCTCACTGCCGGTAGTAAGGTTTGAGACCGCCCAGATATATGCCACTTTTGGACCCCAATTCAGTTCGTTGGAGTTAATAAAGTAAGGTGTTGTGAATGTGATAAGCCCTAAACTTGCAAGTCAGAAGAAATAGGGAGGTCTTCAGGGGCTGGAACTTCTCACAGTTGAAAACATAAGTGATAGCGGTGCCCAATCCGATCGTTATGACTCGCAGGCGTGAGGAAACAATCTCGTTAAGTAAGGGCCAGCTCAAAGTACCCGAGAATCCATTATAAAAGAAGCAGTAACCCAGAGCGCACGCAACAAGCGCTTTCCCAGCTGCTTCGGAGTTAGGTGCCACCGTAAATGCAACTGCTATGCCCAGCATAAATAATGCTGGCAAAAAGTGCCCAGTCATCATCATCGATCGACGTCCCATCCACTTCAAGCAAAAATACATTCCAATAGCAGTACCAACTAAGTTTGCGACTTTTGTATATATCGAAGCCTTAAAGGGCTCCTTAATACCAGCCATTTGAAAGAAGAAAGTACCATACGAAATAATAAGCCAAAGTCCCGAAGAAGAATGCGAAAGAATAATAGCAAAACAAAGTAAAGTCCTTCTTAAATCCGTTCCCTTGAACATATCCGTATACTGTCTTCCCCGAGTTAGTTCTTGCTCAGCATCAATTCCCCTTTTCATCTCTATAAATTCCTCTTCGAGGAGTTCGGCGGTAAGCGAGTTGCCCCTCAGGCGCTCAAGCGATTTCCGTGCTTCGTCCGGTCGGTTTTGGATGAGGAGCCATCGGGGTGATTCGGGGATAAATACCACGAGTATTCCGAGGAAAAATGGAATTGCGTATAAGGATGCGAGTGGGATGTGATAAGAGAGTTTTGTTAAGAGGTCTTTGGAGAAATTGTCGGTTATTGCGCCGAGTAGGCTGCCCGTGTTTACCCAGATTCCGAAGAAAGAGACTATGATACCGCGTAAGTGAGCCTGCCGGGAGTTAGTTTCCGTATTGAGGACGCCAGTCATGTATGCAAAACTCGTGATGAGAAACACCATGAAGATCGTAAGACCTTTGGTCAACGCTTGAGTCTCCACGATTAGCACCCACATCCACGAAATGTGATTGTGCGAAAAGCAGTTGAACAATTAAAGTGATTATGCAAACGGGTTGGAATAATGGGTGTTTATTATCCTAGAGCGTTCGCATAATCAACTTCATTGTCCGAATGTTTTAGAATAATCCCATTTTGAGAAAGTCGCGATGGAAGGAGACTCTTCCCCTCGTACAAGACGTGTCCTTAGCTATAGTGACTCTGGTAGTTTTTAAGATAGATATGGTGACTAATTACCGGACTTGACTCTGCTGTATAGCTATTCGCAAAAGTGATGAAGAACCCATTCGAAATCCCAATAAAGATCCGACCAGCATACAGTCCAGCAAGACTTGTGGTTCCCAACTGCAGAGCAGATGCTATGAATGATATAACACATGCAACCCAAATTCCCGGTCTTCGTCCAAAGCGTTTCGCAAAAAGTGGAGTGAGAAGAACCCCGATGATGGTCCCCACGTTCAAAAAGCTGGCAATCAGTTGCTGAGGTGTTGTAGCGATATTCCATCCCGTCTTCATCTTCTTATCTCTGTATCCATAGACCTTCAGAAACCCAACCATTGCTTGGAATCCAGCAATCGTTCCGGTGTCGTAGCCATATTGACAGTTTGCTAGGGACATCGCTAAGCAGATGAGTATGCATTTCCAATTACCTCGGACACCATTGTTGCGTTCTGATGAGTGGCCCATGGTTTTGAGACCGGTTTTTTTCTTCGAATATGGCAGTGAACAGGATTAGGAATTCAAACAAGTGTGAAGGAGAATGAAAAGGTAATGGTGATAAAGCCCCACAGGAGGGGTAAGTCACCCCACCATTATGCAGAAGCCAGTTGTACCACCTAGATTCTATACGCTGGCTAATTTGCAGTTTTATTTGCATACCTTGGCGATGTGTATTAGTGTATTATCAATATGCTAAAAATTGGTTCACGGAGATGAAGAAAGCCGTGACCATCGGTTCTTGTCCGAGCCAAACGAACGATTGTCCGAGTTCATCTCAATGAATCTTCCGTCAAGACAGAGGCAAACAATAAGACTCAGTACCCTAGAAGGTGTTTTGGAACAATCAAGTATGATTTCTCTAAATGAATGTTCGTATAGGTAAGTTAATTTTCGCAGCACGTAACTGCCAGCCTGGTTCACCAATTTTCTGTCAGTGCCTCTTCCCTTGTTGGTTGATGATAGGGGAACCCATGCCAAGTTTTTTGATGCAAATTATAGTGTAATACAGACGGATAGCTTTTCCCATTCGGCGCTTTGTGAATGCATGCTTGTATCGTACTATGTAGGGAGTGCAATTTTGCCTTCTTCTTCCCGTGTGAAGTAAATATGACGAGATGACTAATTAGCGAGATGTCAGCGTAGAGAAGGATGGAAAAGACAAAAATCAAAATAAGGATTATTGCGGGCGTTCCAAGTCCATCTGGGTGTCCGTAAACCATAAGCATAGCCATGAGTATCAAAGTACATGCAAAAAATATGGCCCCCCAAAAAATAAAGCTGATGAGAAATATGCCGATGACGAAATTGAAGGTAGTATCGCAGAAGTGACATCCCTTATAGATGACCTAAATTTCTCGTCGATAGTCGGTTGTAGTGGCATCTGCGGGATGGGCGACGTCTGCCATGCTGATAACTTGTTGTAAAAAGATGAGTTTCAAAGACCGTTCGTTGAAATCACTGTAGTTGTGGGGGCACTATTATACCTAGGTAGTAGATATCCGAGCCTCCCTTGGTAGCTCGCTACTTGAAATAATTGTTCCAGAATATCCAGGTTTGAATTATCCTATATGACTGAAGCAACGAGAGCTAGGAAGGCAGGTACAAGCCTGATGTATTGATTTCTGGAGAGAATTGCTAGGAGGAATTGTTCTCTTGAAAATTCAATATTGAAACGTGCAACATTAAACGACACGACGTAGAAAAATGGTAAAAACAAAAGAAGAATATGAGCATATATCGGGGATTCTGATTGACCTGGATCCAGAGTCTAGCAAAGTTTTATTGGGTCTGTCTTGAGTTAGGGTTGTTAGGCCTACTTACTCTCTACGTGGACGGCCGGATTCAGTATATGAAAATCTACGATCAAACCGCAACCAAAACTTAAAATATCGCAGGCTTCGATACAGAGACTAGCTAGCAAATGAGAAACCTTCTCGTGTTTTTATTTTATTTTTGTTATTTTTTTCTGACTTTAGAAGTTGCAATGTGGTGAGCCCTGAGGGGTACTGTCTTAAGCGCGACCGACCCTCCTACACCATAAAAAAACAGATAACATTATAACAATACAACGAGCTAGAATTTCAGGCCTAAGTAGCCAAAAGCTAACATAGTAGTAACTTACTCCTTGCAAAAGAGGAATACTCTGTGAAAGGGCTCTCAAGGGCGCAACTCCTACTACTTGTAAACGTGTGGAGCGAACCACTACTTGCTGTGATGAATACGGAGTCAAGCCGAATACTGCTATATGGAGCGAACAACAAAGTAGAGAAAGAAGAGAGTTCCAGAGGAACAGAAGCTTATATACAGGATTCCCGCGGCACGCACGTGCCGTGCTACCCGTGATCCAACCCTAGTTCCTCCAACTCCGTAACAGCCTTAAAGGATTACTTACTAGACTGAGATACCTAAGAAGACCTTTAATAAGTTATACTAAAGTATACCTAGGAGAGTAACTACTTATATTACTATAGAGGGATAATATACTAAATATTAGCTATTCTCTACTTTATTTCATTATTTCTACTTAGATAAAATTTATATGTAGCCTCCTATAATTCTATATATATAATTCTTATAGGAATAGCTTTAAAAGTAGTGGATTTATATATAAAAGATTATTAGTATATTTTTTGAGGGTATAGAGTAAAAAGAACGTGCGGTGAAGACATATATCGTAGTATTATATATAGAGCTACTTTCGAAAAAAGTTAGCACCGACCGTGCTTATATCGCAACTTTATAAAACAATATCAAATAATCTTAAAAATACAACGAAAATATGAGCAGATGCGCATAGTCCTAGTTTTCCCTTCTCCTGAGTCTTGAGAATTTTTTTTGGATCAAGTTATAGGCGTTGGCATTTTTGAAGTACGAGTAATGGTTTGCCGACCGCACCGAGTCGAATCTGGGGTTTGTTTTAACACCGGGATATTTCGTACAGTAGTTGCTTTCAAATCTCCGAAAACTAAATAATCATGATAAATATTCCTTTCGGGGTTTTCCTGCACTTGGACCAGGAGTTCCGCCCGGGACGGGTGTTGCATTCGATAGCGGCTCGGCTCTTGAACTTCTCACCATTTTGGGATGCCGACAACGACTCACATCCCGTAACTTAGGTCTCTCTTGCCATGCTTCTTTCGATCAGAAGGACCATGTTAAAGAGCTGTAGATCACCCACTCGAGAAGCTTCGAAAAAGTACTGAAGAGAGCATCTTCTTATCGCAAAAAGAAATCATCTTTGAATGTCCACGAACGAAGGCCGGGGTGAGGTTCATCCTTATTGTGTGGGGGAACCAATCATGCTTTCTCAGCCCTGTCTTTGAGTCGATGCCAAGCAATTTATCAATAGCTTTGTGGTTAGCGCCGCCGATCTCTGTTGTGCGACCTTTCCTCTTTTCAACACCTCACCAACCGGAAAAAAACTTGATCTCCATCATTTCTACGACTCTGCGATCTGCCCTATGCATTTGACATGGCTGTCATTTTCCCGTTACCTTAGTACCTAGTCGAGACTCAAGGACTACCGTTGATGCACCACAACAGTAGCCTATCGCCCGGCCTCCAGAAGATGCATCGCTAGAGCAACACGCAAAAACGGGATGCTGAATGTAACCGTCTCGAGATTGCCATCCAAGAATAAGTATCTAGTTTATTGTTTGGTTGGCTGACTGTCGAAAAGGGAAGCAGCCTCTGACTCTAGTTGCTCCTTCCCACCAACGTAAGTAGCTGATGGCCTTTGTGTGATCAGGTGGCGCCTTCCTCAACATCTCCCCCCAGTTTAGTCCCCGGGTCCATGGTCCATACAATCACATTACTTACCTATTTTCCGGGAAGGTACCGTTCGTGTGTGGAGATATGGCACTCTCTTTACTTTTCCCGTCCACTTGTTTTTCCCTCCCTCGATATCTTGTTTAGTACACTCTTTTGACAGCGGCTTGCCGTCGTCCTGGCTCCATAAGGGTAGCCCATCCCTCTTTTCTCCCCGTTTTTATCTTCCATTGCCACTCCTTTGCATTCAACACTGATCTCTTGCTGTTCTTTCCTCATCTTGGGAAGTCTCCATTGAGGCCTTGGCTTCTGGGTCCCCAAACCACCCACTTCAAATCTTCGAAACTCTTCGATTCTCCATCATGTATACCGGAGTGACTCGTGGGGCACAAGTCACAGGCATTGCCGTAATGGCTTTGTTTTTGACTTGGCTATCCTTCTCTTTACGACTATATGTTAGGACCCGGATTCTGAAATTCTTCGGACGGGAAGATTGGTTGATGATGGCTTCCATGGTTGGTTCCATGTGAATTCTTCAATGAGTGTCACTAATTTTCGCAGATCTTGCTCTCTACACTCTGTGCTCTCTGTCTCCAGGCGATTAATTTCGGACTTGGCGCTCACATGTACAATATCCCATCGATGGACAAGGAGATTGGCTTCAAGGTATATAAATGGGAAATTGTCCAGGGTTAGATCCGTGCTGATGAACGACAGTACATTTTTATTTGCGAGTTTCTCTATGTCAGCTGCACAGCCGTTACGAAGCTCTCCATCGGAGTTTATTTTCTTCGTCTTTCGAGCAAACGCTACCAAATATGGACCATATATACGACTATCACTGTGGTCATGGTCATCAGCAGCATGTACTTCTTCTTCCTCCTCTTTCAGTGCATCCCAATCAACTACCTGTGGAACCAATACGAAGGCGGTGCAGGTAAATGTCTACACGGTGACATTCTGGCGAATGTAACATATGCTCATGCTGCAATGTCTGCTCTTACCGACTGGGCATTTGGGATTCTACCAATATTCTTCGTCTATAGAATGATGATGAATCCAAGAACAAAGTTTTCTGTCATCTTGATTCTTTCCCTTGGTTTCTTGTAAGTTTCCATCTCGTGCCCTTGTGCCACTGGAACCCCGTTACTGACGTTCTCTTTCAAGTGCAAGCTCCGCGACCATCGTTCGAATCGTCTACATCCGAAGCTTAACACTTACAGATGACTGGTCATGGGAAGGAATCAACCTAGTAAAATGGTCAATGGTCGAACCCGCCATCGCAATCACCGCATCCAACATCGCCACCCTCCGTCCACTCGTCAAAAATTCCTTCTTCTTCGCTCGAAAACGATTCGATACCGACCTCGACTCCGACGGACGAGACTCGAATGATAGCACATACATGCCAAAAGCTGGGAATAGGGTCAGCGCACAGGATTACACGGCTGAGTTCGCTGAAATGCTGGGTCTGACGAGAGTCGGAGTGACCACTGAAATCTCAGCGGGTTGCGCTCAAGTGGAGAAGAATATTTTCCGAGGCCGGTTCAGCGTGTTTAAGGAGAGGAGTGAGAGCGAGGTGGACTTGAATGAGAAGAAGGTCGATGAGCCGGACTGGAGTTTTGGGATCACGGCGACGACGATCATTACACATGAGGTTAAGTGATGACTAGGGGAGGAACAAAACTTTGGACGAAACGGGAGGCATGTTTTGGAGGTCTCTTGCGAAATTTTGAGGATACAACAGCGATACGACTGGCGATTAATGCGCGATAATGGGCTGATATACGAAAAAGGGGTATGAGGACCGAGCCACGAAGAAGAGAGAATCAAGCCGAGTTTGAAAGTTGGGAGACAATTTTGCTAAATCTGAGGGATATGCAGATGTAATAGTCTCGTGGGGAAATCTTTTTCGAAAAGACAAGAGGGGAAAGAAAAGTGGTTGGACCTTTGAGGGGTTTACGTACAATATTTTATTTGTAATGAATGGTAGTCGACCGACTTAATTGTGGATGATGATAGTAATTAATATAATAATTTATCGAGGGCCATTTGTTCGCTGTCATGGACTGGGTTGAGGTTTATCGGTGTATGAGTATGTACGTGCTTATCATGCGCTGGCAGGCTCCTACCTGCCCATCTAATTCATTGTGTCAACCATTGAGGATAACAGAGAAAATATCCTAGAATATTTCCCCTGGCGTTTAGAACAATCGGCTTTTTATTGTTTTAAAGTTTGGGGTGATTTCGAATTTTTTCCTGTCCACGGCGGGGTACGCTAACGGGGATGACACAAAATGACCTGTGAGTAGGCCTAGGTCTGGAAGATGAATTGATGAATAACTGTGCCGTTTATTCTCATTCATATTAGTAGATAATTGGATATTCGTTATTCGCAGTATTCGTATTCGTAATAAAATAGGTCATTCGTAAATATTCGTGAATACTTGCAAGATTCGTCAAGGGGGTAGGCCGCTGTTTTTCCGGGCCTCGGAACACTTCCCCTACTTTTAATACTCGGGCAGTGGTAGTATCAATTGAGATAATTTATCCGGCCGGGCTACGCGTCTTAGGACATGGTTTTACTAAGTAACGCGGTATTCCTGTTATTTCACACCTATTTTAAAGATTTAATTCCTCTATATAGTACTACTAAATCCGAGTAGCGAATACCGAATATTCGTAGAATAAAAACTTCTATTCGTCATTCATATTCGTAGCAAAATATCTATTCGTGAATATATTTGTTAGCCTTGTATCCGTACGAATTAGCGAATATTTGGAATATTCATCTTCCAGACCTAAGTAGGCCTACCTGGAAGGCAGGCAGAACTCGGGGTCTCCGCACCGGTCCCTTTCCATCTTCAAAACACGATATCTGTACGAAAGGCGAAGGATTCCTTTGTTCTCAAGCGACTTTGAAGACCGCACCAAGGCGCAATGAGCAGTTGGACCTATTTGGCTAGCTCGTAACGGATGCCTGCATCTGGGCTGTGGTCAGGGTCACGTTTTTTCATGGTTTTTGACGTTTATTGAGGCTAAGATTGAAGTGGTGAGAGAATGAGGTGTTTTAGGTAGGAGAGTGTGGGTGAGGGGTATTGAGACTGGGGGTTGGGGAGGATAAGAGGGCGCGGGTTTCTCTTGGTGTTAAGAGGGAGGGAGTTGGAGAAAGTTATTTTAGAACCAACAAATTGACGATAGCAAGATTTACGACATTCCCAACACAGGGGGAAGAATTGAAAGACGATACCGGCATATTGAGGGTACGGAATAAGAGGAGAAGGAAAAAGTAAAACCGAGGGGGTGAAAAATTTATCAACGGAATCGAGGTTTGGGGGAGAGGGAATTTCACTGTCCTGGAGGGGTGGGGGACGACACCTCTCGTCTGTCCGAACCACGATCTCGAAAGATCAACTAAAGATGTGTTTTGGAAGTAAAAAGAAGAGTCAACGTAATCAACGATACGAAGACGATGAATCGGTAGCTTCTCGACCTGCTTCTCCTAGGTACCTATCCCCCCCTTCATATCTATCTTAAACTAACAACCCATCAGGAAAGCCTACCTAGGCAAGAGAAAATCCTCAAAATCACTACCACAAAATGATAAATTCATCGTAAAGCCCATAAATAATACTGGCCCGTACTATGGGAAACGTCCTAAGAAACATACCAAAGTCGGAGAAGATGATCGGTTCATGAGTGAGGCTGAGTATACAGTTATGTATCCACCGCATGGGGTACAGCAGGGGGGTGGACATCATCATGGGAATGAGGCGTTTGCTTGGGATGTTTGTTCGGATATGGATGGGGATTATGGGGGGCATCATGGTGGTAGCTCTTGGGGAGGGGACTCGGGTGGTTGGGGTGGAGGAGATGGAGGAGGCGGCGGTGGGGGTGATGGAGGGGGATGTTGAGAGCATGTGATGATTCTGATGATTGGATTTTGGAGTTTGGAGTTCGTGGTGAAGGAATTGGAATTGGGACTGAGTTTAGGTGTAACATATATGGGAATAGACAATTTAGAATTCATAATCACGGACAATAAAGGTCTCTCATTTCCTAGATAATCTAGGACAATTAAGGTTCCAATGACTTAGGCCAATATTTCATTGTTTTCCCTTTTCAGGATAAGACTTGATTTGCTCTCGGGAGTTGCTATACACACAATTACTGCCGCTTTTATCGATGGAGCTAAGTCACATGACAATGATCACGTTTTTAATTCCGGAAAGATCCATTCACTCCACTCCATTTGACATCTGCACTTAGACAAACACAACCTCTCGTTTATATCCTCTCATCTCAACCCCTTTTCTGCAACATTTTTGGACGAGGGAAACAAGCACTTTTACCCTCAGCCACTAATATTTTCTGCGCCCAACTTATCTCGATTGCGGCGCTTGTCAGCCTGCAGGCGCCAGCGGCACAGACGGAGAAGAGAAGAACCTATCAACCTGTTCCACGAAGCATCAGGAAACACGAGGAAATTTTCATTTTCCGGTCTTAAAAAAGCAAATCCCAACGACGTGTGTTCCAATACACCGCGTCTCATTCCCGTGGAGTTGTGTCGAAGGAGAGGCTCGCCACTGGAACGGGAGACGTCACATTTTAGACTCGATAGGCAATAATCACGCACGATTTCCCGAATTTGTTGAATGTGTCTCTGGCTGCATCCATTCAATGAAATTCTGCAGATGTTGACTCTTTTCGGGAATTCATTCTCTTCTCTCAGATCGTGGTGGCTATGTTTTGCATTGGCAAATCTTGACTGGTCGCCTACTTGCGGTGAGACAGACATCCAAAAGCTTCGCCCAATATTGGCAAAGCTTGTTGCTCGTGGCGTTGCATTCACTCATCCTTGCCTTGTTGGATTGCTGGAATTTGAGTCCCAAATTGGGTGTTGGATGGCTGAGTGCCGAAATGGCATTGAAGATGCTTAATTTTATGTTATGCAACTTCGTGATGTTTGACAAGAGAAGGAAGTAGAGTTGACACTATATTAGTCGCGCTTAGGTCAAGAGGATAAGCCCTCCTAGTACAGTACGGTATGGATGGCAGTGGAGAACTCTCGTAATTCCCCGCCAATACCTAGGAAGGCCTTGAAATAACATGCCACGATTTTAAATTTGAATGGCTTGGGCTGGGTACGAGGAGGTTACTTCTTTGAAACTGGCGTGGGAGATTTCTCTACGTGAGGAGGTACGAACTCGACGACCCCTAGTGGTTCATCCAGAGGCGCAAGGGTCTGTGAATCCACGGGAGACAGGGGTATTGGGTGCTAAAGGTTATTCAAGTGAAGGATTTCGTAGCAATCTCACCAACCACGGGGCATTTTAAGCGACCCACTTCTCAGCCGCATTGGTACCCAAGTACGGTTAGACCCAAGCCTCTCTATTAAAGTCTGGAACCCCCAGATCCCAGATATATCTTTCTTGGCTCTCTCTTCTGTACCTTTGTCAATCCAGTTTGCCAAGATGTCGACCGCAACGCCATTCCTGTCCTCTGGCAAACCACAGGCTAGTCAAAGTGCACAGTGAGTGAACACTTACCTAAAGACAAGATATTGAACATGCCTCGCTAACATTTGACAGGAAGCTTTTCAACGCGAGAAAGGAAGAGTCTTTGCCATGGCTCGTCAACCCACTCGAGGGTCTCCAGGGCAAAAAGTTCAAATCGTTTCACGTCCGACGTGAAGCTAGCATGATCGAGCTGTTCTTCGACCTTTTCTTCGTTGCCAATCTTGCGACTTTCACCTCCTACCACGAAATCACCACCAGCGCCTCGTTACTATCATATGTTGGCTTCTTTGTAATCCTGTGGTCTACCTGGTTCCAAATTACTATTTTCGACGTCCGCTTTGCTGCCGACTCAGTATTCGAACGATTCTGCAAGCTCTACCAGTTCATTTTCTTCGTTCTGCTTGCTGTCGTTGGATTCAGTTTTGAACCAGGAAGTTATGCATCAGTTAAAGGTTACCGCGTATACAAGACCCTGGCAATTGTCATGGGAATCTCAAGATTCTTCCTGGCAATTCAGTACGCTATCGTGAGTGGCTTTGTTGTTCGAAAACACAGAAACCTCATCGTACCCTTTATCTTGATCATAGTCACTCTGTTTGCATCTGGAGGTGCCCTTTTATCGACATTCTCTCGTTTCAACGACAAGGTGGTTTCTAAAGCTCACCAAATTTGGTGGATCGTCCTACCTCTCGAGTCAATTTTGATCCTCGTATACTCTTCGGTTTGGAGGATGCTGAGTTTCAAAGAATCCCACATGGCTGAGCGTTTGTCTCTCCTAACCATGATCATCATTGGCGAAGGTGTAATCGGGAGCACCAAAACTGCCGGCCTAATCTGGCCAACCACTTCTAAGCCAAGTGTTGGTGGTGTGGTCGAGATGGTATCTATCATCATCATGCTGGTGAGTCAATGATTCCATTTCCCTCTCTGTGCACTCATTTACTAACTCTTTTTTCACAGTTATTGGTTTGGACTTTATACTTTGATAATCATCCTCAGTAAGTCTTTAATTGCTTCCTCTTGCTCCTACTCCCTCATAAAGAGCAAAGCTGACTAGATTCTGTAGTGGAGCTCATATGGGAAGCATCAAGCAACAATGGTGGGCCTGGTCTCACTTTTTCCTGCACCTGGGACTTGTCGGCGTCGTCGAAGGATCCAACAGGATGGCTATCTTTTTCAACGCTCTTCGAAAACAACAAAGCTTCATGAACGATGTCACAGCCCTGTGTATAAAAAACACCACCGCCACCAAGGCAACCGAATTCGTCAAAAATATTAACGAAACAGCACAGAAGTTGAAGATTGAGTCCTACGATCCTCGAAACTACGACATCGTACAATTCTATCTTAACGAGACACTCACCACCAAGCCAGCGGGTACTAAAGATGACCCAGGATTTTGCGATATGACAAATGAAAACTCATACGTCTACAACATCGCCGTCTACTTGATCAAGGGCATTTACAAACGTTTCAACATCGATCCACCTGAGGGAAACAAGTATGCCGAGGACGATTACGGACACACGATGCAAACAACTTACGCATATCTATGGGGCTCAGTCACCGTCTCGCTTTTCATGTTGCTGGTCTTCCTCTTCATAATTCGAACCAAGAAGCGCGACTTCCTAGAATACGTCCGCCTTGGCTTTCGACTTGCGGTTGTTTTCCTCTCCGCTGGAGTTGGATGTCTCATCTTCCAAACCAAAGTCTTCGTCGGCCTCGTCACATCCCCATACATCGTAACCATTATCTGTGGGTTCCTTCTCGCAATCGTCGCCTTCGACCGCTTCATACGTATTCTTGGTGTCTGGAATTTCAAGCGCAGATTCGCGATTCCACCCCCCGAGAAGAAACACGGTCACGATGGAGTTGGAAGTGAAGACCACGGAGAGAGTTATAAAATGAGTCCTCAAGTCACGGTCCAACAATACACGCCATCGCCTTCTGGATACACCGGTGTCCCTCAGACTTCGCCCGGTTACTTCCCAAATCAAAATTCAACTGGATATGCGCAACCTGGTGGATATGCACAGAACACTGCGTACGCTAGATAAGGGAATTTAGTTGTATAATAGATTGGTTATACCGGAGTTGCAAATGGCTGGATATAGCTGGGATTGGTTGACTTTTCTCTTGGGTATGGGCATTTATACTGGAGTCTGTTTCTCTGGTTTGTTGTAGAATGCGACATGATAGGCGTTGCATTTCTGATTTTAGAGCGAGCGAGCGATTGATAATACCACCACACTACACTGATTCTTCTCTCTCGCTGAATTTAGTTGAGTGCATGTTGTGATTGTTTATCTTACTGCCCTCAGCTTCTCACTCTGGCTCTTGAATAAAGCTCGAGTGAATACTCCATTGTCGACAGTTTACCGGTATCTAGTATGTTCCTGTCCAGATTTTTTGGCATCAACTGTCCTGGACAATCAAAGGTGTTATTTTTAAACAAATCCTATTGGTTACCGATTTTATTGGCCCGTCGTGAGTCTAGAAACGAACCAGCACTGATTAGAGTTTGGGTTTTTCCCGAAA
Source organism: Hymenoscyphus fructigenus (assembly GCA_001414455.1). NCBI lineage: Eukaryota > Fungi > Ascomycota > Leotiomycetes > Helotiales > Helotiaceae > Hymenoscyphus > Hymenoscyphus fructigenus. The sequence continues at coordinate 390,853 of LKUV01000027.1, read as the reverse complement.
AGAAATCAATTGACCTCTTCGTATCCAACTCCGGTCAACCACTCCGAAAGCTTACCGAGTTCTAGCCTTCATTGTCAGGCAATATCATTCCAAAGGACGATTACTGTCTGTACCTTGGTTGGTACAGTGTGCAACATGAAATTCTAGATTGTGGTTTCTACCAATCGCTCTCTTATCGCTTGGTTGTGGCGTTCCTTTTGCATTTATCGAAGTTACTATTTCGGGAAAGTCCCTAGTCAGCCACTTTGATGTTTCGGGATTTTCTTTTCAGCCACGAGGAGAGGCATGATTTTGATTTCACGTGATGGTACTGAAATTACTCCTACCGAAGATGGTCGTGTTTGATATGGGAAAAGGTGGTTATGGGTGGGATTTTAAGTGTATCGGGGAATTTCTCACATGCATGGGAATCTTTTACTCATTTTAGTATCAAAATCGACCAGAAGAGGAGTGTTCTAGCTGCTGAGAGGTAAGATGATCTTGGGTCTGCTCCCAAAGCAGTAGTTACACTGTCCCGACAACCCAACCTGCGGCTGAAATTCTCAGTCTAGAATCTGCACTCTCCAGACACGAACAAAATGTCTGGTGCAGTACGCCATTTCCTCTCATTTCCTCAGCCTCACTTGCCGCCCACAACGCTATGGTCTCACTGCCTCAAGCCGTGTCTCGCTTTTTGTGCACCTTTGCTGCCATGAACACTCACCGAATTAACCCAATTGGAAAGATTGGAACAACTTTATTGGTGCAATTGTTTTTTGTGGCTTGGAGAAGTATCGTTTGAGATGTGATGGCTTACTTAGAGAGAGAGAGACGGAAACGATAGTTTTTTTGGCGAGGCATAATCCGCATTTGATAGCTTTTAGGGGACCCAGGGTGAGAGCTGAAGGATGCGCATTTGGAGATGTGGATTATCGGACGGGTTATTTAGTCTGTGGGATGCTGCTGTTTGTACTTCTTCAACGACCTGTGTTTATTTCCTGCAGAGTAACAAGTGTCGTCGCCTATAATCCTGCCCTCTCTGATCATTTGCCGAAATAAAACTCACCTACCTTCTCGCTTTCCAAAGATAAAAGCAAAAGGGGAAACATAAACAACATATCAACATGCGTTTCTCAACTACCTTTACCCTCCTCGCTTCCCTCCTCACACTCGCCTCCGCGCAATTCTCAGATACACTCCAAGGCCCTGCACCCGTTTCAAAAAATCTCGCCAGAGCAGCTGCTCTCATGCTAAGACAAGTATACGTGGATTGCGAAAGTAACTTCTCCATACCCAATTATTCCTCCACTCTCCAAACTATAACCAAACTCCGACTAACCACCCACCCTAACAGATGGAAACCACTGCGTAAACTCCCTCTGCTGCGGAAACATAAACTGCATGCCCGCCACCGCCCAATGTTGTTCCAACGGAAGATATTGTCTGGCTGGAACCATATGCGTCATTCAAGGTGGTCTTTACAAATGCCAGGATACAACTGGGTCATTTACAGACTCTGGAAATGAAGTTGCTGTTACGACTACTGCCGCTCCTACGCCTACAGCTGCTGCTAAGAGTTCCGCGGAGAGGAGGGAAGGTGGGGTACTGGGGGTACTTGTTGTTGCGGGGGTCGCTGCGCTTTTGTAAGGGAATCAAGATTCGGTTTTCTGAGCGGCATAGGGAGTGGGAGTTGGATAGAGGGGAACAGGGCTGGGATACGGTGAGAGTGAGGAGTTAGGTTTGATGGGTAATGATTTATGTTTTGTAGGTTTTTGGTTTCTGGCTAAGCGAGGGGTTTATGTATTTCTGTGGCTTCTAGGAAGAGGGAAAATAATTTAGAGCTAATTCAAGATTTTGCTTGGAATTAGACATTGCCCTTTTCTCCTCTAACATATATTTACTTACTTGTCCGCTATCCCTGTTACCCATGGCAATATTTGGTGAATCAAATCAAATTCCAACTTACCTCAAACCCCGAATCCGTACTTCAACTTACGACTAGGGCATTTATGTTGGAAAGTGAGAAGGCGTCGTAAGAATAATGGAAATTAGAAGATGAGGTGGGCATCAAAACCGTCAATAAATAGGTCCGGCTCTCATTATTGTTATTTCAATACTACAGTACAAGGCAGAGTATTAACATAGACAGTTGATGTAATTGAAATTGATTGTTCTGAAAGAGCTACCCTAATATTCTAATTGTTCTAAATAGTCAGGTTAATTATCTTGGACTGTCATAGAGAGTTGGAATAACTGGAACGGCAGGCAGGTATAAACCTGAAGTATTTACCGCCTCTTTTGCTGTGCACAGAAAAAGCTTCTAAAAGCTATGGGCGGTGGTATTGAGGTGACGGGGGACTGGAATTATACTTACGCCGAGCCAGTGAAGGGTATTTTCCCTCCCTTCGCCATCAAGCTACCATACGCCTTAACCTTCTGATAACTTCTGTTTGGTGAATCAACAAATGATGAAGGTAATGCATTCAGGTCATGAAAGGCATATGTACCTCCCAAGTTGTTCGCAGAACTCAAAAATCTCCCACCAACTTACAAACGCCACCGCCCCTTGAATCATCAACCAAACCAGCTTTGATTCTTCATCTTGTCACACAAAAATATCACAAGAGAAGGTCACGCAAACCTCTCTATCTCCATACCAAATCAAAGAACCCGCCGCACAATTTCCAGAATGTGTAAACAAGTCATCAAAAGCTACGGCTGCAAGCATACTGAACATCAGCCAAAGACCAACTGCAGCTATTTGAAACAAGGTCTGGATTGCAATATCTACAGCACAGGAACAGAAGTAGTGATAGTTGTAGTGAATGGGAAATGTGGAAGCTGTCATAGAGAGGAGAGAGAATAGATATTTGCAAGGAAATCCGCTAGCTTTTGGGGAAAGAAATAGAGGATCAATATAATGGTGGAAATTTAGGGTTGTTATTATTGATGGAGCTGAATGTCGTGGTGTTGGAGTGTATGAGAGTACTTGTAACTGGACAGAGTTGATGAGAGCGTGTTATGAGAATATAAATTGAACTTCCTATAAACATTCAAATTTCTCTTTGGCCCTCTAAGCTTTGCTATTTGACACGGGGGACTTTCTTGTGGGCTTATTTTAAGGTACTGCTTCTGCAGAGCACTTTGCACGGGGTGTTTCAATTGCTGAAGGAATGGTTACTGATACAATAAGGACAGTTATTTTTATTACTCAATCATGTAAGATTTTTCTAAATAATCAATTCTCCTACAAAATGGTTCACCTATTCACTACTAGTCAAATTTTGTTTCAATCTTTATTAGGACTAGCGCCACCAAAGAGTAGTAGCACCCACCACAACATCACAGATGTAAAACTACCAGTTTTGCCTGGACAACAGGACTAACATTGTTTCTTTTCTTCCCAACATTTTCAACCCTAAATTTTGACACTTTTTGCTTGTTCTATTCACTGCCGACCTCAGGAAGTTGATGGCAGGTGTTCAGCATCAACCATTAAGCATGAAGGAAAAGCCATCAGGTAAGTTTAAACCTACAATACCAATTCTCGTCCGACTCTAATGTAATTCCCGTGTCTAGCAAACTCTCTTCAGATTCATCAAATGACGTCTCCACCCAACAAACCGCCATTTTGGTGTTGGATCACACACCCGCGAAGATATGCCACTCATCAACACCCTAAGTCAACAAATCACTTTTTCAAAGCGCACCACCCAATTTGGCACTTACCCGACACTATTCTTTCCACTCTTCGAGTTCCAGCCATTTCCAGCCTCACCGACAGACTAGGAATGAGGTCTTGAGGTCTCCAATCTCCTCGGCTGGATTCTAGTGCCGCTATAGGTTTTGGATCGTCACAGAGAATGTTTAGATTTCCTTCTTGCTCAATAATCTTTCTCGTCGCCAGTCTAGAGACATCTTCAATACTCGAAGAATAGTCAACTTCCAACCCAATGAGAGCTGCCACACCAAGAAGGGAAAATATTGCTTCCCGCGGGTCTAGACAACTCCGATATCCATACATGTGAACAAGCTGGGAGAGACATTTTATCCTCCTTGCGACGGAGAATAAAATCGTGGGTATCCACAAGATTGGTGAGAGAACCGACAAGCTCCCTCGGTCCCATAAAATTCGGTATCGTCTTCAAGATACTAGAAAGAAATGGACCATCGACATCTAAGAACCATCGTATGAGACACATATCATTAATTACCAGTTGTCGGTTTCCGCAAAGTATCAGCAAGGTTTTGGCCATCAACTGTTCTTGTAAGACCCAAAGTCTGTCCCAATAACTCCGTAAACTGAACACTTGCATGATTGAATAGATTCGTGAGTAGGATTCGGCTGAATTAATCATACTTCTTTTTAACTCCCTACGCGAAATTCGTCATCCCCAGTAGCAGAGTGGGACAGGACGGTGAAGTGGTTAGATTCTTTCCGTTTCCTTCTTCTTCAACAACGACTTCAAAACTCTCGTTCTTTTCGATCGCTGGTACAAAGAAACGAAAATTTAGAGCTATTATTGTCAGGCAGAATTCTCCGGCAGTCGAAAAATCCCCGAACTTACATTTCGATACTTCATAATAGTGCTTGCTGAGTCTGATAGTCTCGTTAATGTTCTTGTTGCTAAGAGCTTTGTGAATAATGTTTGAAAATGGTCAATGAGCGTAGTTTTTCCGGGATAAGCAACGCACTCACTCCTTCAACAAAAATCCCATATTAATTTTTCATTCGAGCATCAAGAAATGGCCTTGCTAATTGAAGGTAGAAATTGATGGCAAACTTCGAAATAAGAGACTCAAGCATCGCTTGAAATTCCCGTCGAGTCATCAGAAGAACCAACGCTCAGCTCTGACTTAGATTGGCCTCGGCAAGATAGATCATCTGAGGGCTCGCCTCGATTCTATTTCTAATGGTTTACCAAGAGGTCTTGAGTTCAAGAATTATACGGAAATCCCAGTGCAGTTGCCAGATGCTCTGCCAGCAACGTTCCACGAAGTACCCACCGCAGAGCAAGCGGAGCAAGCGGAGCAACCACCGCAGACGCCAGCAACCACACGCTTAGAAAGTGTTTCATCAGTCAACACAAGTCAAAAACCATATACAATCACACCAGAGTCTCCGGTAGGCTTGCTCGATCAAAACACATCATCGTTGGATCCCCTGACAATGTACCTGACCAGAGGAACTGTCATATTTGGTGGCCCGGCTGGAGTGAGACAGAATATTGAACAAAAACCAGTCTTTCGAAAAGACAACTCCAGTACTGCAATAGAAAGTCCAGCAATCGACAGGCGGATTATGAGCCAGTAAAAAGTTCAACAACAGCACAAAATTTTTCTGGTATCTCACTTAAAGTCTACCGGAGAAGCTGCTGATCGCCAGCTAACAGCACTAATTCTAATTGTTGCTACAACCTTATTGGGTCGGTTGCGTTATACACGTGACCATTCTGCGTCTATGGATGTTTGCTTTTGGGCTTCAATTCTCCCTCTTTAAGCAACAACAATGAATCAATAAAACCTCTTTACAAGACGTACGATATACGATAGTTATCACAAACCAAGTCGTACCGACACTAATCTTTATGCTTATGCAGTTTCTGGCTAATATCGTGGAGTACTTTGGGAAAGATTCGGCTCTAGTTGAGGGTAGTGGCGGTAAGAAAATCAAACTGATAAGCGAGACAACGGGGAAAGTGCTTGAAAGTCGCAAGAAAGAAAGACTGCTGGTTGATGACAGATGAGCTAGGCTTTTGGATCGTTACTACTGTTGGGATATCAAAGTTGTTAAAAAGTTGCTAACTCTAATGTCTTCCTCTCATCATATTTTTCATTTTCATAATGATCATGTGAAGACAAATATAACTTCGTTCAAGATGCAGAGGCTAGCAAAAAGAGAGATAAATCTTGCAATCCAAAGCAAAGATGAATGGATCAACATGAGTCATAGTTCAGGTGACGCAAAGGTAGATGATCAGATCAGACTCAAAGTAGCTCAACCCACATATCTGTTTGAGGAAGTTTGAAATAACAAGCTAGCGTAAGCTTGGGATTATCATTCCCCACCCAATCCCTTTCACTCTTCGAAATATGACACCAGGATACTGAAAGGAACCAGGATCTGATTGGCTACCCAAAATACGGCTTGGAAAAACGTGGAAAACACACATTGTGAATTGAAAATAGGACGAGTTGGTGAGGCACTTGCCATTCTCGAACTGTGTAATAAAAGCCGAAACAATTTTTGGATGATTGCTTAAATATAGTAGATGCTGATCCTTCATTAAAGACCTAGCGTAAAGCGAGGGAAGTCCAAAACATATGCATAATAGGAATCTATGGATTTTTAAATTTAGAACCCAATGGCACTTGCAAAAAAGACAATAATTTCATGATCATGAATTCATGTTTACTTCGTAGTCTCCAAACGCCATATTTGGCATTGCCATGAACACAAAATGCCTGGAACCTACCACCGAGTTTCAACAAGCGCCTCAATCCGAAATAGACAAATACTTTTAGTCGAACTAGATTTGGTCAGGATCTATCATATGCGGATTGCCAAGCATGTACTCACAGGTGTTAAGAAGGACTCGGCCACAAATCTTGCCCGCGCGTTGAGCTAGTTTCACTGTTAGTAACTCAAGTTCCCCTCCGGCAGGCATGGGTAACGCACGAAAAGCTTCATTTCTGAAATTTCCTTGTCCACTTCCTCCATGAATTGTATGATGAAATCGACTAGCTTGTGCTTCAACATCTCCTCGGTATGGAAATTCGTAATCAAGAACGAAATATCATAACCCTAATGCCATCAGTATGTTCCACCTTCCCGAGTCCGCTATACCACATACCTTTACAGGCTTCCTCCGTAAAATGAAGAATGCCTCGGCTCTTTGCGTCAAGAATCGTGTGAACTTGTGTACCAGGATATGTTCTATTTCATCTGCCTGCTTGATTTTGATGCTTATGCGAACGCTGTTGATGCTGGGCTCGATGAAGACTCGCTCATTTTCGTTTCGAGCAACCGTCAGAGGGTTCAGCAGAACTTCTGGAGAGGTCTGAGCCTCAATTTCAGGCACATTGTGTCTTTCTGAGGTTTGTGATGCGAAGTTGGAGAGGCAAAGGGCGGAGGTGAGGGAGGAGCGGACGCATTGGAGGTAGGGGCGCAATGATTGAGACTATTGAGGTTGTTAGCTTAGCAGGGAGCAATTAGGCGCTTTGGGAGCAAGAATAGAAGGACCAGAAAGGAAGGAACAAAATAATCCCAGGATGGGCTTACCATAGCTGGAGTTGTTATTGCGATTCAGCCTCCTGCTGCTCTGGCTGGCTTGCTACAAGGTGAAGTCAGTCGGGCGTGTCGTTTGGTGGGGGTCTTGGCAACAGGCATCCCACCAAAACGTAACGGCGCTAGTCCTCTGATACGCCGCCTCCGAGGTTGTTTGCTATTTTAATTTCTAGAACCTCTCCCTCAACCAACTCCAACAATTTCTTGTTTGGAGATCTTGAAACTTTGCTGTCTTGTGGCAAGATAGCAATCTCACTGCAGTTTCCCCTATCGTTTTGTTTACCTATTTCCTAAGGTTCATACGAGGATACGCTACTTAGCCCCGCCACCATGGCAACCATTCCTGGTTTGTTAGCTTCTATTCCTCGCTATGGTTGAACTTATGCTAATTATGTCTAGTGGTCGTCAAGCACGCAGGTAAGAAATACGATGTCGAACTCGATCCCACTTCCCTCGGCGAAGTGTTTAAATTTCAACTCTACTCCCTAACGGGCGTCGAGCCTGATCGACAAAAGATCCTCGTGAAGGGAGGCCAGCTCAGGGATGATACCGATCTCTCCAAGATTGGCGCAAAGCCAGGACAAGTTATCATGATGATGGGCACACCAGGAGATGGAAGCAATGTTTTGAGCAGACCAAAGGAACCCGTCAAATTTGTCGAGGACATGACCGAGGCAGAAGCTGCTCAGCAAGTTGGTGCTACTCCCGCCGGTCTTCAAAACCTAGGCAATACGTGCTACCTCAACTCAACATTACAAACTCTGCGCGCTATCCCAGAGCTTCAGGAGCGCCTTGAAAATTACACCCCGGCTCCAGCCCAAGGAACGCAGGGCAACACACTAGGGGATCTCAGCATGTTTGGACTTGGCGGTGTGGGTTCCTCGATGGATCTTACGGCTTCTCTTCGAGATCTATACAAGCAAATGAGCCAGACTCAGGAAGGCTTCCCCCCACTTGTCTTCCTCAACGCCCTCCGCGCTATATTTCCTCAATTCGCCCAGAAGGCCAAATCTGGCAATGGATACGCCCAACAGGATGCCGAAGAGGCATGGTCACAAATCGTTGCACAGCTCCGTCAAAAGTTGACCTTCAAAGATACATCTAGTGGCGATGCTGAACCCAAGGAAATTTCTTTCATCGACAAATATCTAGCTGGAAAGATGTCTTCAGTGACGGAATGTGACGAGCAAGCCGCCAAGGATGCTGGAGAGGAAATCGTAAAGAGCGAAGACGCGTTCTTGAAGTTGGACTGTCATATCAGCGGCACGACGAACCACATGAAGGATGGAATTCTAGCTGGGTTGGAGGAGAAAATCGAGAAAACCTCATCGGTTCTGGGTCGCGATGCAGTCTTCACCAAAACATCACGAATCTCACGGTTACCCAAATATTTGACAATTCACTTTGTTCGATTTTTCTGGAAGCGGGAGGCACAAAAGAAAGCCAAGATTATGCGAAAGGTTACCTTCCAGCATGAGCTTGACGTGGTAGACTTCTGCACCGATGAATTGAAGAAGTTGATCATTCCCGTCCGTGACAAAGTTCGCGAAGTACGAAAGGACGAGGAGGATGTCGAGAGAGCCCGCAAGCGCCAGAAGCGTATCCACGAAAAGGAGGCTGCGGATAAAGCTGCCGGAATCACCGATTCTGCTTCTGAGTCGAAAAAAGCCGACACGAAGAAGGATGCTGATAAGAAGAAAAAGGATGGTCCATCGACTGGTGGAGATACCGAGATGGAAGACGTTGTTTACAAAACTGATGCTGAAGTTGATGCCGAGCGTGCTGCCGCTGTTCTCGAGGCCAAGAAGGAATTACATGCCATGATCAACCCCGAACTCCTGAAAGACGAAGGTAACAACAAATCCGGTCTTTACGAGCTCCGCGGAATTGTCACGCATCAGGGTGCTAGCGCAGATAGCGGTCACTACACTGCTTATGTTAAGAAGCTCGGTCCGTTGGATCCAAAAACTGGTAAGCGTGGCGAGGAGGATGGAAACTGGTGGTGGTTCAACGATGACAAGGTTTCCGAAGTTGAATCTGAGAAGATTGCTACGCTTGCCGGAGGTGGCGAGTCGCACTCTGCTTTGATCCTTCTTTACCGTGCCCTTCCTATGCCTACTGCAGATGGTCTTGCTGATCTGTAGGCATGGCGACTTGCTATACCGGCGTTACTTTGCATCGGACGGGATATCATGGGTTGATGGTTTGAGGCGAGGAAAAGCGATGATGAGTTACGAATTACAGGATTAGACGAGCTTTACGCTGTTGTGACCTAGGACAGAAGTAGATCACTGGGTAACCATGTTTTCAGCCTGCTTTTTTAAATTTTCAACTTTATTATATCGCAAGGAGTAGACACAACTAACTGCCTTCTCTCCTTTCCCATGCATTAGAGTTATCTCTCACTTCGGCCAAGCTAAGTTCCATGAAGTCACATGATTGACTAAGAAATGTATACAAGAAATTGGATATGTAAAGGATTTCTATTGGGTTAGGTTCTCTATATATCATCTTGGTTTCATAAGATTTGATTGGCAGGAGTTATTACCATCAAAATAGGTTTGAGAGCATCTTGTTGAAATTAAATCAGATGATTACACTTCTGAAATATTACTTGGTTGAGTTTTTATAGATGGGGAGGTTCTTGGAATAATGAGAGCTTGAAACAATGAAACATTAATAAGTACCGTTCGAGGTCCGCAATATTCAACATCGTATGGGTATTTGTGACCAGGAACAGAGTACTGAGTACAAAGCTGGAAAAACTTGCGGAAGGTGTCGGTGTCATCTCTTTGAAAACAGACAATGATCATAATAGCGACCCTCAGTTCGAATATGAGGTACCTTATCACACTGTGAGTTGACGTCAAGTTTGTTCGATTTTGACAATAATTCTCTGATTTGTCAACAGGCTCGCGACGTTTTCGAAGAAACCCCTTCAGATTGCAGCAAATACGTGAGTCGATACAAATATAGTGATTTCGACAAAAACTGCCTAGTTCGCGCGCTCACATCTACTTTATAAGCCTGCCTTACTTAATATAAAATTCTAACTATGTATAATACTCGAAAGCACTCCAAAAATTTGATTATAGAGAATTCCGTTCATAGGCGCAGTATTGCTATGTCTTTCTAAACTAGGCAAAATAGTGTTTTTTGGTGGAGCAACTAGGTATAAGCCACTCAGCGGTTGGCTTATGGCTGATTGGCTTGCTTACTGACCTGACTAACATCATTCCACTTTCCAGCCGTACTGCTTCGCCGATAAGACCAAATGCGCTCCAAAAGCTCAAATTGCGAGATCGCAGTACCGCACAGGCACAGTATGGCCCCGCCAACAACAACCCCCCCTATAGGCTGGTTACCAGATATCACGGTACAGGCAGATGAGCCGGCAAGCTCGAAGCCCTCCGCATACGATCATGTCACATGCATCACTTGCGGTCCCCTGACTGCTTGCACCGAACAGCTAGTGATGAAGAAGAATTTATTTCAAACTAAAGAACAAGGTTGCGCCAGCTGCTCTTTCTTTTGGAAAGCAAGTTCGCAGGTCCCAGATTTCGACAAGTTCGACTCTGTCTCGACGTGGTTAGGTAACGGGGGTGTCTTCGTTCTCTGTCTTGGTAAAAGTGGCATCGTATCTGTAGATGAGGCAGGGGAGGTAGTTGTTATACTAGCGTCAAATACAGGTAAATTACGCCTAGTCAGTTGAGCTTTCAGACCCTGAAATAATCTAGAAAAGTCTTGGTCCCCTTTTCCTTGGCTTCCAAGCGTCTTCAAATCGCCATTTACTCGAAGTCCATTACGAGATACTTACCTCGTTTCCTCTTGGATTGATGAGTGTCAGGCCAACCATTCTAACTGCCGACAAGCCATGGATCCGATACTTCCGTTGCGGGTTATTAATGTTGGGAGCGAAACTACGCAGCCATTTCTCAAAATCACTCATGGCGAAAGAGGACGATATGTTGCTCTTAGCCATCGCTGGGGCGATTTGAATGGAATGACAATTACAAAACGAGAATGTGTTGAACAATTTGCCCGAGAAATCCCTTTCACTTCGCTTCCTTTGACATTTAGACACGCCATAGAAGTGACTAGGTCTTTGGATATCTCATATCTCTGGATTGATTCAATTTGTATCGTCCAGGACGACCTTCAAGATTGGGAAATCCAGGCTGCTAAAATGGGCGATATTTACGAGAATGCATACGCGACATTGTTCGCTGAGAGAGCTGGCAACTGCAACAGCGGTCTTTTCCAGACAGAACTGGATAAGAAGATTGCGGCAGAAAGGGTCCAAGAAATTGAGTATCGAAATCCACAAACTAACGAGCAGTATTGGGTGTTAATGTCCGTCGGTTTTCCTTACTATCCAAACACTCTCCGAGGAGCGTTTTGCTTGGCAGATGAGCCGGTATCATACCTCCAAAACCGAGGATGGATCATGCAAGAAGAAATCCTTTCTCACCGAAAAATTTGCTTTTCGAAGACCGAACTTCATTGGCAATGCAAGACGATATCTCAATGCGAATGTGGCTTGGAATCTATGGTCGACTTCTCAGAAACCGATCTGACGAAAAATCTGCTCTTGAAGGATCGCATAGATGGCAGTACTACTAGAGGCTTATCGAGCAGTAATATTACCACTATTACCACCCGAAACAACGTCCCCGACATCAATAAGTCATGGAAGAACTTGATAAAAATATACACTCGGCATATCTTGACTAACGAGCAAGATAGGCTTTCGGCCCTAGCTGGAGTTGCATCAAAACTTAATCGATCCCACCAAACCTATATGGCAGGTATCTGGCTTCAGGACGCTGCTGACCAGCTTTTGTGGCGCGGCTGGAACACGACTGGAAGACCTTGTCGCAGGCGAGAAACATACTGCGCGCCATCTTTTTCATGGGCATCAATTGAGGGAAGAATTGTGTTCTGTTCTCTCTTTTCGAATAATAAAACGGTTATATGGAAAGTTTTACATGGGTCGTGCAAACCCTCAGGCGAAAATCCTATGGGTCCAGTGTCTGCCGGATTGCTTCGAATCCGAAGCAGCGTTATCGCTGTCCTCGTTGACGAATGTGAAGCACCTTCCAAAATTGACGTCGGGGATGAAAGTAAAATTTCTCTACATGTCAGAGAAGGAAAGACGTATTATCTTGAGCTGCGACCCATGAGTAGATCAAATGGTCTGAAAAATACGATTGTTACTCTTGATACAGAAGACGATTGGAAACACTTTTCCGGGAAGAAATCAGAACAGTATCTTTACGTTGTTGCGCATATTGGAACAGAAACTATGGCAGGCCTCTCAGACGTTTCAGAGGAAAGGTTGAGTATCATGGGCTTACTGGTTCGTGAATCAGCCACAGGGGAAGGTTATTGGGAACGAGTTTGTTTGTGCGCATTGGATGGATGGTGGAGAGACTGGAAATGGGTTGCCGGGGAAAGAGAAATTATGTTGGTATAGTTTCGTGTACCTTGGCTAAAGTCGAAGGAGCTTGGATCAGAAGGGGAAGGAGACATATTTCTTTTCTTTTTGCTTTCGCGTAGTTCTGTAATCAATTTCATTGGAATATTTAAATATGCCGAGAACACCCGTTTAAAATTATAAATTGACTCTATCCGTTGAAAAAGAGAAACCCCCAGAAGAACGACTAGAATAACCCTCCTTCTACTCCAACCAAAATTCTTATACTTCGTAACACCTGTGGCAATTTTTGGAAACTTTTATCCCCTGATGATAATCCTGGTGGCTTGGTTTGTGAATTATGATTTGAGTTGCGCGTAAGAACCGGAGTCAGCATTCTTGGGTTGTTCTTCATAGCAAGAGTGGCAATGAGAATATTCGACGGAGCCAATACCAAAGCATACCCCTGATCAGACAGAAAGAAAACAGTCGAAGGCATTACAATAATATTTCGATAGGGGAGGTCTGGAAGGTGCGAAATTCAGGAACAATGATAGGGGAGCGGTATTTTTATTTTGACAGAGGACAGGTTGTAAAATTCGAATCACTTAGCAGCTTTTACGCTCCAACCTTTAAGAGCGATAAAGTTTCGCCCTGAATACCAAGTGAGATGTATATTTTAGGCTTGCTCACCCCAATTTATATCTCTCGAGTTGAGGAGAATATAAACACTGTCAGTGAAAAAGGGGGATGGAAGAAATTAGTATTACTTTTTTTTCCCAGGAGCTTAAACAATATAGATAATTGGTTTGAAATAATCAGCTTTTATCGTTAGTGAGTTGTTTCATATCCTTTTTCTTAGTTCAAACCAGCCACTTTCTCCACTTTAATTAACAAGATCTACGCTGTAGTGCCATTTTCAAACAACGATTATGAACAACATTGTCAGTATATTGAAGTCCATGACTGTCATAAGATGATGCAATCTTTTAGAACATCAAGATTGTATAGAAGAATGATATTGAATCACCATTCAGTCGCCAGCCATTGGAAAGAGATGCAGCTTTGGAAATTTTTCAGACAACCAGACCAACTTCCATCCTCTTCTAAGCAACAAGACTTTTCCTAAACACTACTCTTGCTAAGATCCCTTTTCTTCATTCCAACTTTCAACCACGAGAACCATTAATTGATTGAGCTGAGGTCCTTTGCTATTTTAGCTAATTCATCGACTTACTTTCTTTCCCTAGGTATGGCCAACTTCTTTAGCGACTCCCACATGGTCTTGTACAATGGTGAATGGTCTAGTATCACATGACTACAAAATTTGAAACTAAACACGATATATAATAGCAGATTTAGGGTCCAATCTGTTGCTACACCTGACCAAATAGATCAGTATAAAAAGGTTTTCTTTTTAATTGGAGGAATTGGACTTGTTTCTGCCATACTTGTAACCCTGAGGCTCAGATGAATAGAAGTAATATTGACCCAAACTCCCGTTAAGTTTCCATAGAGTTAAGACTATATTTCACATTATTATGGTTGGATGCTGTGATTCACTTAAATGATAAAGTGAACTATATTAACCATGGTTAAGCGAGTTCCCTTTTTAGTGAGATCTGAGTTATTAGATCTTTGTTTCTAATTCTTAGTACATCTATAGTAAAGAAATGAGCGAGGTAGTTCTCTTCAAAGCCAACCACGAATAATAGCTTAGCTCCACAATACAAACCACTCTAACCACAAATTCGGCTCTCGGCTAAACCCATCCCACTTCATCCCACAAACCATCCACTTTCATCAATTCCTTTGTAATGGCAAATAAGAAAAAGCGCCTCCAATAAAAACCATTTCACCCTCGGTCGTCTAGTTGGTTTATGGCGTCCGGCTGTAATTGATCAGTCTCACCGGAATGGTAAGTTATGACCAACAACCACAATTTCTCTCAGCCACTTGCTAACAAGTGTAATAGTCGCGCGTTCGACTCGCGCCTGAGGGACAAGATCGTATAGATCATATCTTTTTTTGGTTATTTAATAGCTTTGAAGGCCAATTTTTGGCGATTTAATTGAGATTCTCGCTTAATATTTTGCTGGTGTGGGGACTATTTAAGTAATGGCCGAGTTTATGTTTACTCTCCTAGGTTTCACCTTTAATACCTCGTGATATCATTCTGTTGATGTCTTCACTTTTCCAACATTATTTGGAAGTTGCCCCCTCGTTAATCTAAAATCTCCATGCATTTTTAGCATTTAGCCGGGATCTCTACTTCAAACAAATTAAGCAGTACCTCAAAGCAGTCTACCTACTCTTCTATCTGTTGGAAAACTTTGGAAACCCAAACTGGTTTCCCCAAAACCTATTCTCACTTCAAAACCTCAAGTTGAAAACTCCAATCTTTAGGTTATTAGATAATGTATCATTGCACTATAAAGGACCGCGTATAGTACTTGAGTGCTCAAGGAAATTGTATTGCACAATTGAGAAAAGGAAATCTAGAATTTGCATTTCTTAAGTTGCTAACGCATTGTATAAGCGAAGGGAGGTTACCAAGAGACCTGGTGTCCCTTACATTCTCTTCATTCACATTCAGAATTCATTTCATCTCAATACAAACTCCCTCCAACTAAAACTCCAAAAACAAGCCACGAGCCCATCATCTCCCCACACTTCATATCTACAAAATCCGCTCCTATCGATAACCAAAATCAACCCTTCAAATTCCCCTCCCCATCCTCAACGCCAACCCCTCACAAAAAGAAACCACTCAAACAGCCTTCCAAGTAATAATAAACTTCCCCCCACCATTAGCATTATTCCCATAAACAGGCGTGACCTGTTTCAACTCCTCTCCACTAGCGACCGCACCATCCAGCGTTTGGAAAGTAGTGGTGAAATCTACTTTTCCATACAAGAGAGCTGGAACTCCTAGGTTGGCATCTCGGCCTACTCCTGACTAATTGTGTGTTAGTGAGGTTACTGAGCATAGTAGGGGAAGAAAGGAAGTGAATTCTTAATATTTGAGGATTAGCGAAGAGGAAGAATTGTATGGGAGCTTACAATCCAATAACTGTTCAACAACGGATCCATCGTCGCCGAACAGACAACAGGACTAATACTCGGATAAGGTCCAACGATTGGTGCTCCACAA
The DNA here is from genome assembly GCA_001414455.1 of Hymenoscyphus fructigenus. Taxonomy (NCBI): domain Eukaryota; kingdom Fungi; phylum Ascomycota; class Leotiomycetes; order Helotiales; family Helotiaceae; genus Hymenoscyphus; species Hymenoscyphus fructigenus. Next base: position 375,016 of record LKUV01000027.1, on the reverse strand, counting down.
TATCCGATATCAGAGTTTAGATACCAGTATGTTGTTCCATATTCTTCCCATCCTGGTGGTCCAGCTTTGAATTTTGTCAGTGTCAAATCCTCATTTTGCATAGGCGAGGTGGGGGAAAAGAACTTACGAGTAAACTTCCTAAATCCAGTAAAAGTTGCGCATTTCGAGAAATCAGCAGTGTATTCCCCGGTTGTGATTAAACATCCTATATCCACATGATTTGAATCCGTGACGATGAGTTGGCCTGATCCTTCGAAGGGTTGTGGTCCAGTTATTGGTTCTCCTACTGGCAAAGCAAGGGTGAGAGGGAGAAGTGATAGGAGTGTGAGGAGATGCATTTTTGTTTGGTTTAGATTGAGAGATATTTTTGTGAGAAGTTTTGGTGTTGAAAAGTGATTAGTGTTTGGAGTTGTAATTGAGAGGTACTCGAGGTAGTATTCTTTGATGTTGTGTGATGGCATAGAGTTGCAACGAAGAAAACTCTCGATCGTTATATACAACCCTCAGTGGGATGCCCCAAACAACCGGCTCCCATTTATCCGTCATGGTAACAACTTACCCATCTCGGTACAACCCAGTCACCAGCACTGCCAGCCAAGCCCTACCCCAGCCCTAAACCCTTTCCCCGCTCTCTCGTTCAGCAATTTGTAAACGCTTCCAACTTCACCGTATATTAAGAACTAACATGCTGAAATCCTCGTCGTCGCGTGGCAATTTATAACAATCCCAGTGTGCAGCTCAATTGTTTGGTGGTGAGAAAGATGGTGTAGTCGTCACCTGCGGGAGCCGGTATTCGCATCACATGCATCATGCAAGTGATCTATCCTTCGCTATGTGATTGGTTGATGATTTGGAATTGCGTTTCTTCATCCCAACAACTCCAACACCTGGACCCATTTAGAAGGTAATTTATATTGCTCTACCTTTTAACAATTTACATCTCATGATAGATACTTTTCTGATGTAAAATGATGGGATTTGATGCCTTCAACGCCCAAGAAAGGCAAAGAATTGCAGGAAGGTTGGCGTTACACTCGCTGTGCTCCTCGCTTAATAAGTACCGGGTCTGCAATCGGGAGACGCGAGGTGGGGGTCTTCTCACCTTCTTCTCTTGTACACCTGGGGTGATGAAATCTCGGGGTAATTGCTCCTTGTACGTAAAGTTAAACACCCACCTGTAATAAGAGATCCACGAAGGTCTCTCTACGTGTCGCGATAGATTATGGAATTTCAGTACCTGAAATACTTTTTAAGAACTTTAGTCAAACTATAACCAAGACCTGGAAACCTGTAGCTTTCGATATTAAAGACTGCTTAGTAGCAAGTATATCCTCTCAAAGTCTTCATTGAGTTTTACGATTTCATCCAAGAACAAGAAGCTGTGAGGTAACGAGACTAAAATCCGCGGAGGATCAGTACACCGCTGCAACCAGACTTCTTATCAAAAAAAGGGAGGTGGGAAATCGAGTTCTTTTCGGTTATCCCTCGATTTGTTTGTGTAACCCCCAACCCAACCGCCAAGATGATGTACGCAAAAAATTGTGGCTGTAACTCAATTCAATGCTGACGTTTCTCCCAGTACAACGGGCTTAAAGTTCTGGTAACTCCAGTCATGATATATGCAGGGAAAAAGAATAAGAAAATGAATTAAGATCCAATTAGGTAGAAAGTTCTTACTCAGTAAGGACCCTTCGACGATCGTTCTTCAACCCACCGGTAAGTTCCTGAGGCTCTGCTTATCAGGAAAACCCAACAAAGTCATCACCGAGAAGTGCAGTAAGCATTCTCGCGATGAACGGCACCATTACTTCGCAGCTTCCGCAGAGAGGATGAAAACCTCCAAAGCGCCAGGGTAGGTCAAATCATGCTGCAGATCTACTTCTTGCCTGTTTTACGAAGAGTTGTGGTCAAAGTTATCACGTTACAAGTTCAAAGTAATAGTGCCGCTTATTTTGTCCACGGTGAGGGATTCTCAAGGACGGAAAAATGTGGGAATTTGTTCATTCGAAAAAATAGTTTTAAATTCAAAATAAAACTACAACATAGCTATCAAAATACATGCAACTTATTATGTTATTAATAACCAATTGGAGATTCATTCTAAAAAAAATTTAAGATTTTTCTGAGCGCTTTTAGATAAACTATTGTGGTAACGGTAGCGTTCTGCGTAAGAGCCTGGAGGAAATTCCGGCCTCAGTCCAGTCCCCGATCTTATTTTGTCAGGGAAACTTTGCTTCTTTTGAATGAATTATCATTGGTGTTATTCTATGTATGCGTATGCAAACCACTCTAAACTCCGACGCTAACCCCCTTTTAAACAATATGTACAATCTGTGGGAAAAAACTCCATGCAATGCAGTGCGACCCTCCCACCAAAGGTCCTCCGAATGAACGTGCCAAGCTCCGGTCATTATATATACAATTCCGTCCTGACCGTCATCCATCCAATCATTACTCTCATCATCGTGAGTCCATCATCTTGAAAACAACCCAACTTGGCTACCCAATTTAGGACCCCGTCATATTGGGGGCCTTATTATTCACAACCCCAGGACTGTTGATGACCCCAACGTTGTTCCGACCGAGTGTGCTGTCACTGCTTCTATTCCTTCTGGCCTCTGCATCGTGCATTGCGATCTCGACATCGGCAGCTCCGTCGTTTTGTTCCATCGCCATGACGGTCTGTCCATCCCCCTTGGTGAAACGCTGACTTTTGTCTTTCGTGTTCACGGCGGGTATTAGGTCAACGAAGAAGGATAAGACGTAAAAGGTAAAGATGAATGCGACGACCCACTCCAGAATGGCGGCAGTATCGTAAGCCTTCGTTTTTTGACAGACTCCGAATGCGATTGCAAGGCCAATTTCGATAAGGATGAAGGCGAGTTTTATCCAAAAAGAAGCGCGGAGGATTCTGTGCTCGCGGTGATCTGATGCTGGGCTTAGTGATTACTCGGTGTTGGAGGGGGGAAAGTAAACATACGAATTCCAAGTCTTTGATACTCCCAGCAAATGAAAATGGCCGAGACGACATATCCAAAAATAAAGAGGAACAAGAAGACATCATGCAACTGAGGATGTCTCAACGTATCGAAAATACTCAGAGCAATCAAGCCCACCGTCCCTACCATCGCAAAGAAAATACTGATGCCACTCAATATCTTTTCCATCTTCGTGGTGTTCCTTGCCAATCTGCCCTTGTGTCTGAGTATGATTTCGGATATGAATGAGGCGTCGAGAAAGATGGTGGTCAAGACGCAACCGGTGATGAAAAGTGGTTTGAGGGTTTGCGCTCCAACGTCGGAGATGTAGGCAACCTTTTGTACTGGATCCATCGATTGATAATGTGGTTTGCCGACTGAGACCCAGTAGATGAGAAGGCCCATGAGTGTGCCTAGCCATACGAGGCCGGAAAAGATTGGGAATACCTAGAAAATAGTCAGTATTGGTGTCGTGGCGGCAGCAAACCGAAAACGTACCCAATATGATATAACCCCTCCTAACATGATGGCGATTGTCGAATTGTCAATTCGTAAATATGGAAGAAGGGAATGAGACCCTTAGGTCAGGCTGCCTGTAAGATGCCGGAGAAAGTGTTGTGGAGTGATGCTGTTGATAGTGATGAATGGCGAAAGAGAGGAACTTCAATCAAAACAATGGAAAAGAAAGAGTATTTGAGTCAGCAAAAGACAGAGAAAAGTATTCTGCGGCAAACTCGGACTTAAAGCCACAATTTGACGCGATTAGTTGGACGTCAGTATCTTGGAAATAATGTGGTCCAACCACTGAGATGTATCAGTATACGGAGATACGATTTGGCTGATTCAAGCACGCGCATCAACATAGCCCAAGAGGACGTCATTGGAAAATCGTATGACGTCGGTAGCTCTTGCCAAGATGAGAGCGGGCCGGAGATTAGAGTTTTAGCGGACCGCTCTCGGCCCCGAAATGTGGCTGAGTGGCTGGGCATACACGTGATTCCATGCCTAAGGCTCAAGATCTCCTCCGTCAGCCTCGTCTCTTGTGGAGCGTCAATTCTCTCAGCCGTGTTAATGTTTTTGAGAGGTTGATCGCAACTCTCGAGACAAGTAGCAATAACGAATTGCTATTGCCACACTTGCTATTCAATGGCATGCTTGCCTTCATTGAATCTCTGAAAACCTTCTAATCAAAAGCCGACAATGGCGCTTTCTCCCCTTGTCGCGCCTGGTTCTGGCGAAAGGCCTTCTACAACAGCCAAATCTAAATTACAAGCAGCATCAGCAGTAACCTCAAATTCCGGCACACCAAACCGAAATAATGGCCCACCAGGAGGAGCTGATTTGGCGGAACAAATGAACGAGAATGAAAAGCAAAAATACATTAAAGGTAACATTCCCCCTCCACGTCTTGACCCCTCCTTTCTACCCCTCTAACAACTATCCCAGGCAAAAAACTAGGAGAAGGAACCTACGCCATAGTCTACCTAGGCCACGTCAAAACCGACCCCTCCAAACTCGTCGCTATAAAAAAGATAAAAATCCAAGAAGACTACAAAGAAGGTCTCGCCCCCGACGCCGTCCGAGAACTCAAACACCTCCAAGAGCTCCACCACCCCAACATCATCTCCCTCCTCTCCGTATTCTCCTCACGGGATCAAAACCTAAACCTAGTTCTCGAATACCTTCCCCTCGGCGATCTGGAAATGCTCATCAAAGATATAGAAGGCGTGCGCTACGGAGCCGCAGATATAAAAGCCTGGATGGGAATGCTAGGACGAGCAATTTGGTTTTGCCATGAAAATTTCGTCTTACATCGAGATATTAAGCCGAATAATTTGTTGATCGCGGCGGATGGGGAGATTAAACTTGCGGATTTCGGTCTGGCGAGGAGTTTTGCGGATCCGTATAGGGTAATGTCGCATATGGTTATCACCCGTTGGTATCGACCACCAGAGCTACTATTCGGAGCACGATCCTATTCCGGAGCTGTAGATATCTGGTCTATAGGACTCGTCTTCGCGGAACTTATCCTTCGAAATCCTTATTTACCAGGCGACTCGGAAGTCGATCAGATCGCCAAAATTTGCATTTTGGTCGGGACACCCACGGAGGAAAACTGGCCTGGGGTAACAAAACTCGAATCGTACGCTGTTCCCTCACCGCATACTCCTTTACAGCCACTAGCACATTACAACCAATATTTCGGGACAGCTGGACAGGAGGGTGTGGATTTATTAATGAAGATGCTTATTCTGGATCCGAGGAAGAGGATTAATGCTAGACAGGTATTGGAACATGGTTGGTGGAAGAGTGAGCCTAAGCCAACGAAGAAAGAGGACCTACCCAAGAAGGGAGGGGGTCTAGAAAAACTGGGTGAGGATTTGAAGAGGAGACCTGGTGTTTTAGATGATGAGAGAGGGGCGAAGGTTGCGAGGAAACTGGATTTCGGGAGTATGAAATAGAAGAGCGCTGAAAGCGGGTCTATGAGAGGCGTTTTAGGCGATTGGGTTGAGCATTGAATGGCGTTTCTAAAATGAAAAACTTATGAGAGATAGTTTTTTTATCGTGAGAAAGAAAGAACTGAGCATCATTTAGACGTCCATCCCTCGGCACCAGATTACTTGTCAATTATGAGACGGCAAACATCCGACACTTACAATGATTTCGCAACCGTTCTATAATTGGTCAGAAATACGAGTTGATATTCGCACCCTCTTGTTGTCTAACTCCTTCCAAGTAAGCCACAGCTTACTTGTGGCTTACTCGCAACTTAGTGGCTTACTAGTATTTACTTAGCTTACTGGCATATTTGTTGGCTTACCCACCATATCCTCGGAACTTACCAGCTTGGTAGAAGCTTTCAGTAGGCTTGGAGTATTAACAAATTCTGTATCAAATCCAATGAACCTTTTTGGAATGGCCTGGAGTCGAGACCTTGATGAATTTCACCTGCTACCCTTTAGCAGTATTCTCCTTTACTCAGCCTCTCTATTTTCCACAGAACGACTAGTCACATTGGACACGCCTTTAATGGGTGAGCTTTATCAATTACTCCTCCCTCGCCCGATATAGTCTTCTTTCATTTCTCATTCCATCGTCTGACGGTCTATTTTTCAACTTCCATTTCACTCTCTCGCTCGCTAATTCGTCATATCCCATTTTCCCATCTTTCTTTTGCATTCATACCATAATCCTTCAATTTCCCATTCGCACCCCGCATCCATGTCCCCATCCATCATAATAATCCAAAGCCCCCGTATTCTATCTTGTTCTGCCCCGCGACGTCCCCCCCTCACATAACTCCACACCCAATCCCATACATAGCCCTCTCAACATCCCTCTTAACACTATACCAATCTGCCCTCCTCTCCGCAAACTCATAAACCTCCTCCGCCCTCAACACCCCCCCAAACCGTTTCCCATCCGCAATAACCTCCGCCAGTTCCTTTGCATGTTTCGCCTCGATCAGATATATCTGACTCAACTCCCTCAGGGCCGTGAAATAAGCAAGTAACTCGCTATTCCGCAGAGTTCTGATGTATTGAAAGTAGAGGTTCATGTCGGAGATCAGGGCGATAGCACCATCGGTTGAGACTCGTTGGCGTTTAAGATGTTTGCAGAGAGCGGTAAATAGACGAAGCCCAACTTCTTGGTTAAAAACATCAAGCATATTCTTATCCGTCGACCCAGTGAGCATCTTAGTATGCGACTCCACCAACTTAACCACCAACTTCGCCGCCTCCGTAGGCCCAATATCAAAATCCATCTTTCCATTCGCGCTAGGAACCGGGTTATAATCCGTAGCCTTCTGAAAGGTAGCACAAAGATACTCAACCTCATCCATCAGCACATCAATCCCCTTATTCAGTCCCGCAGCAACCCTCTCATCAAGCATCTGCTCAAACTTCTTCTTCGCCTTCACCGCCGGATCAAGGAAATCATTTCGATCCGCCAATTTCGTAGCAGCGAGTTGTTGCTCATAAAACACATCGATCATTTGTGAGATGAGGTCTCCCACATTGACTAGTTCTAAAAAGGTAACGAGGGGTGCGACACCTTGTTGGTGTTCACTGACTTCTCTGGGGTTATAAGTTGAGAGGTGCGAAACCGCTTTATCGAAGCCCGTTTTGACATGGCGCGTTCCAAGGATCTCGAGGAGAACAACGAAGATTGCGGAGCATTGTTCGCGGGCTTCTTCGCCTGTTTGGCCGCCTAGACGGACGAAGAGGGAGGCTCGTTCGATGCTGGCTTTTGCGGAGTGGGTTAGGTCGAGGGCGACTTCGATGCTGAAGAGGGAGCGAATTCCTTCCAGTTTGGAGGCCATCAGTGCTGCTTTTGCTTGAAGCTCGTCTGTTGGCGCCTCAGAGGGGAGAGTAGATGGTCCGAGACCGGGAGTTTGTGGTCTTGAGGGGTTGGGTGATGCTTGAAGACTTGCTCTGTGTGGGGCAGGTTGAACCAATGTTGGTTTGCTGACTGGGGCACCGAATGGTGATGATAGTGCTGTGGGGAGGACATTGACTGGCATCATGACGACTTTTTTGAATGAACTCAGAAAATCTTTCTTGTCTGCTTGTCGATTGAAGTTTCCCATGTAAAATGATTCTTTCGTAGCTTCCTGTTCGGATAGCTTCTTTTCCCATTCATCAACTTCAGCCTCTGCTTTTCTTTTGAAATGGTCGGCTTCTTCTTGCAAGTATAAATCCACATGAGGTTCGAAAACCTTGGCAATCATACTTTTGACTTTTTCTAGAAAGTCGTCTCCTGAGTTCTTCGTACGCTTCAGTAGTAAACCAAATCGCATACTCTGTTCGAAAATCCCAGCAACGGCTTTCAAGTACGAAGTGAGATTCCGCTCATGAGCCTCATCGAATAGAGGTGTGATATACTCCATAAGTATATCCTCTCCAACCTTATCCAAAAAGATCTGTAGGACATCTTCCCCAGGTGGAAAGACCCGATCAATAACATTCGCCTGTTCATTGATCTTAACCGAAAGCTTCTCCAAAAACTCCCTCGAAGGTTCCAGAGTAATCTCATCATTGGAAGCCTGGTTAATGCACTCCATCAAATTCCCCAAATAATCGTTAAAAATCGGATGTTTCTGAACAAAAAGTTCAATCCCAGCATGTCCCCCATTCAACACCCCCAAAACATGCGCATACCTCTTCATCTTCCCATCCACATCCCAAGCCTCATACCCCTGCTCGAACTCCCTCAAAACCGCATTCTCAAAAACCCCAATCATGGTAACTAGCCTTTCCTCTCTCTGCGACCATCCTTGCGCCCAATCACTCCTCGCAAACACCGTTAAATGAGCAAGCATTTGCGCCTGCTGTTCCGGATCCCGATACACCCTGAAAATAACCGGATCCACATGGCTCTTGCTCCTCGCAAGATCATAATAAAACGGTGCAAGCGCAGCATATATCCTCCCATACTCCTGCCTCGCAGACCCCCTAATACTCCTCACGCCATTAAAGATATTCAACAACGCCTCCGGATCCAACATCGGCGCCCTCTGCACCGGAACCGTAGGTTTAGGCGCCAAACTCAGCGTCTCGAATCCATCCACGGCGGTAGCCTTATCCTTATTCCCACCCCCACTCACAACCTCTAAACTCCTCTTCTTCTGCCTCTCCTCCTCAACCCCAGCATCAAAAAGCATCGTACTAGTCTTCCTAGGTGTCCCCCCTTCCCCTGTACCTCCGCCACCAACACCAATACCTACCCTACCCTTCTGCACCTCCCTCCTCTTCCTAACCGCCTCCTCGAACCTCCTCCTCGCCTCGCCCTCGTTCCACACCCCCATGACATGTAACCTCTGCACCCACCTCGAGTCCTCATAAACCATTTCCAGCATCCTCTTCGATGTGCGTGCGAAGCTCAGGAGATCGGGTACGGGCAGGAAATCGAGGATCGTAGAAATGATCTCGGCGGGGAGGACAGGTTTGGATTCTACCATTTGGGTAGCCTTTAAGGTCGAGAGGATATTGTGGTTTCTGGGTGGTGGACCCGGGGGGTGAGAGGATCGTTTGAAAGAGGACATTGTGTTGTTGTTTGGAGTTTGTTTTTGTGGAGGTAGGAAGTTTGCTACTATTGTGGTGCATTGCAGCGCGATTGGGGTTGTGGAGTTTGTTGTTGTTGTTTTTGTAGAGCTTGGAGTTGGTTTGGTGATGGTATGAGGGTCGTGTGGGGATGCGGCTTGTGGAGATGTGACGGCTTCGGTTAGATTGATTTGCCAAGGTTCCGAAGTACGAGATGAGATGAATAATACTAGTAGCTTCTTTTCAAATCTTACATCATCTGATGTTGATTCCTTTGATTCAATTGCGTTGGATTCTTAGAAGAATAATAAATATGAAAGTCTTGTATTAATTTGAACTACTTCTGTGATTTTACCTCCCTACCTACTTACTTTCACAGTGCCTTTAATGAATCCTAGGCTAATGGTTACATAACATTTATCCCTTCCACTACTAGTATGTATAATGAAAAACATGCGCATAAAACTGGGCCTTTTTAAAGTTCAATTCCTTAGAAAGTAGGTATATATAGAGCTAAACGACAACAAGGCGTTATACGTCAAAACATAGTTATGTTTAAGAAAACAAGAGTACTTAGAAATAGACATTTTAAACATATATATATAGAGGTAGATAATTTTAAATAACTAAAGGAAATTATTAACTTATTTTTACCTTGAAATCTTATCTTAATATTTGTGACAACACGCACAGCTGATGGATCGCACAAGATGCACGACTACGCCAGGTATAAGTTAGGCACTGTGGAACTGTCTATTCGAGGATTCTAAGCTGAGGAGAGAAGAGAAGAGGACAGAGCTCAGGAGCCTGGGGCTCTTAAATACATGAGTATGGGCTAGTCTCGGCTGATTAGCCAAGCATTCCGGAGGCAAGCGTTCCAGGGCAAGCGTTCCAGGGCTGGCATTCCAGGGCTGGCGTTTCAGGGCGCATGGTGGCGGTCAGAACCGTCACAATATTAACCTTTTCTTACCTAGTATAAGCTCTTCTTTAAGCTCTTACTTAAGCTCTCCTGTCTTTAAGACTCTATTACTATAATCCTTTAGTTCTTTATAAGCTAATATTCTCTCTTTACCTCTTCTTAGGACAATTACTATACAGTGTAATAATTAAATTATTAGTCTTGACTTCAACTAGGTTCGTGTACACACACAGTGGAATATCAATGTCTCTTGTATTCCTGTAAATTATGTGTGTCCCTCTCTTTTCTCTACAAAGGTTCGCACAATATATAAATGAGTGTAGATAAGTGATACAAAACATGTATCACGTATGTGGGGAAAAAACGTGACAAATGAGGAAAACGTGACTTGTACTCCTGAATACCCGACCCCTTAGTAGCATCGACATGCTAGTATTCCAACAGTTTTAGCAGCAACATTGAAAGCTACAGCACTCTGCTCAGAGGTTCCAAACCGGCCATCTTGAAAGGCCTGTAATGCGAGAGTAAGCCTGCCTTCTTTCTAGGTAGATTACACGTTTTTTGATTGAGACATAACACGTTGAAGGTGTATTATGGTTGCCAAGAGATTTCGCGGACACTCTGTGGTCAAACACGTTACTACTAATTATTATAGCTCTAATTTATATTACTCCTAACTACTAATTTATCTGCCTAGTATAGTATATATAATAATACTACTTTCTTATTAATACTAGCATACGCCGATAATGTTATATATGTAGGCAGGACGCCCTCTATAGTATGATATTAGCTTTAGAGATACGAGTTACTCGAAAGTAGTATAGTCACTACCCTGTACCTCTTTGTATACCTTGTAACAACAAATACTACTAATGTAGTGATGCTAGTTTGTAAGCCTTTTTATTGCTTGGGAATAGCCTCATTTTAAGTTGAATTTATGCTTTTTATATCTTTTCTGATTTAGCTTTGTACATATATTACCCCCTAGCATTCCCTCTACATATACACGCGTAAAGTGCTGAGAAACTATGGATCTAGTGGATTAAAAGCATCCACTTTGTGCGCACGTTTTTCATTGTACATACTAGCAGTGGGAGGGATACAACTAACTAATAACATTATTCCTCCCAAATGCAAATTTGAGCGTCTGGCAGCGACTTGTACAATACATAAACCAAACCATCAAATCACCAAATCGTTCGAAATCAGGTAGCTGGCTCCTTAGTTCTGTATCATCTCCATGACCCAACCACCTATCCATATCAACAATAGTACAATAAATGAAAGATTGACGAAGAAAAAGGATATCAAAACCCGCAAGAAACCAAAAACAGATGAGCCTCCATGCATTCCCATCATGTACGTAAAAAACAGGTACCATCCATATGTGCTCCAGAATTGAAACTTTCACCACCGACTAAACCCCCTCTTTCTCTCAAATCTCCTCATGAAACTTCGCCTCCCTCGCAGGACTACTACTCTTCTGCGCCACAAAAGTAGGCGGCGGCGCAAGAGCCTCATCAAAATTATCCCTCGCCTCCTGGAATTCATCGTCCTGACCCGGAGTCCCAGACATACTGCTCAAAGAACTAACAGTGCTCTCACCACGAACCTTCGTCCTACCCACTCTGGGTGATAACTCTTCTTTCGGTCTACCAGTAGCAGTGCCAGCGGAAGAAGCAAGTGCTACATCTCTGATACTCGAGCTTTTAGCACTGAGACTTGTGGTGCTCCCATTGGGATTGGCAACGGTTGCGCCGGTTAATGCTGCACCGCCTATGAATCCGCTGTTTCTTTTGTCGGTATCTTTGTCTAGTGGTGGGCTGGATGGCTTTTGGGCGCGGCTTGACCGTCGATTGAAGGTATTCTTTAGCCAACTCTTGACTTTTCCTCCTTCTTTGGGAGAAGTTGGAGATTTGGGTGAGGTTTCGTTCTTAGTTATTGTCGTGGCATTATCTCGTGTACTAGTTTCATTTTGGAGAGAAGTGTTGATATTCGCCGGGGCAGGTGAGCTTTTGCGACGTGCAGCGATAGTGCTTGTTGCTGGTACCTCACTCGTAACAGGTGTTTCCGTACTTGTTGTCGTCGTTTGTGTGGCTACAGGGACAATTGGAGTTTCCGATTTTTGAGACTTTCGTTTCTCTTTCGAGGCACGTTTATCCTCCTCCCGCGCAGTTTTCTCTTCAACTTTCCGGGCTTTCTCCTCTTCCTTATCTTGTTCTGATAAATTGTCAGACGAATTCCAATGACAAAATGAATCAACTTACGCTTCAATTTCTTGTTTATCTCTTTCTCCTCCTTATCCCGGGCCTTCTTCTCTTCCTGCTTGGCCTTTTGGCGTTCTTGCTCAATCTTGATCTCGGCCTGTCGTTCTCGCTCCTTCTCTGCCTTCTCATTGATATCATCCAAAACGGGTTGGACGTTTCTTGCAGCAACAGCATCAACAGCACTCTGATCAATAAATTTCCCTCCACCAATATCAACCTTTCCATAGTTTTCCATTCGTGAGTTGCTCTTCGCCTGGGCAGCCGCATGTGCTTTGACCTCCCACTCGCTCAATAGAGATGGCGCAACTTTCCCGGTATCAGCAAATACCCGTTCGTCCATACCATGGAGGCTTTTAGTAACATTTCGCTGAGCTACAGCAATCAAAGCCTCTCTATCCTGTTGGCGCTTTTTCGCATCAACCTGGTCTAGATTGCTAGAAAATAATGACATTTGTGCTCGAATCTTATTAGATTGTTCGCGATCTTCGTCCAACTTTCCATCACTAGATGCCCGACGCCTCGTTCTACCCCTGATCGACAGTCTAGAAGTTGGTTGGGGACTGCTACTATAATAATCGCGATAGTCACGATTTTTGGCGTGCTCGTCGTGGAGCTTTGCAAGTCTTTCCTGGGCAAGTTTCTGTGCCGCCTCCTGGAGATTGTTGTAACGCATTGGTTGTGCTTCATCACTCATTTCTGACAGTGATGGTGCTCGACCGTGGGCCGAGACTGCTGCACGTTGAGCATTTGACGCTGCATCAATATGTTTTTGTTGAATGTTGTACATCTGTTTTGCCATGGCAACAGCTGAAGCATGAAGAGAAGCTTCTCTATTCTGTTCTTCGACTTCCGGGGCGACTGGAGGATGAGAGGTGTACATTTCCCGAGACATGTTCGTATATGGAACCGATCCACCGTCAGTGCTCAAATTGCTTCTCTTTTTTGGCTTGTGGGCGTGAGTAGCGGCACTCAAAGCATTTGCAGCTGCATTGGCCTCATCCGGATATGTCTCGAGCTTCCGTATTGGTTGAGGGGTAGATTCCGCCCGCCTTCTGCTAGTTGACATGGCGCCAGTAGCAGCCATCAATGAACCCTTTCGTCCCAATTCCGTATAACCATAATCAATTTTTGGAGATGATTGGCCTGCGCCATATTTCTTGAAAGCTTGCGCTGCTGCAGAGTTTCCCCACGCCGAGGCTTCTGGTTGCCATATTTCGACCTTTCCATCATTCCTGTGTGCCAAAAGTGCAGCCTTTGCGCCGTGAGAACTTTGTTCGGGTTGCCACTGAGGTGCCATTTTATAATCCTTCGCTATCATAGCAGCAGTAAAGGCAGATGCTGAGGGGTCGGGTTTCCAATGTTCAAATTTCTTCTGGTTGGCCCATCCCAAACTTGCGGCAGCTCCGGCAGCTGAATCTTGCTTTCTTAGCCCAGATGATGGATAGCTTGGCAGGTCCTCGGGATTCGCATATTTGAGGGATGCTGCTGCGCCTGAAATAATGTGAGCCAATATTGTTTAAGAAAGAAATGAGTAAATACATACCGGCAGATGATAGTTTGTTATCGCTGTCCAAGTACTCTTGTCCGGTCTTGGTGTTGTCGTATTTGGTAACATATAGAGCTGCTAAAGCTGCTTGGTCCTCGAGTTTGGTGGGGCCTGTGTGTTGTTGCTTGCTGTGAGTCTCCCCAATTGGGCCAGTTGAGGTGGCCATCATGGCTCCTGGCTGCGCCATACTTGATGATGTTGCTTCGAGGGTCTGATCTTCGTGAATGGAACGGCGAATATTGTTGAGTTCAAGAGACAATGTGCTTTTCAGCTCAAGTCGCAAAGGGACAGAATTGATATTGCAGAAGCTCTAGACGGTGGGCTGGCGCTGGTGTTGGTTGTTTGGTCTGATGTCAGTCTTGGTGAGGGGTGTATATCGCGAGCCTCAAGTGAATAGCGATGCGACTGATGCGATTGAGGTGGTGAGGTAGAAGAAGAGTGAAGAGATATCGAGGTGAAGTGAAGCTGTTGCCCCTGAGTCAGTCCACAGCTGGTCCCTCCAGCTAGCTCTTCTTAGCTCTGGACTGAGTCTCGTCTCGTTCCATTGTTGCTCTCCCAAGCCCCTCCGCCAAAACAGCGCCCTCGCGACCGACGTCATTCTTCAGCCACAACCCCTGTCCATTTCGGTCATCGTGTCTCACCACCCCTTTCAAAGACGATTTGGTGTCTCCATCAGTCTGCTTCACCACGGCATTTGCAGTCGCGTTGAGTATCAGTTGAAGAGAGGAAGGCACGCATGAAATATGACTGGCGGAGTAAAGAATAAAAGAAATAAAATCGTGGAGAAAGATCCCTCCCAAGTCCCTCTCCACAGCCTCGGCTTTCAGCTTGATCAGCGCAGGGATTCTTTTCAACTTCCAATTCCCGGTTTCGCTGGCAATCCAATTTCTTCTTTATCCCACTCTCTGGCGTCTCGATCGCTCTTTCCCATCTCATCCTTGACCTCATTCAATCTGGGGAAAACAAGGTTGCCCTGGCCTGTTCTTTTCCTCTTCGTTCCTGCCTCCTGGTCATACATTTGAACCCAGAGCTTATCTGCTATCAGGCCATTGAGCCTCCGGATTCCGTACCTGAACCTCACGCGATCACTCTATTGTCTCTCATTTCGTCATATATCTTTAGTTTGTCGTCTTGGACAAAAGATGTCACTCTCTGAAAACAATTCAATGTCCAAGCTAGACGTGCTGGAAGATGTCGTTGCTGGAGAATTATTGGGAGAACCATTTGAGAATATTTTGAATTTCCGCGATGTTGGCAAGACTATCAACAAATTTCTTGGGGAAAAGTAGGCCATTCTACTTTATCTTTGTAGCTCTGGCTTGTTGGCTAATTTTTCTAGACGTGTGGCCGAAGGTCTTCTCTTCCGATCCGCCAGGCCAGGTAAATACCCATGTCCCCATATACTTTCGTCGCTATATAACTGACAACACTAGACGATGCAACGATCCAAGACCGAAAAAGATTACAAGAAGACTATGGTATCAAAACCATCGTAGATCTCCGCACCGTGTAAGAATCATCCCATTCCACCTCTGAATTATTTACTAACCTACTCAAGCACAGAGCACGAGAAACAAAAAGCAAAGCGTAAAGCAGATCTCAAAACACCGCAATTAGTAAAAGCAAACCCAGCTTTAGCAGAACCCATGAAAATTCCAGGTTTGAAATATTTGCCTATTAATATCAATGGCAAGGGTTTTGAACACAATCTCCTGTGGCAATTATCTTTCTGGAGTTTTTTGTGAGTCCATCATATACCAGACAACACAAGACTGCCACTAACAACTCAATTAGAAAACTGATATTCTTCATGATAATCGGCCAAAGAATGAAAGCAATTAGCATCCTAGGCCGAGAAGTCATGGAGCCTCGAGGTTTGATAGGACTAGGCTACGACACCCTCGATTTCTGCGGCTCAGAAATCGCAGATGTGAGTATCTACCTTCCTGTCCAACTCCAAAGCTTCACACCATCTCAACAACTACACATCTAAACATCTAAACATCTAAACATCTAAACCTCGAACTAACCATCTCTAGGCTCTCCGCGCCCTCTCCGACCCCTCAAAATCGCCTTTATTAATCCACTGCACACAAGGCAAAGACCGCACCGGAATAATCATAGCACTAGCCCTCTTCATCCTCAAAATCCCCGTTGAAGCTATCACCCACGATTACCTCCTTTCCGTAGAAGGTCTGGTATTAGAAAGGGAAAGTAGGTTAGCGGAAATTAGTGAAATCGGGCTTGGAGAGGAGTTTGCGGGGTGTCCGGAGGGATGGGTAGAGGCTATAGAAAAGTATGTTGAGGAGAAGTATGGGGGGATTGAGAATTATGGACGGAGGATTGGGTTTGGTGACCAAGAGCAGGAGAGGTTTGTGGAGATTTTTTCTGGGTAGGAAGTGGTGTTGGATGGAGGGGGTTGGGTTTGATTTGTAAAGTTTATGGCGTTGGGAGTTTTCAGAAGGAGAGAGGAGAAATTGAAAATAGCTGTTCTTGATATGTCTGATAACTACACCCAATCGAAACACATACCTAACTTTCGCATTCGCTCCGAGCTTGATCGTTGAGAGGTCGGAGGAATCATGCCGTCGGGAACTTCTAAGTCGCGAGTTCGAGTTAGGCTGCCCCTAAAATGCGAACCTCCTACGAGTCTCCTTCTCACACCGCTACTTTCTTCCTTTCCTTGGGTATTTTTTGTTGACGGCGGGGAAACTTTTTTTAGTGGTTGAGGTTGACAAGAAGGACCGGTGGTAACGGCGTCGGGATTTATCTTAACTCCTTGTCTACGAGTACGGGGCCTGGTGGGATTAGCTAGCGATGTCATGAGATATTCTAGAAGCCGTCGACAACTGGAGTTTTGGCAATTGAATGTGATTCCAGTTCAGGTTTTGATTTTGGATTGAAGGCACGGGTGGTTTTAAGCTTAAATAGAGACATATTATTATACTTTTGTATTGTATACTGATCCTGGATAATTGCGCAATGAGCTGGTGGAGGAAAAATACAAGGCTCTAAATAAGACAAGCTTCTGAGCCAAGTTGGAGCACCAAGCGCACCAATGATTCCCATCCACCATAACCTCAGGACTTTGGGTTTCCGAAATCTGGGGACGACTTCTTTTCCTGCTTCGTATTTTGTACGACACGACCAATTGCTCTGATCACTCTACGTTCAAGGCACGTCAGAATTGTTGATTTGTAAACTGGTGGAGTACCCCCCCCACTATCAGCGTATTGGTGTCCTAACCTGGAATTTCACCCCGAAAAGGTCTCCAGACAAGCAGAGTCTTGCCCATTGGATTTTGTTTCTGTATCAGCCGAAAATCCACGCCTCATGTCTCCGGGAGGAGAGTGCCGGCTGTTTGCAAGTGGCCAAGAAAGAGAGTACGAAACAATTGACATCCGACTGGAGAGATTTAAACAATATCTGCGGTAATACTGATAATTGGTGGCTGGAAATCATCTGCAGCTATTCTACCGACATCACTACTCCCTGCTCTTTATGCACCCTGAAATGCACTACTTATCTTTTTGCCCGTAGGCTGCGCTGCTCAGTCCGCAGGTTGATACTACGGAGCTTTTTAGACTGTACGCACATACCCATGCCCGCCACAAACGGCCATTAACCAGTCGTCGTGTAAGAAATATTATGTTGACAGGGCGAGGGGAGGAGAGCGGAGGATAGTGGATACCCGTCCATCTTGGGGAGTGAATCATGGACATGGTCGGTACAAGTAAGGCTCTCGCCCCTCCTACCTCTGAACTGCCTTGTGATGTAACGTGAATTGCTTCCTTTGTTCTGCCATCCCCTTCACGCACCATGGCTGATAAGGCGCGACACCAGGAACCTCCTAAGGCGGTTGTTGAAAACATCGAGCCTATCGCCGTTGATCATTCAGAGAAGGAAGTCGGACACCTCATTAATGATGGACCTTCATCAAGCAACCACGGATCAGAAAAGGGAGTGGATGAGAAGAGACCGGAGGCAGAAAGGTTAAAAAGTTATGCGACGAATACTAGTGGTATTACAAGAACCGATTCGCATGTGGAAGTTGTTGCGCCCAAGAAGCCATGGTTTAAGAAGGTCAATCCGTTGAGATGGGGTGGAATACCTGTTGTGCCAGAGAGCAGAGGGCCTTCAAGGGAACATACGGCTGGCTTTTTCAGTTTGGTCTACTTCCAGTGGATCGCACCACTTATGGCTGTAAGTCAATCCATGCAATTAATATGCCATCTACTAACTTACATAGGTTGGCTACAAACGACCGCTTGAACAAAACGATATATGGACCGTAAACCCAGACCGAGAAGCGAAACTCATGAGCGAAAAACTACAAGCATCATTCAAGAAGAGAGTGGCGAGAGGAGATAAGTACCCATTGGTCATGGCACTGCACGAAACATTCAAGAAGGAATTCTGGATCGGAGGAACATGTCAATTCTTCGCAAATATCTTCCAAGTTATTTCGCCATTTACGCTTCGATATCTCATCCAATTCGCCTCGGACGCATATGTTGCGCAGAGAACAGGGACGCCAGCACCGCATATTGGGAATGGAATTGGATTGGTGCTTGGGATTACATTTATGCAGATGATTCAGAGTCTGGGTACGAATCATTTCATATATCGTGGAATGATGGTTGGTGGTGAAGCTAGAGCTGTCCTTATATCCGTAATTTTCGAAAAATCAATGGTTATATCTGGTCGAGCGAAAGCTGGTGGTCGCGAAATCAAAGAAGGGTCGGAAGGGCAGCAAATATCCAACGGTCCAAAAAACAAGACGAAAAAGAATAAAAAGGGAGTTAGGGGCGACCGAAATGCTGGAAAAGGTATCTCAGGAGATGGAACTGGTTGGGCCAATGGAAGAGTGGTCAATTTGATGAGTGTAGATACATATCGTGTTGATCAAGCTTCTGGGCTATTTCACTTGATTTGGACTGGTCCACTGTCCTGCGTTATCACATTGGTACTCTTGATTATCAATTTGGGCTACAGTGCTCTAGCAGGTTTCGCACTGCTCGTCATTGGTTTACCTCTTCTCACCAAAGCCGTCAAAACTCTATTTGTGCGTCGAAAGGGTATCAACAAAATTACGGATCAGCGTGTCAGTCTGACCCAAGAAATCTTGCAAGCCGTAAGATTTGTCAAATTCTTCGGCTGGGAGAGCGCTTTCCTCAAACGACTGGGTCAAATTCGAAACCGAGAAGTAACCGCTATCCAAATTTTGCTCACTATTCGAAATGCCATCAACGCCGTCTCGATGTCCATGCCTATTTTCGCCTCGATGCTTGCTTTTGTCACATATTCTCTCACCAGCCACGACTTGAATCCTGCACATGTCTTCTCCTCGCTCGCTCTTTTCAACGGTCTTCGACTTCCTCTCAATCTTTTACCGTTGGTCATTGGTCAAGTTACTGATGCGTGGTCATCTATCTATCGTATTCAGGAGTACCTCCTCAGTGAAGAACAAGACGATGAAGTCAAATTCGATATGGACGCCAAAAATGCTGTTGATCTCCAAAATGCAGATTTCACTTGGGAAAGAACTGCGACGCAAGACCCCGATGGTCTACCAATAGGGAAGAAACTCAACAAGGTGGAAATCAAAGCCAAGAAACAAACGCTTAAGGATGAGAAGAAAGCAGCGAAGACTTTGCTATCTGGCGACAGTACACCAGATGATGCGACTACACTAACGGAAGACCGAGAACCATTCAAACTTCACAATATGAATTTCTCTATTGGAAAAAATGAGTTGGTTGCTGTTATTGGTGGAGTTGGGAGTGGCAAGTCGAGTCTTCTTGCTGCGCTCGCTGGGGATATGAGGAGAACCAAGGGGGATCTTTCTTTAGGTGCAAGTAGAGCTTTTTGTCCGCAGTATGCGTGGATTCAAAATGCTACTGTGAGGGAGAATATCCTCTTCGGGAAAGAGATGGACAGAGATTGGCAAGTTTTTGTTCATAATTTGTAGGATCTTGCCTCAAAACACACACTAACACTTTTGCAGGTATCACCAGGTAATAGATGCATGTGCTTTACAGCCCGATCTAGACATGCTTCCCCAAGGAGATGCTACTGAAATTGGCGAACGTGGTATTACGGTATCAGGAGGGCAGAAGCAACGACTCAATATTGCTCGAGCCATATATTTCGACTCGGATTTAATTCTCATGGACGACCCCTTATCCGCTGTAGATGCTCATGTTGGACGACACATCTTTGATAATGCCATTCTTGGTCTTTTGAAAAACAAGTCAAGAATCCTTGCCACTCACCAGCTTTGGGTTCTCAATCGTTGCGATCGGATTATCTGGATGGAGGATGGACATATTCAAGCTATCGATACGTTTGATAATCTCATGGCAAATCATCCAGCATTTCAGTTATTGATGGAAACCACTGCTGTTGAGGAGAAACATGAGGTTGAGGACCATGTCAATGACGACGAGGTTGAGGAAGAAAAGAAAACTCAGAAGAAGAAACGAAAGAGTGGCAAAGCTCTCATGCAAGCGGAAGAGCGTGCTGTGAAAAGTGTTCCTTGGTCTGTCTACATCGACTATGTCAGAGCTTCTGGAACTATTCTCAACGCTCCTATAGTTCTTGCGTTTTTGTTGCTCTCTCAAGCTGCAAATATCGGGACGAGTCTTTGGTTGTCTTGGTGGACGAGTGACAAGTTCGGCTACTCCAAAGGTCTTTATATCGGAGTTTACGGCGCTCTTGGTGCTTCGCAAGCTCTTATGTTGTTCTTGTTTTCGCTCGCCTTGACTTTGATGGGCACAGTTGCGAGTAAAACCATGCTTAACAGAGCTATTACTCGAGCGCTCCGGGCACCAATGTCTTTCTTCGATACCACCCCCTTAGGACGGATTACGAATCGTTTTTCTCGGGACGTCGATGTTATGGACAACACTCTTACAGACGCCATGAGGATGTACTTTTTGACATTGGCTATGATCTTATCTGTATTCGGATTGATCATCGCGTATTTTCATTACTTCGCCATCGCCTTAGTACCCCTCTTCATACTCTTCGTATTCTCTGCCGCTTACTATCGTGCGTCGGCTCGAGAAATGAAGCGATTTGAGTCTGTACTTCGGTCAAACGTATTCGCCAAGTTTAGCGAAGGTATTTCTGGAACTGCTTGTATTCGCGCTTATGGACTGAAGGACCGATTCATCGTCGACATTCGAAATTCGATTGACGAGATGAATAGTGCATATTTCCTCACTTTCGCTAACCAACGTTGGCTGTCAACTCGACTGGATATGATTGGTAACTTGTTGGTTTTCTGTACTGGTATTCTGGTTGTTACTTCCAGATTCAACGTCTCCCCCTCGATTGCTGGTCTGGTTCTAAGTTATATTCTCTCAATCGTTCAAATGATCCAATTCACAGTTCGCCAATTGGCAGAAGTTGAGAATGGAATGAACGCTACAGAGCGTATCCACTACTACGGCACCCAACTCGAAGAAGAAGCCCCCCTGACCACAATCGAAGTCCGCAAATCCTGGCCCGAAAAAGGAGAAATCATCTTCGACGACGTCCAAATGCGATATCGCGCCAACCTCCCTCTCGTCCTCTCCGGCTTAACAATGCATGTCAGAGGAGGGGAACGCATCGGAATAGTCGGTCGCACAGGAGCAGGAAAATCCTCTATCATGTCTACACTCTTCCGACTCATCGAACTCTCCGCCGGCTCAATTACCATCGACGGTCTAGATATCAGCACCATTGGCCTCCAAGATCTCCGCTCCCGTCTAGCAATTATTCCTCAAGATCCAACTTTATTCAAAGGCACCATCCGCACGAACCTCGATCCCTTCTCCGAGCACACAGATCTAGAACTCTGGTCCGCACTCCGCCAATCCGACCTAATCTCCTCCACCGCATCCCTAGATGATAAATCCCCCGGTCGCATTCACCTCGATGGAATCGTTGAGGACGAAGGCCTTAATTTCTCGCTTGGACAACGCCAACTTATGGCCCTCGCTAGAGCTTTAGTTAGGGGATCTCAGATTATTGTCTGTGATGAGGCGACGAGTAGTGTGGATATGGAGACCGATGAGAAGATTCAAAATACCATGGCGAGTGCGTTCAAGGGCAAGACGTTGCTTTGTATTGCGCATCGGTTGAAGACTATTATTGGGTATGATCGGATTTGTGTTATGGATCAGGGACGCATTGTTGAATTGGATGAACCACATGTGCTTTGGGAGAGAGGAGGAGTTTTTAGGGGGATGTGTGAGAGGGGGGGTATTAGGAGGGAGGACTTTGTGAGGGGTGGGGAAGAGGTTGAGAAGGATGAGGCTTAGGTATGAGAATGGATGAAGGTTGTATAGCATGGTTTCATGGCGTTTTTATGGCGTTGAATAAGAGGAAATATGGGGTTGGGTTACATGAGTGCGAAGCAATTTCGGAAAATGGAAGTTAATGGTTGAGATTGATGACGGAAGGGTAGAGATACCTAATTTGCAAACGTACATGAAAGCATGGTTCTATGAGTTAATAGGACAAACATTATGAAGATGAGAATAGATAAAGCTCTGATCAAGGATATCCTTTTACGTGAACAGTCAGTATTAACTTCTCAACACCTCTTGAGGACGGAAAAACGACCGTATTTGTTCTCCTGAGAAACCGCCTTAGAATCGAGAATAAACCACAATAGCCAAATTCCTTCTGAATTCTTGGGGTATGTATCTGGCTTCTTGCAGGCAGACTGCTGCTGCTTTAGTAGGGTGCTACAGAGGAACAAATAGGGATGTTTCTCACTGCTCCGTCCCTGTATGTCTCGGTTACGGGCGCATGCCTGTTTCTGTATCTTCATGCTGTTGTCTAAATATAGGCATTTCTTTCCTCTAGCCAATGTAACCTGAATGCGGGGTTCAAGAGCCTGTATTATATGAGATCTTGAACCTCCTCAACCTTAAGTTCATTCTTCACACTATCGGCACTGCAACCAACTCGGAGTCACAAAGAAACAATTACTCTGCTTCTGTTAAAACACAGCGACTTTATCTCTCTCGTGGCAGTTTTGCTCAATCAACAGATTCCCCTTCATTCCTGGAACCTGGAACTTGGAGCCGGAAGGACTTTGGCAGAGGATAACTATAGAGAAACCTGCGACTGAGAGCACTGAAGAAAGAGAGAGTAGTCATACTCTTGATGTCGCCGAAGCCACCGAACGTCTTCTTCCCAATCCGCCGAATGGGGCGCGAGAGAATCCCGAGTCGGCCACAGATAACACCAGAGACGGACAAATGATTGCTCTTCTGAGATTCGTGATCTGAATAGACGCCAAATCTACATGCTAGAAAACGACAAACATAAGGTCGATAGCCCATATGAAGCTGAGCCCGTTAGCGAGGGTCTCATCAAACTTAACGACGATTTAGGGAATGTACAAGACCTATCATTCTTCACAGATGATCTAACGAAAGAGGTCAAAGGCCATGTTGCGCTTTCAATCTGGCTTGCATCTGGGGGAATCAACCTCTTGACACTCGACCAGGAGAGTGACCAGGAGATTCTTGGCTCTGACTGGGAGATGGTGATGAAAATACTACCACGCCGTCATAGCCCTAAAGCCGCCGAGACTAGGAAGTTTGATAGTTCGAATCTGTACCTGACTATATTTTGTACTCTCTGGTCCAACTTTGAAATGATACCAAGGGCGTATGGGATTGATGTATTTGTAAGGTTGGAACTTGATGGTTTCAAAGATATCCCTTGGCCCAATGACTTGGATGACTCACCAAAGATTGCCCTCTTAATTGCAAAAGCATAGAAAGCCACCCCAGAATATCTTTTCGATTCTCAGGAATTCTCCAAATTTATTCCAATGCCGACAAAAATTGCACGCCGTACCACAGCAGGAATCGACATGTCAAAAAGTGAACCGGGCTTAGTTGAAGGGATATTGACAAGCAGTAGGGTCAAAATGCCAGTTTTACCTTTCTATTAATTATCACAGGTGATTTCTGGATCATTGAAAATTCCTGGCGGTCTTAGGAAGCGGTCTTGCAATGCCGTGATGGCCATGATTCATGTTTTTGTCAACGCGGGTTTTAAAAAATGTTTGTATGATGGGCTACTACAAGTCGAGGAGACGTTTTTTAGGGATTCAGTTCCGGCAGTTCCTGAGCTCCAGAACATTGCTTTCCAATACCATGCTCGAACATTCATGAAATATCATTTTCGCAAACCAACCATCAAGCAAGGTGTATCTATTCATCGGGTTCAAGGAAAATTAAATTCCATGAGCTCTAAAAGGTTTTCGGTCCCGTTCGTGGAATACCGAATATCATGCCAGTTGGTTAGCACTGTCAATCTTCGATCGGCAGCCTACCATATAGGTTTCATGTCCGACTACGAACAATGTAAAAATTTCGTAAATAACTTTCGACCGTTGACCAGTTTTTATTGGTTACCTCAATCGTCTTTAATATAGCCTTGCCCTTGGTTTTCGGGTGTTTCAGCGTTTCAGGAGTTTCTATCAAATGCCTTTGAGTGGCAGAAGGCTTCTTGGGAAATGCTGTTCAGAGGTATGGATTCTGCTCTAGATGTTCAGGCAAGTGATCAGCTCTACGACAACCTGTATGAGACTAGTTTCACTTGATCTAATAATCTCTCCGAGTAGCTAGAGGACATAATGGACCCTCAACGAAGAAAAGACCCCATGTTTGAAAGCAATTCAGAAAGCTCGTTCGAACGGACAGAGATTTATTTCACCGTTGTAGAAATTCTCCGCATCGCTTCCGAGTGGATCAAAGATAATATAATGGAAATGTATGCGACCCCTGACAAGTGGGACTACTTCCTCAAACAAGAACTTGAAAATGGGTTGGCGCCTGAACAGAGGCGAGAATGTTTCAAAGTTGTAAACAATAACTGGAACCTTGTTCTACACAAAGCAAAAGAAGATGAGAATGAGTTGTTAGAGATTATTAGAAAGAAGATGGAGGAGGTCAAAAGTCTACGTGATGGGGTAAGTCTCATGGCAAATTGGTTCTTGTGATGAAGCTAAATTTAACTCACAGCTTTTCAATGCAACTACTGTACGGGAAGCAACGAAAGGAACTCACATGAATGAGTACATAATGGTCTTTACTACTATGACCATTCTGTACTTACCTCTCGTAGCGAGAAATGCTAATGTCAAGTTCAGACGCTTTATGGCATCGATATGTTCGACTTTCAAATGCCTGGTCAAACCACTTTATTTGCTATAACAACAGTTGTAGCATCGATCATGACATATTTAGCGGCAGTGGCTTTGCTATTTGGCGTACGACGGAGACGTCATATAGGTAGCTATCGTGAACTTCTTAAATTGACATTTCGACCAGTCTTGCCGAGATGGTGGTCTTCAAATAATGACAGCGAGGAAAAGGCGCCCCGATTCAAGGAGGGTGATGATATATCGAAGTTTCTTAGAAAAAATGAGCCACTAGATGAGAAGAGCAAGTTTTCGCTAAGCGAAATTATTTCTGGCTCGTGGAAGCTTCGCAAAAAGAACAAGGCTGGCGTGTGTTCTGAGGAGACGGTATAAGAAATAGGAAAGTCACTGTTGATGTTCTTCCCATGAGAAATCAGAAATCAGAAATCACTCCTGTTGAACGGAGCATGTGACCCGAGAAATGATTATAACCTGAACTACTTCCTTTGTTTAGATATTTAAATTACTTAAAAATAGTAAGACAATTAAAATGAATAAATTGTTTTATGATGACGTAATCGATGTATATAAAACTATGTGCTTTCATTTATTCAATTAAATTGTTTTGAAAAATTGACCTAATCACAATAAACGAACGAAGTTACGAGACGTAACAAATACTTAGTTGTATAACTTTATATACTATAATGCGTATAGACCGTCCGAAATTAGGAGTCTAGCCTACATAGAGAAAAAAAAATCACATCCGAGAAAGAGCGATTCATTATATTGTATTTCGAGGGAATATCTAGGAAGGACGGGAAACCTTCCCAGGCTGGCATCCAAGCATTCATTTTATTCTAAAATAGGACGTGTCGTTCCAGTTATTTATCCGACATCAGACCTGTATATCTATTGAAAAATTGGTACTCACCTTGAGTTTGAGTGCGGGGACTTGTTTCCAAAAAAAAAATGCCATCAATATCGCCGAATGGCTTCGAGTCTATGGATCCCCGCCGCCTTGTTCGATATACTATTTGAAAATGCATCTAAATTCTAAGATTTAAGATGGTGGGTTGCAAGTTCAGTTACTGGGTCCTGGGGCTTTCTTTCTTTCTGCAAGAAGCTTTTGGTGGTAGTATGTTTTTACGCGGCGTCGCGTTGTGAAGGCTCAATCAAGCTTGTAAGACCATTCTCTCGCAGTTGCTTGTTTGATATGTAACGATTTATGAATACTTGGTGACACACGTTCGTCTGCAACCACAGCATCCACGGAATTGGAGTTGATACGTACTGTGGTTGGGTCGTGGTTAAAATGGCCATGGCCGTGATTCTTTCATATATAGGCAAAATTACGCAAAAACCCACCACTGCACATTTGTTCTACATTTGTTCTACATTTTGCTCGCCAAGAATAAAAAATAGTACATGAAGGAAAGCCGAACCATGCAGCGCATAGTTTCAAGGACTGGTTCAAGAAGACATTAGCCGGTTGCTCTTGTGTGATATAGAGGACTCTCCTCGCTGGTTCATGCGAGATGTTAGTGCCATTCATTAAAGTCTCCATAGCAGAATAGTTCTGTATATAACCGCGGCGGAGAAGAATTGCTAAGAGCTGATAAGGGAGTGGCAGGAGTGTCTTTTTCTTTGGCTAGTTAGTAGCGGCTGCAAGTTGATTTGATGATTTCTCTTGCTGAAAGTTCCTGCCTGCCCGCCTAACTTTTTATTCCAGCTCTCTAGGTTACTGCAAGTGAATTATCCCAAACACTTTGAATAATTTCAAATTATTCTAGATAGTTGGGACAATCAAACTTAATTGTCCTAGAAAGTTTGAATAACGGGAGGTATCTGGAATTTTTACTACCGCTTACTTTCGATTGCGCGGAGGGGTAACTGGGACAGTAAACTTCCCAGTTCGATTTTGTTGACTTGAAGCGGTTAGGTTAAACCTACTTCTCCTCAAGTGAGGTTCCCTTCCTTGTGGCCAGAATGACAAAGGTAGCCTGGTAGGGCACCACACATAATAGCCAGGCAACACGGTGTTGCCTCAATCGATTTTATTAGGCCTATGTCGAATTCAAATAGCTGTTCCGACTCCTATAATTCAAGGTAGGTTTTGTACGGCTTGCTTACATTGAATCCCTCATTAGATTTGAGGAGCGTTATAGTCTCCGTTGTGAGGATTTGGTAGTATTTGCAGGGGGGGACTGACTTGAGTTTGAGTCTCGGAACACTCCCCGCCTGGGGTTATTGATGCTAAGAATGGTGCTTATATTTGGCTTGTCTCTTGGTGGTTGCGGGAAGTGGCGATGTAAAACATCATAATCAGACACCTAGAGTTTAGAGTGAGAACTTGAACAATCCTGATAACTCCAAAGCTCAAGACTGGCTTACATTCAAATGAACTCAATATTCTGCTGTGGGTCGGCTGGGAAGATGATCTTGTCATTGTTTTCTGGTGAGATACCATCTTGTTCCAAGTTTGGTACTCCCTGGTGCTCCAGCATCACTGACATCGCATGTCTGTAAGTTTTGGGTGCTCTGATCTGCGCTAGAGTTCTCCGCAGAATCCTCAATTTCTCTGATGTGCTTCTGTATCGAGATCGAACGCATGTTGGAATCTTTGGAACCGGTCCTTGAAAGTTTGCGGTTCCCTTGACAGCGCGATGACCGCCGCGGAAACCATGTTGTCGTTGTGAGCCAAAAATGGAGAGGTTCGGCCTTACAAGGAGTCAACAAAGTTCCCTTCTCATCCACCTTTAAAACTCCAACCACAACCTACGACCTCACAACAATAAATACGCGTCAAAATCACGGCAGAATTCCTCTGAAGCTTGTTTACGAATAGATATAGAGGCCATCTGGCGCTTCTATATGGGCAAGGTGAGTCGACCTAGATCACGAGTGTGCTGGGGGAGAAGGCTGATTGCACAATAGCGTCAGGAAGGGAAATACTCTCCATAAATTTGTGCTGAATATTGGAGTGTTGTGAGCTTGGGAGGGTCGATGTCCCCTGGCGCAAAAGAGGAAACTACGGTGATGAGCATTGCGGCAACACCTTAAGCAGACCATGGGAACTGACTTGTCTACAGCAACTTTACAAAATATTACAGCTTGTGGATTCTTGAGTTGTCGGCTTAAAGGCCTGGGAACAATCCTGTCGCGACAACTTCTATATCCTCAAGTACACTGTACCTTCCACCACACCCCGAGACGGAAATCACGACTATCGAGGACCTTTGGCCAATGGCCAACGCCTCAAAGTTAACCCTATTTAAAGTCAGTGTAGATGTCAGAGCAGACATTTCTCTAGCAGTCTTGATCCAGCTCGAGTTGCTTGTACAGAGAGTTAGGGAAGCCGCGGTTACACACAAGCTATTGATGAAGGAACTTGAAAAGGAGGCGAAGCTAATGAAAAAATTGCTTAAGCTTCAAATGAAGGGGAGGTATAAGAATATAAACGGTTAGTTACTACAAATAACTCAGACAACTTGACTGGCGATAATTCATAGATCCCGAGTATGTGATTTATGCTGGGATAATTAGGATTGAGGATGTAGTAATGACCGAAAGCAGAATCCTGGCCTCAGTAAACGCGGAAACACTGTTCAGGCGCTCGAACGGGAAGGATCAACCACCACAACCACCAAAAGGAAACCAATCCCCCAAGGCATACGGCAAGCATGCACGTGGCATGGTGAGCCACGATCGAAAAGGATATACGAGACGAACCGGTTACCTTTTACGAAAACTTACTTCGAGCACCACAAGCAAGGCGCCATCCCAGGAAACCGAGGTTTCAAAATGTCGAACTTTTCTCAATTTCATGAATGTTGTAAGGTCTGCAACCTCTTCCCTTAGACTAGTAAAATTTCCAAGAAGTGAGTGCCGAATACGCTATGTAAAATTATGTCTACTCTTCCAAGCTAGGTCGCGATCCTCCTCACGCTGGTCTATAATTACCCCGCACTCTGCGAAACCAATAATTATTATTTACCAAGCCTTCGCCCATGCTAGCCATGCGAAATAGTACTTGATCAAGAATTTGACAACTGGCTCAAAAATGGCCCTCAAGATACAAACCCGGGTATGGCGTCCCATAACTGGGTTCATTCCGGGTATGTCTGAAGGTTCCATGCATTTGAGTCTATAATATGTCACAATGGCACTCTTAAACTCCTGTCCCATGCCCAGTTGAGTGTTTGCCATATGGTATTCTACAAAGTTAGTCTTGCATCTATCACGTTTTGTTAAATTGGTTAGATTGATCTTTGACAACTATTTGAAGCTTCCTCTAAGATGATACACATTATACCGAATTAGGCCACTCATTATAAAACCAGTCTCAACTCCTTTATAACATATAATGGTCGCGTCGTTGATGTGGACAAATCAATGAACCATCCGTAGCTGGTTAGCCATCTTCCTTGGGCATTTCGCACTTGCACTTTACGGGGGTTCATATCACAGCATCGCACCTAGTTTTTTCTTTTTCTTTTGAGAAGCCTACTTACTCTGTATTATTTTCCGCATCTGCTGCAATATTAACTGAATTATTCGCTACATTCCGGGGTGCCTCCCCTACTTTACTCACGTTTCTCGTCTAATTTTCATGGAGACTACTATCATATTATTCTTGCAAAGACCGACAAGTCGCTGTTGAGATTATCACATCAGAGTGGAAAGCACGCTAAGGCTGAGAAAATATGCTTATGGGCTCTTGAACTCAGCCAAAAGATACTGGGAGAAGAACACCCAGATACGACAAGCGTTATGATTCAGCTTGCGGAAACATACGAGCGGCAAAAAAACCACTCTGAAGCTGAGAGACTCGCTCGCCAGGCGTTTACATTATTAAAGCATCGTTTGGGAATAGAGAACCCAAGCATCATCGATGGTTTGAAATTGGTTTTTACAGAACTGTTTCACCAAGGAAAATACGCTGAAGCTGAGATCCTTCTTCGCGAATCCATTGAAAGTTTAGAGGAAAAGCTTGGGAGGGAAAATATACTCACACTGGAAATTATGGACATGCTTCACCAGCCTTTGATTCTACAAGTAAAGTTCGCCGAAGCCCGCCATGTTCTTGAAAAGAAAGGCACGATACGGAGGGAAACTTTGGAAAATGAGCATCCAGAAACGCTAGCTAGTATGAGCAAACTCGCCACTCACTTGGCGCTAAATGAACGACATGCTGGAGCTGACAATCTCTATCTTGAAGTAATAGAAAAGCAAAAGAGTGTACTGGGTCAAAGACATCCCGATACCCTGGGAAGTCTTCGCAAATTTGCTGAGAGCCTTTATTCGCAAAACAAGTACGATGCTACTGAGGGAATACTTCGGGAGTTCGATAACTCCATGCTAGAACCTGTGGTCTCAAAAGAGCCAGAGATACGAGAAGAGCAATCTTTGCCGGCTGATGAAGAAATTATGCTCGGATCAAAATATCTGGCATCTCTGCTTGAAGACAAGGGCGATTATGAAGGGGCCCAAGAGCGGTACGAAAGAGCACTTAAACTATCCAGATTGCATTACGGGAACGAACATAGCTTCACTATATTCTTAGAAAAGAGTTGTTTGTCGGTAAAGCAAAAAATAAGAGGGCAAGGAGAGACTTAGGAATTTCTTTTAGAAAACGGCTCCCAAAAATCTGTAGAATAATGTCCCAAACACCCTCGCTTTCCGGCCGAACGAAAAATAGCGTATATAAAAGTAATCTGGATGATAGAGACATTATCAAAGTAGACGATAGAAGACCAAATGCCAATTTTTCCTTCGCGACTTCTTGCCAAATCTAGAAGATGTGTCATACTTGCCCTTCTCTTCGTGCCTTCCGTCCGTTGATCTTTCAAAAACCCTGTCAACAGAGAAGATAGGTAGGTGTACACTACCAGAGAGAAATTAGGCATACAAGAATAGCCAAAAAAAAGTTAATTTGAAGTATTTCCATGAAGTGATCTTGGGATTGCCCACTATCGGGTGACGCTCCGCTGGAGTGGAGGCTGTATTCGCTGCGCTCTATTAAAACCTCAGACCAACCACCACGGAGTGGCCCTCGGAAAGCTAGCGGAGCCTCAGAAAGAAAAAAGGAGTAAGTGAGCTGGGCGATTGCACCGAGGTTGGCTCTCTAAAGCACTTTCCTTTTTAAGTCGGTGCTCTTGTTGGGACAGTGGTCACCGTCAGGAAACGGCTGTAAAAACAAGCCAAAATATGGCAAAAAAATAGAATTAAACTGTCGTTGGGGAATTGAACCTCAGATTCTCTCTGACGGGGCTATTGTGCTGTTAGTTTTCGTTATCCTGTGTGCTCTAGTACGATATACTTACAATCGAACCCCGGTCTCCCGCGCTTACCAAGCCCTAGTTAGGGCTTTTCTTGACAAGCGGAAATCATAACCACTAGACCATCAAAGACATTTTTTGATGGCAGAAAAAGCGCTTATTTGGATAATGAAGATTTGAAAAAGTGAGACAGCAAAAAAGTTGGGGATAGCGGGCCTCTTCAGCAAGAACCAATAGGAAGAATATCGGCCACTTAGAAGTGGGTCCCAGTCCGCCTTTAGCTTCAGCCTCAAGATGGAAGCAGGAAGCTATCTGCGAGCCCATCAACACAAACAAACGACTACCTTGCGCCCAAGCCTATACAACCCTAATTGAACGCATAACTAACTCCCAAACTATCTCCGCATTTAATCCAGCTACCTATCTTCCATGCGCACAAAACAAACTCCACCCAAACCCTCACAATTACCCCACCGAAACCATGACATCCCGCCTTGTCCTCGTCATTGGGGACCTCCACATCCCAGACCGAGCTATGGATATACCAGCAAAGGTAACAGCTCTCCCAAAGCCCTCAAAATATATCTGACCATTTCTAAATAGTTTAAAAAACTACTCACACCCGGCAAAATCGGACAAACCCTCTGTTTAGGAAACCTGACAGATAAACCTACATACGATTACCTCCGTTCCATCTCCCCCGATCTCAAGATAGTCAAAGGACGATTCGATGCCGACGCTACCTCCTTACCTCTCCAACAAACCGTTACACATGGCTCTCTGAGAATAGGATTCTTGGAGGGGTTCAGTATGGTGGCACCTATGGAGATGGATTTGATGTTGGCAGAAGCAAATAAAATGGATGTGGACGTGTTATGCTGGGGCGGGACACATAGATTTGATGCGTTCGAATACGAGAATAAATTCTTTGTCAATCCGGGAAGTGCGACGGGTGCTTTTACAACGGGCTGGGTGGCAGAAGGAGAGGAGATGGTACCCAGTTTTTGTTTAATGGATGTGAGTACACTAGGGCTATGCTAGTGCTTGTATATGGGCATAAACGATGTATGAGTATGCTAACAATGCGGTAACAGGTCCAAGGAATCGGATTGACTCTCTACGTCTACCAGCTGAGGAAGGATGCCGAGGGGAAGGAGAGTGTTAATGTTGAGAAGATCACATATACCAAGGTTGTTGGAAGCTCATGAGCACACCTTGGATGCCTTAATGGAAGGGCTACCCCAAAAAAACCTACGAAGGATTCATAATGAGTGGCTGAGAAGAGGCAAGAGGTCGTTCAGAACTTGAGGGTAGGCAAAGTGAACCGGCAACGAAAGTGGACTTCGATCCAGATCGAATAACTGATTAATACCCAAAATCGTCAATAGTACAGCATCACTGTTGCTCTTCCATCAAATTTCTGACGGGGTAGAGTCCTTACTAAAGTACGAAAGGACTATTTTCAGTGTGTAGTGCCCCAAGAAACCTTCGCTCAAGGTTTGGTTCATTCATATTTCGCAAATTCACACTTTTTTGAGCTCTCTTGTGTTAGCGCAAATATACCATTTCTACTCGCAGTGTGTTGTAAATGTACAAGTTTCCTTACAATCAAAATACTCATTGGAGGCTGTCGCTTTTTTACTACCACAAAATCACAAGATAATATTCAATCTCTAAAGTATGTAATCCCTCCCCACTATCTCCCTCTCCTCTTCCCCTTCATCTCAAGACCACTGATCCGGGTCCGCATCCTTAAACTCACTCCCGGCAGCAATACTATCAAACCAAACCTGTCTATCCCCACTCCCCACCAACCTCTTCTCATCAAACCAAGCATTAGCATACAGCCCAACTCTAAATTGGAAAGCCCTCCCATCCGTAACAGTCGTTGCGACATCAAACTTCTCTAACACCTTCTGGCCATCAAACCAAAGCTTCAAAAAGCCCGTGTTATCAGATCTCCAGCGTGCTTGAACGACGATACGATGCCATACCCCGGCACTCACGGGAGCGAGATTCTCATAAGGTTCGATCTTTTGAGCAGATTTGGGACAGACGTCTCCGTATTTTCGACGGGTTGCGAGTTGGTTTCCCCGGAGGTAGATCATGGTTGAAGGCATGTAGTCGTCGCAGCCTGTGTTGGAGAAGTCTGCGATGAATTGCGCTATTTCCAGTCAACATCTCATTCCCTCCTCATTCGCTCCATTTTCAAAAACTTACATATATCATAACTCTGCGTCCCCTGAAAATCCCAATCGGAAGAAAGACGAAAAGCGAACCCATAAAATCCCTCATCCCCTCTCTTCTCCACGTTATATTTCTTCACTTCTGAGTGATAACGTCCAGTGTATGTGCTATCATATGTTTGGGTCATTTTCAGGGCGGTAGGACCTTTGTAGACGACATTTGTTACTTCTTGGATTGTGCCTTTGTGTTCTGGTACCGGGGTCTCGTCCCAGCCTGTGATCGTGCCAGTGTTACTGAAAAGTTGGGTTGCTTGAGCTGAGAGGGCGAAGAGGGTGGGGATGAGTGGGAGATGCATTTTGAATTTTTTTAGAATTCTTTGAAAACGACAAAGAGATTAAGGAACTTGTTGCTTGGGGAAATATTGATGTTGGAAGGATGATTTTATATCTTGTATATAGTACTAGTCTTGACGGTGATAGCCGAGTGGCTTACTGTGCATCCTTCGAATACGAGAGAGTACATGTGCCTCACGTTACATTTGTGGCCACTTTATTTCATTGTGTAACTAATCAGCACGCCGCATCAGATATAAGCTTATTTTATAGAATGAGGGGGGTTTCGCATCTATTGTACCTTACCAATTTCTTCACCGAAGATTTTGAGGAAGAATGGTGTTTTGGTGAGGTAGTACCCGAAGCAATATTCGGCTAGGATAAGCTTACCTTTAAAATTATGTGGAGTATCAATCATTAAGCCAGGTCGCAGCTAATTTGCTTAAGGATTTTAGAGAAAGGTTCCACAGCTCGGAATGGTAAGTGAGAGCCTATGAAGATATTTTTTCTTCACTAGAGGGATAGCTGTAAGCCTAAGGTGCCTGTGGCCTGTTCGCCCCATCTTGGCAGACTCCATCATCTTCTAGCCTTGGACTGATTTCATAAAGAAATTACTTGATAGCATTACAGCTCGCCAAAGGCACGGGAGTACTGGAATCATGAGAAAAAGCTTCCTTTCTCCTTGGCGAGCAAAATCAAGGTATCTCTACCCACGCCACTTGTTCATACTCCTGTCCAACACTTTCATCTTCGACTTTCTTCGCGCCCATCTTACAAATCGCCACCC
The DNA here is from genome assembly GCA_001414455.1 of Hymenoscyphus fructigenus. Classification (NCBI taxonomy): domain Eukaryota; kingdom Fungi; phylum Ascomycota; class Leotiomycetes; order Helotiales; family Helotiaceae; genus Hymenoscyphus; species Hymenoscyphus fructigenus. Next base: position 340,514 of record LKUV01000027.1, on the reverse strand, counting down.
TTTCAACCCTCATATCCTCCACCCATGTGAAATCCTCATATTCATCGAGTAATTCCGTAGCATCAATCGTCACTTTCCCTTGTTTTCGAGCATGCCCCCCTTTTCCCCCTCCGTTCGCGGAACCCGCTTTACTTTTCGAAACGTATATGGTATTTACTATTGTGGCGTGTAGAAGTAGGGGCCTCGAATCTGGGATTATCAATCCGGCTTCGAGGAAGGGGGCCCGGAGTTTGTGGCATAATGTTTTCAATCCTGGGGACGAGACGGGTGGTGTGTAGAGAACAGTTGTTTTTGTGGGGTCGGTGGAAGTGGTGTGGAGGCCACGGAGGGTTATGGTCAATGGTGAAGGCTCTCGTTCTCTTTTAGTGAGGTCGTGTTCGGGATTGTCTTTCATGCCATGTCCAGGAGGTAGGAAATTGTCGAATCCTTGGAGAAGATACGGATAATCTGCAAACAATTCGAAGACACGATCTAATACTTCTCCTACAAAAACCTCTTTGCTGGAAGTTTTCGTCAGTGGTCATCCATCACAATGTTTCTATGGGGGATATACTCTAGGTCTTTGTAATCTTTCATAATATCGAGGAAATTATTGTAAATCCACGGCTGATCAGAAAATTGAGTTTTAACCTGTTCCATATAAGAACTTGCGTCGTTGGCAACTTCTGATGTATTTGGCGTTCCCGAGATTTCTGGCCTTGTGGCGTTTGGGTTTTCTGACCAAGACGTGGATAGTAGGTTCGACATCGAGAGTGATTTAAGAAGGTTGAGAGCACTCTCAACGCGTTCTGGTGTTGTTAGGGACATGACACCGAGGGTTAAGTGTAGCTGTTTTATGTAAAAGGCATATCAGCGAGATACTCTTCTTACTCGGCTACCTGCTTGTGAAAGAGTTTTGTACTCAGTTGACACTTGTCCCTGAAGTTATGAGAATGAAGATGTAACAATGAGAACACACGTTGACCGAAATTGCGGTAATACAAAACGCATTTGTATAGTATGATGTTACTCAATCTATGGAGGTCTTGAGAATTCTCAGACGCCGTAACCACAAAAATAAATTTCATTTCGACATATAAGAGAAATTTATAATGTGGTAATCAGACAATTGGATGCTTCATCTTATTTTCTCTGGAAATTATAAAGACTTTATCATGATTTGATTGGACGAGGGAAAAGCAATTAGCAGTGTCTCCATGAAGACCCTCGAAAAATGAAGAACAAAACTCGCGATACGTCGAAACATCAATGATAAATAAACTTAACATACAGTTCCAACAGGTCTCACAGCTCCTTCTGGAATACCATCCGGATTTTCTGGAGTCCGAGCATGTGCGGTTTTCGTTAGGAAGGTAACGAGAGACTTGGAGAGAGGACTATGTGAGGATGGAGTATGGAGAGGAAGGCAGAGAAAATGTGTTAAAGGCGGTTTTGGTGGCATAGTTCTTGATTATTGGCGAGATAATTCTAGTATGGAGTTTATTGTTGATGTTAGAGGTGTTGTGTGAATGATACAAGTGAAATGTACCTAGACTTGAGGACCTGAAGCTGAAGAGGGGTGAGCCAAGCCAAAGATGCCGCAATTCACCCGATTCCCACGACGGACGAGCCGAGCCTTCTTCATAATCTGGTCACAGTTCTTCTAAGATATCTTGTTTCTCAAGATATCGCTGGGTACAGGTGCTTTTTGCAACTTTTTTCCTTTTTTTTGTGTTGACCAATCATAATGATGCGGTGTTCTTGATATACTTCGTTCCGTTGCTGCATGGTTGTACCAACGCATTTGCTTTCTCCCTCCTTCCCTCCCTTCCTTCCTCCTCTCTCCTTTACAAACACGTCCGAGTCCAAATCCAAGATATCCTCCGCGATCTTTAGCTCCCGTTCTATTGAGGATTGATTACGAAGTTGCGTGTCATGGGGGAACCATCAAAATCCGAAAATGGCGAGGCTACGGCCATGCCTGGCGTTTTGGAGATCAAAGCAAGACCATATCAGAAGGAAATGATGGAAGAGAGCCTCAAGAGGAATATCATTGTTGCAGTAAGTCTTTAATCCCTCTTCTTCGTGAACTCGAGAGCTGACTGCTTGGTTAGATGGACACCGGTAGTGGAAAAACACATGTGTAAATTTACCTTCCCAGCCTTGCTCCAGAATCCAGAGAACTTCCCCAGATGCTTTACATCGGCCTACCGGTCAGAATCCAAGCAACTTTCTCTTCCTCTTTTCTTCGACCGATATACTTTCTCGGTAATACGAAGTCAGAACTGACCCCTCTTCTTACAGATCCGTCATGAGAATGATACATGAACTTGAGCGAATGCCTTCAAATCAGGTATGTAACTTAGATAATGAAAATTTGACGTACTGAAATAGTGACGTTCAAAGCTCATCTGGTTTTTGGCTCCAACTGTGTCACTCTGCGAGCAGCAATACGAGGTCATCAAGTCGCAAATTAGTGCGGTGGAAGTTAAGATTCTCAGTGGGGCAGATGGTGTTGATCGTTGGACAGAAAATTTTATGTGGGATGCTGTACTGTTGAATATCAAAATCGTTGTTTCAACATATCAGATACTACTTGATGCACTGACCCACGGGTTTGTTATGATGGAATCACTAGGCTTAATTGTTTTCGACGAAGGTAAACACATTCCATTCCTCCCAAATTTTCCCTGCTAACATCACGAAGCCCACAATTGTGTCGGAAAGCATCCTGGCTCTAAAATCATGCAAACCTTCTACCACCCGCGGAAATCCGAGAACAAAAATGTTCCTCATATTTTGGGCTTAACAGCCTCTCCCGTTATGAGGTCTGACCCAAAGTCTGTTGAGAATATCGAAAAGACCTTGGACTCCATATGCAAGACTCCAAAATATCATCGCTCTGATTTGATACAACACGTCAAGCGTCCGCAATTAGCCGAAGTACGATTTCGAAGTCAATCTACTGAAAAAGTGGTCCCAGGTTGCACTCAATCGGTAAGCAGCCTTGGGACAGCATATGGGAACCTCAACCTCAACGAAGATCCGCTCGTAATAAGGTTGCGAAAGGATACTTCTGAGAAAGGGCAACGGGAACTTGCCAAGATTTATATGAACCATAAGACTTGGTGTTCTTCTCAGATGAAAGCCTTCCATAGTACAGCGAAAAAGGTGTATGAGGAACTAGGGACTTCCTCTGCCGACTATTACGTATCGGAAGTTGTCAGTAGATTTGGAAACGCTCCTTCCAAAGTTGGCGTTTCCTGGGATTCCGAATGGGATGTCACAGCAGCAGAGAAACGCCACATTTCGAAAACTCTTGGAACCGTCGAGGCCATCCAGAACTCTCTAGATCCATCCTCAAGCACCGCCCCAAGCATATCCGATAAAGTCCGAAAGCTCATGGACGTCCTACTTCAAGAGCGCACCTCATTTCGTGGCATTGTATTTGTCCAAGAGAGAGCCGTTGTTGCTGTTCTTGCTTATCTTTTGTCTATCCACCCCAAAACTCGCGACCGATTCAAGATTGGAACAATGGTCGGCACATCGACTTACGCGAAGAACAGTCGTAACATTGCAGAGTTTATGGGAGCCAATTCACAAAACGATACACTCAGTGATTTCAGAGCGGGGAAACTCAATCTGGTCATCGCAACAAGTATTCTCGAGGCAAGTCAAATAACTTCTCAAAGTCATTTCCCATATTTTTCTCTTGTTATTTCACGGTTACGTATGAGATAGTAAGAGTCATTGTTAAAAGCTCTATACTACCGGTTTTGTTGGACCCACATGTTTTCCACAACCCTAGGAACTCACACTAACTTGGATTGTTAAACCTATAGGAAGGAATTGACGTCCCTGAATGCAATATCGTAATATGCTTTCAAAAGCCCGCCAACTTGAAATCCTTCGTGCAAAGAAGAGGCCGAGCTCGCAAAGAAAATTCCAAACTGATTCTCCTCCTCGAAGATGACAGCTCAGACAAGAAGAAAAGTGCGACGGAATGGCACCAATTGGAGGAAAACATGAAAAAGATTTACGAAAACGACGTGCGTACACTCCAAGAATTCAGAGCAATCGAGGACTCCGAAGAACATGATGGCCGCTTCTTTCGTGTTGAGAAGACAGGTGCTGTATTAGATCTGGATAATGCAGTATCTCATCTCCATCATTTCTGCGCTACATTACCTGCGAATCAATATCTCGACCGGAAACCAGAATTTATCTGCGAGGATACTGGGTCAAACTCGGTTCGTGCAAAAGTTATTTTGCCATTATCCGTTGATGTTTCCGTACGTTTCGCAAATAGTCAAAAGTCGTGGATAAGCGAGAAGAATGCTATCAAGGATGTCGCTTTTGAAGCATATGTTGCGCTTTACCGGAAAGGTCTTGTCAATGACCACTTGTTGCCGCTCTTCAGACATGGTCTTGATGTGGGCGATCTGTTGACGACTAAAGTCGAAACCAGAGCTTCCACGGTGTCAGTCGAGGCGCAAATTAACCCATGGCGTGAAATCGCAAGACTGTGGAAAGCTGGACACCAAGTCAGTTGTACGAGTTTAGCTCTATCGACAGCTAGTAGTACTACATTTGAAATGCTTCTTCTTAGCCCAGCCCCACTTCCTTTGATTGAACAGTTCAAATTGTTCTGGGACAGCAGTACCGAGTTTATAGTGGAAGTTAAAGATACCTGGTTTCCTGGTAACAAGCAAAAAGCAGAACATGAAACCTGGGTATTGCTTAATGCTGCATTTGGACACCGGTTTACCATTGAGAAAAAACAATTACCACTGTTGTTTTCAACAGCAGAGGCCACAAATATTGATCAACTTACGAGCAACAAAATAAGCATAACTGGAAAAAATTGTCTTCCTCTGGAGCCCGCAAAGTTCGGGCTAGCCTCAGACAGTTCGGAGCCAAATATTAAATACGTCGTCAAGTCGTTTGAGCCGATTAAGCCGCCAATAGAAGATGTTCAGCAGCCTTATACGGATTACGAAGGTGCTCCTGATGTGCCACATATATCTGTCACTCGTCTACCTCGAACTTCACTTGGAGTTTTACGGTTCCTTCGTAAAAATGATGGAGAAGTCACTAGGAAACCACACTCTTCTGTGATACCAGCCGGTCGTTGTATAGTTGAAGACATACCATTTCGCTACGTCCAATTCGGACTTTTCATCCCCTCAATCATGCACCAATTGTCATTATCTCTCATCGCGCAAGGTTTAAACTCAGCCCTCCTCGCACCTATTCAGATCAAGAACCTCTCTTTTGTTACCGTAGCCATTTCAGCCCCCAGCTCGGGAGCACTACAGAACTATGAGCGTTTCGAATTTCTGGGCGACTCGCTTCTCAAACTCTGTAGTTCAATCCAACTCATGGCAGAATTCCCATTATGGCCAGAAGGTTATCTTTCTGGAAAAAAGGATAGATTGGTAGCTAATTCGCGTCTCTCTCGTTCAGCAATGGATCTCGGTCTCGCAAAATACATCATCACCTCCAACGCATCTGGACACCATTGGCGTCCTCTCTACGTGGAAGATTTACTCAAACCCTCCGATGAATCCCAAGGAGCCAAAAGAGAACTGAGCACGAAAGTCCTAGCCGATTGCGTAGAAGCCCTCATCGGCGCCTCAATGCTCGATGGCGGCATCCCGTCTGCCTTAAAATGCATGCAAATTTTCCTCCCAGAATTAACCTGGTCCCCCCTTGAGATCCGTAGACAAACACTCTTCGACCTCGTTCCCGCCACCGCTCTCCCAACCACTCTTTCGCCACTGCAAGATCTCCTAGGCTACAAGTTTAGCAAACCAGGTATTCTATGCGAAGCAATAACCCACGCCTCCTTCTCCACCCAAACCGCCCTCGGAACTTCAACCCACTCCCTCGAACGCTTAGAATTCCTCGGCGACGCAATCCTCGACCACTTGCTGGTCTCAGAAATGTATGAGTTCGAGCTGAAGCATTTTCAGATGCATGATCTACAAAGTGCAATGGGGAATGCGGATTTCTTGGCTTGGTGTTGTATGCAACTCACCTATACATCTCAAACCGCATCTCTCGACCCCAAAACTCTCTCACCCATCTACCAAGAAACTGGAATTCCTCTTTGGAAATTCCTCCGCTTTTCAGGTCCAGAAATGGTTGGTACGATGAAAACCATAGAATCTCGATATCATATTTTGAAGGGGAGGATTTTAGAAGAAATAGAGAAGGGGCAGAGATATCCATGGACCCTACTCGCAAGACTTGGAGCGAAGAAGTTTTACTCTGATGTTGTTGAGAGTCTTCTAGGTGGTCTATGGGTCGATTCTGGTGCGATGGATGCTGGTAAGATATTCCTTGGGAAATTGGGGGTTATGGGGTATTTGAGGAAGATTTTGAGTACGGTGATGAGTGATGGGAAGGGTGGGAGGAAGGTGGAAATTATGCTTTTGAGTCCGAAGAATGAGTTGGGGATTTTAGCGGGGAGTGGGAGGGTTGTTTATAAGGTTTTTAAGAAGGATCCAGGTGCGGAGGTTGATGGCGATGAGACATCACGGGGAGGGGGAGAGAGCTTTAGATATGAAGATGGAATTGAAGGCCACACGGGCTGTTCCGTCGAAGTGGGAGGCGAGAGAATCGCTACCTATCATGGTGGACTCGACCGGAGAGAAGCAGAGTTCGGAGCTGCTGATTTGGCGATCAAGGTTTTGGGGGAGAGAAAGAGGTTGGAGAAGTTGGGGAAGAAAAGGAAGGATGGCGGTGAACATACGAGAGTTCATGCTAGACGGGATGAGATGGGTGATGTTGAAATGGGGGAAGGTGTTGAGAAGGGTGTCGCGGAGGGAATTGCCGGGGTTGAGGTTTGGGATGAGGATGCTATGGAGAAGTAGACATGACAGGTTTGGAAATTCTCCTGGGGGTATTCTAGTGTGCTGGCTGTTTGCCTCAAAAATAGCAATATAAATTTGTGTGTGTCGAAATTGTGAAGCATGATAATGGGGTCTAGAAATTGTCTTTTATCGTGTTTCGCCATCCTCAAGAAATCCATTAACCCTAGACACGCCCTTCACAAGACGAAGTTACTAAACACGATATCTCACGAATCCAGCATTGCATGAAACAAAGAGTAACAACCAGAACTTTACACAAACAGTATAAGTTGAAGCTTTCCGCTATACTAGGTGTAGGACTGTGATTGAACTTCATTGCATCATTATAGAGTCCATTTAGAATTGTTTTAATATCCCTTTTAGCTAAACTGTAGAGAGGAGATTCGACGACGGTTCAGCTTTCGTCACAGTTGACACCCCTCTGGAGGAGAAGACCAGATGATTACACCTTTCACGCCATTCTAAACCCACTCAAGAAATAGAGTTGGCTTGATCACGAAAGGAGTAAAGATGAACATGCGGGGTACGAGGGCGAGGTAAAATGGAAGATGTCGGAGAAAATGAAAATACACAAAATTCGAGGTCTCACACATAGAAGCACACACAGAAAAGATTATTTGGGTATTTCAATTCTCAGTATCACTCATTGGTGGGGAGGAAAAAAGCATTCATCATCATCAAGCCCCTCATGATCCGTAGACCATGAGCCAATTTTATCTCATCAAAAAACGAACCCGCCGCGAGGAAAAAGAACCCAACCACACAGCAAGGAAAAACGAAAATAACGAGGACACCTGAACCATGCTGAATCCAAGGCTAATCCCCAGTGTGAAGAAGGCAGAGAGAGCAAATGAATATTGAAAAAATGGGGAGTTGGTCTTCCTCCCACTTTCCCCCGAGACGCCCAGATGTATTTATGAGGAGCACTTGTTGTAAGAGGAGAATCACTGTTCAAGCGTGAATTCCCCAATGTCGTCGCTAGAAGGTGTGAAGAAGAAAACCAGATATTATCCGTCCGGGTGTATTTGCGTTTCTCTTCCCAGGGATCCAATCCAGTCCTCTTTTTTCCTTGCTAGCACGAGAACATCTGTCCACCATCAGCACCCCATCCCGAAATATTCCCATGATGCGAGAGTTTTCGTAGGTGAAAAGTATGGATGCGGGGTTCATGTTCAGTCGTAGAATTTCCGCAGGACCTTCTCGACTTCGGCGTATTCTTCCTTTACTTGGACTAGGGAGTCTTTGATGCGTTCTAGGCATTTATCCTCGTCGGGTTCGTCTTCGGTACCGGCTTCGTCTTTCTTTTGGCCGTAGTGTTGGATCTTTTCGCAGCTGTCTTTGACTTTTGTGAGGCCCAGGGTGGCCGATGAGCCTTTTAGGAAGTGACCGAGGGAGGAGAGTTGTTTGAGGTCTTTGGCTTTCCTATGCGGCGGGAGAAACATTAGTTTTGCATTCCCCTTGCTGGATTTCCCAAATAAAAAGGTGTCGCATGTGCCCCTCATTCGTATGTGCGCGCCGTAGGGAAAACTTACAACGCGTCATCCATCTTGGTGAATGTTTGCTCGGCCTGCTCGAAGAACCCAAAGACGATGGACTTGCTGAATTCGCGCTCGTCTTCGTCGTCGTCCATCTCGAGTATTTGCTCGAATGTTGAGGCATCGATGCTATCTCCTAGGTCGGGCAGACCAACCGAGCCCTCTTCGCTCTGTCGCACCGCGATCAGCTCCGCTTCATATGATTACAGAAGAGGGGTACTTACCCTCTCCTCTTCATGGCGGTCCGGCATAGTGGGATGGAGAAATGGGAGGTGTCTTTAGGAAAGAGAGATGAGGTTTTTCTAGGTAGCCGCAGTGCAGCGCAGAGTGGAGGTGGTGGTATGGCTGGTGTAGTGTAAGGCGATGTTGAACTTCGGAGCGCCCCGGGTAAGATTCACGACGAACCGATATTTAGTCAAGAGTTGAAAGAACTGAAAGAAGGATCAGGAAAGAGCCTTGGTGATTGGTGCAGATGAGGTGTTGAGAAGTTAATAATGGAACGTCCGATTAATATTAATGGCGTAATACTAATCTTTATCCGCCGCTAAAACTGACAAGGCAGGAACAGAGGGGGAAGGGTGAAGTTGGTGGTGAAGTTGGTGGTGAACGGCGTTTCTTTGTCCACTCTTCAACAACAACACAGAATATGTATATATGAGGGGGGTACTTGTTTGTTGCTTGTGTCGCGTGCTGTCGTTTATTGCTTGCCTGTTTCTCTCAAAGCACCTTCATTTCAAGCGACAACGGGGGAGCAGAAGAGCCTCTTTTTGAACTGGTAACAAGTTCGCTACTAGGCAGATTGACAGCAAGCAGGGCTGGGGATAGGTCCTGCGGAGGAGGCGCTTCCTCCTCTAAATGAAAGTGTCTCGAAGTCGACCGATTGGTCCTTGCCCTCTGTTTGCTAGCCTTCTATGGATTGCTATTGATGGGGGGGGGTCTAAGATCCATGTTACGATGCTTGAATTCTGGTGGAAGAAGGGATGATGATCCCTACACATTCCTAGACAAACACTGCAATTTCATCCAAATGGGAGGTTGACGGTCAGCAAAAGGGCAATGCAGTACAGGGGGGACAGTTCACACTCTGCGCTCATGACATCGGCCACAGAAAAATGGCCTGGTCTAGAGGCGCCAACTGTCTTTCCGCTCTACAAGGCAGCAGAATACTCTTCAGCCAAAGCACCTATCCAGCTGCCCGATTTTTCATCTATTTCCGGCCCTCTGCTTCCCGTTGGGGAAACCCCTCGTGTTAGTCTTTTTTGGCAGTCCTTCTCTTCCGCAGTGGGAAAATCTTTCTATTATAAGTGTTGGTGATTGCAGTACAACTGGCAGCTGTCAAAATGCCTTCAAAGGGAGTCACAGCTTCCTCCTCAACTAGCTCCCTTTTCCCGCCTTTTGTATTCAAAATATCTTCAATTTGTGCGTCAACCCCCAGCATTTCGGACCCCTTCGGACCCCTTCAGACCCCTTCAGACCCCTCCATGAATGACGCACCAGTCCTACGTCAAGGTGCATGAACCCCCATGTCATCCCATCCACTCAGAACACAGCATCAACGCCTTTTTCCTGCATTGGTCGTTCAACGAACCGGGTGAAGAGGCTTGGCGAGTCGACTTTAACCTCCCAGCCTCTTCTCTTCCTGTCACTTTCTACCTTCCTGCTGGTGCTGCACATTTTCCTCCACGAAGACAGACGGCCAAGCATCTTCAAGTGAAGGTATCCTTTCCTCTTCCGGACACAGGATCCCCTTTGTCAGAAACATCTCCGGTTCCGCTCCCTACTGTATCTTCAAACTTCCTCCCTTCAAAACGTGTATCCCAAAACCTCCCCGCTAGTGCAGATGGAATGATGGAATGATGAAATTTTAATCAATTACGGAGCAATCTCCTATGACCCGTCACGTCGTGCAAACAAACCCTACATTATACCCAATTTAGTTTGTCTACCTGTTACCGTCAACCTGCATCCTCTCGGAAATCTAGACCCTTTCTACATCCGTTGGATCGACGATGAGGCATGTGGGTCCTCTTATTTTTCAGCATGCTGCGTCGGCCAGTGAGAAATCCATGTTGAAATCCCTACCTACCCCTGTGAACTGTGTTTTGCAAGTGGAGGGAAATGGCAGATATTTCGAGGTTTTTTTTGGGCAGGAGTTTTCGGTATACCTGCTAGCGAGGGATTTTGAGGGTGAGTGTCGAGGTGGGTTAGGAATCGCGCTTAAAACAACGAGATGCTCATGAGACTACAAGAGAGGAGTAGAACAAGAAGTCGTTTTCTGACTCAACTTGCAATTTGTACACTTACTCCTTCATAAGATTTTGCTTCCTAATTTTACCCTCAACTTTTAGACTGTCTATCTACCTATCTACCTATCGGAGAAATCACACATTGTAAATTATAAACTTATTATCTGTTTCTTAGAATATCAGCATTTCCTTCTCCCAAATCTGAACATATTCTTTGACAGATATAAGTCAATAAAAATACCTATTAAAAAAATACAATCTCTCGCGATTTGAAAATGTAAACGATAGCTAAAGACATGCAACAAGTATTTATCTCTAGTCGCAAAACAAGAGGTAGTTCTCGTTGACCAAAGAAAGAGTTCCTTGGCGGCCTTGGAGGTTCCTGTGAATGAAAATCTTGAAGATAATGTTGACGAGAGTAATAAGTAACAGACCCAATAAAGTAATCTCTGAATATGAATACTCTAAGCTATATAAACATTCTCTCTTCGAGAAAAACGAAAAGAATTTGCTGTCAAAATCTATAGTGCTGTCGACTCTCTTTAGAAACTTTGAAATGGAAATAAAGAAATGCTGTAGTTCAAATCCTAGTTGTCATTTCTCAAAAATGGATATGGCCGTGAAACTCTCTCCACTACATTAGCAAATTACTATTCTTTTTCAACAGACAACGTTCCACCCACATATTTTCCCTTAGCTTGGGTCTCTTTGCTATCCCTCCAAAGAGATGGAGAGGAAATAGATCTTATACTCATGCGCTACTAAACTAGAGTAACAGTCTAATAGTCGGTTCCCATTCTCCTGCGCATCAGAACCTTTGTAAATTCTCAAAAGAAACAAACCAAAACCAACACCCACGCAAGAAAAGAGATGGGATTCAATAAGAAGTAAAGAATCTCACCCACACGATTCAAAAAAGTGAACAGATGATATGTGGTCCAAAAGGCAATAAAAGATATTTGAGAACTAAGAAGAAGTTTACGACTTGCAATGGCATTTATCTCGGATACAAAAAAGCGGGTTTAGAAAGAAGTTCTTTCCTAGTAACGAAGTCCTCGTCAAAGAGTCTGCACGATATGATCGGAAAGCAGCCAGAGCAATCGTGTCACGTAAGTTCATCCCCAAGCAAGAATAAGATATAAATCCAGTAAAGTCCTTTTTAAATGATTTCTCAAAATTCGCTACGGATAGCACAAAAGAATTCACACTACTATCAAGGTATCAAAACCCGTCCGTAACTACCCTTCAACCTTCTTCCACGAGTTGCCCGGTTCACCAACCAGTTTAGGAGCGGGGATATCTCTGCTTCGATTCTCTTCATGACTATTTGAATGGCGAGTACTCACCACTCAGTATTCACAGCAGAGAGATTTTATACATTCCTTACCCCATAACTTACAGCTGTCAACTATCATTTTTTTCTAAAGAGCATATTCAAAGAATAATTTCGGCCTTCAAATAGCTTCGAGTCCTAATTTAGAGGGATCAAACAACCTCGTCTTGTGAAATTAGAAACCGTGAACAGCCCCACTGTTCTTCATATAATCTCCTCGAAGGAAATTTAGAACATAAAATGTTCATTATTTGAAAGTAAGAAGTCATTACGCTAGCTACTTCTCTTCGCTCGTTCATACCGAAAGATAGTCCAGTAGTCAAAAGCTCAGAAACTTGATAAATAGAAGAAATCTCGAGCTGACAGAAAAAAACATGTAAAGGGCAAAAGGATGAGGCAAAGCTCAATACAAAAGAAGAGTTATATGGGAGAGGAAAGGTGGATTATGGAGAAAGACACATACTGTTACGATGGATTTATGTCGGTTAGTAAAATTGTTTCCAGAAACAGGGAAAGGAAGTGATGCTTAAAAAAAATTAAAGCTTTCTCAAATTTCTCGAGACTGCCCCAAGTGCAAAGTTACGGATATCTTCAAACTGGTAGGAAGAAGTGTTTGCTGTCAGGAAGTAAACTACTGTCGAATCTGTCTTCAAAGTCGTCGGATAGGCAAGCTAGTCCAAAGATAATATACTCTGGTTCTCCTCTGGACCAAACTGAAGATATTTTTTCTCGGCGTTCTGATCGACTCTAGCTTCATTTCTCCCAGACTCCTTCCATTTGAAAGTGTTGGTATGACTTGGTAGTCATAAAGTGTGATGCAATAAGTGGTTGTATTCCTATATCTTTATTGCATGAAGAGTAAAGGTAAAGAGGGGTCGGATCCTGTGAGCTTAAGTATGTGAGTGGCAGGCCACTCACATGAGCCGAAGCACGTGGATCAACTAGGCTGTCGTGGAAGGTGCTATTCACCAGGAATATGTAACGACAGAAAGTTTTTTGGCGACGGTTTTTTCGATTTTACTCCTCTTTCTCCTTCGCGTTCATACACATATCATCAAAAACTCATCGATATTCCGGTCAATTTTTTTTTATCCCACAATATTTGTTTCTGAGTTTCCGTGGATGGTGGAGAGTTGGTCTAAGGATAGTATATCTAGGGCGTCCTGGATACACCAAAAAGTCCGAATCGACTAAATCGCAAATCGCAAATCGCAAAAGTCATATATTCACAGCTAACTAGAGTAGAACTCAACAATTATTATCTAAGGCCCTTGATCGACATCGCAACTTATCTCTCTCGTCTCTTAGTAAAATGGTCTGTGGGAGAGAGGGGGAGAGGGGGAGAGGGGGCGAGCAAACATTCCAGAGAAAAGTTTTTCCTAGCGTGGATAAGGGGAGTTTATAGTAGCAAACATCCCCCCCCCAGCTCTTCCGTTCCCCTCTCTCTATTATTTATTGAGAAACAGTAGTAAGAATGCGATACGATAGTTAGGAAATAGTAAGGAGGCGACAGTGACAGCGAATGGGTGATGTTACTGCTATGCACGTGATACCCGCTGTCCCTTCCTGTCTCTGATAGCTAGTAGCTATAGATGAGACTGTCTAGTTTTGACATTACAGGCGTAGGATAGTAAGAGAGAGTGGGGGAAGGAGGAGAATGAGAGAGAGAGAGAGAGAGAGAGAGAGAGAGAGAGAGGGAATTTAGATTGAAAACTATTCCCTATCTTAAAAAGTGAAACTTTGCGATTTGCGATTTGCGATTTAGTCAATCCGATTTTTTGGTGCATTCAGGATGCCATAATATCCTGGTTCTCCTCTGCTTTAAACGTTTCGATGTATCTCTTTTCCAATGCTATCGTTTGCGACAGTAAGCATGGTTCTGGACGCCCATGCCGTTTCCATCTTCTCCCCGTTTAATTTTGGCGGGATGTTCATGGTTTGTATACTTTAAAAGTACAATTATCGAGTGCAACTTGGGGAAATTGTAACTCGGTATATGGCATCTACTGATAGCGTTTTCGTTAGGCTTAGGAGTCTTTCATTTACCGAGCCCTCAAAGCCTGGGTTTTATACTTGTACATAAATATACATTCATTCCAAGACGCAGTAGAGTCACCATACAGTATTACTCAAATTGCTCCAGACAAATTTCCAAAACAAGGTCCCGTCCTACGGACCAACCCACAAACCCCTCCCTAAAACCCAGCATTCCTAACCTTAGCCTTCTTCTTCTTCCCCTTGCTCGCACTCCGACTCCCAAAAGCCCCTCGATCAGGTTGAGTCATCGGCACCTCCACCACCGGCTGAGAACTAAACATCTTATTCCCAACATCCGGCTGACTAGCCCTCGGTACGGAAACAGGTTGCGATTCGGCTTTATCCCGTTCCCGACTCAAGAATTTCTCCGTCATCCTCTTCCTCCTCGCGTCTTCACGTCGTTTCTTGCGATTATTATCATCGCCGCTTTCAGCAGCAGCATTGTTCGTAGCTGCTTCCCAAGAGTATTCAGCCGGGTTGCCGCCAACGACCCAATGAGACAGCAGTCGCGACTTGCCAGGGTCGGGTTGGTTGTCGATTGATATTGCGTATCTACGGAGCCGGGTGATTGCTGGATCTTCTGGGGCTTCGGATATTGCTGATGTTGTGCGGGAATAGACCGATGGTGTACGGAAAGTGCGGTTTGTAGGTAGACTTTGACTACCATGTTGTGAGGGTTCGGGGGTCATCTCGGGAGATATGAGGCGTTCGTCGATATCTTGACTTTCGGGTTGGGTGAGAGATGTGGAAACTTTGGCTGTTAGAGAGACACCAATCGAACTGAGACAGAGTTCTATGGCTACTCGACGAATGGTTTTGTATTTAGATAGTCGAGTCAGATTCGACACGTCCTCGGGCAAACTGGACATCCAGCCATCTGTCAATCGATCATAGATCTCTAAGAAATTTGACAAATCGCTTTCACCGCAGGCAGTAGTGAGAGAAGTCATCGAAGGGCAGTGAGTGAGATTTGAGACTGCAAATTTGAAATCGTCTTCGGGATCATTGATTTCTTTGAATTCTTGAATGAATCCATGAAGAGCATTAGTTGCTCTATCAAGCTCTTTGGGAAAGGTGGTTTGGCCCACCAATTCAAAACTAGGAAAATATTAGTATTGATAACATTGAAAGATAAGTATACTTACAGAGTCGACATGGTGATCCCACCAGTTTGTTTGGCTCGATGAAATTCCTCCCACAGTGTTCTTAGGAGCATTTCAAGAGTACCAGACTCGCGTTGCGAAGGTATGGGAGAGGCGACTTTTGATATTGTATCGTTACGGTATATGTGATCAAATATCGATCTCCAATCAATTCTAAATCGTGGATCTTCTTGTCTCTTCAGTGTGGATGCGTCATGAGAGCCCTGAGAGATAGAACTGGGATCTAAAATTTCTAGATGGTCTTCGTCTTCATGGTCCCTGATAATGAATGGCTCGCGGACAAGCTTGTCCGAACTGATCTTTGAATAGAATGTTGACCTCAGACGATTTAATTGGACTGTTTTCCAGAAAGAAGGAAATTTGGGTTCCTTTAAAACAGCACTATGAGCCACACAAATGGTTGACGCAAGTCCTAGTTCGGAGGTGAGTGCCCATACTTGGAAGAATCTAACCGCATCCTCAACGCTTGCAAGGTTCGCATCATGACCCGCATCAAATGCTGCCGGCACAAAACACAGTGTGTCTAATGGTGGAGAATTGGCATTTGTTGACAGGACAAAAGACCTTTGCCATGATATTGGCTCTTTCGTTCCATCCTTGACCGTAAAGGCATAGATATTGAGAAGGGGCGTTTGGTTTGAGGCTATCACAACCGAGGCTTCAAACAGTCAGTGTGATACGACATAATTTGGAGAAAATTACATACCATATTCATCCTGTAAAGGGACAAGTCGAACTGTTTCATCATTTGGGTTCCGAAAATGTCGATATGAGAGAATGATTCTTGCTCCAGTCTGGTCTTGGTCACCTTCGCCTGGTGGGGTGACTTCTATCCAGAAAATCTGGGAGGTAGTCAGGACGAATAGATGATTTCGATCAACGACACTCCGTTTGACATCAATTATGCGCCCTGAGAATGATTTCGACAAGTCAATACTCCGAAGTCTGATGGGTTCAGCCTTGACACTAAAGATGGCAATAGTCTGTCGATTACAAACAGCAATGGTAGCGAGGTCGGAAATCCAGCATGCACAATGCCACCCATCTTCATCAGATGGCGATTGCTTCAATAATGGGTCCGGTTCATGGCCATCAGAAACATTTCCACTTCTCCCAGCGACAAGTCTAATCCCCCTTAGGTGATTTTCAATATCCCAGATGGACCAGTTACCCAGCAAATCCACTACAATGAATTGTCGACTGTACCAAGGGTTAAACGAAACATCTACATGGCTCTGTGATCCGGTTTTGCTGATACTCAAAGACACGATGAAATTCGCCTGCAATGGGGAGGCCCGAAACGCCCTCGTAGTCGAACCCTGGACAAGGGCCATTTGTGATTCGCCATAGATAGGCCTCAAAATGGTGATGACCGAATCTTGCCGTACTGCTAGCCACGAAGTAGACTCATTTTCTTCCTCAGAAAACAAAATTTGTCTGATAGTCCCCCCAGTCCCCATCCAGTATCCCTGGTCTGTTGAGTGGAGATACTGGTGCTGGATATTGGGACCATGTCGACCTCCCCAGCCTCGGCTTCTCGTTTGGATTCTAACAATTCTCAGGATATGACCTGCTTCGCCGCAAGGCAAGGCGATGAGTTTCGAGCGTCTCTTTCGGACGTAAATCCCACCAGTGGCCAGAAGCGCTCCAGAATGTGTTGGAACCTCGGTCTCGATTTTTGGCTCATATTTCACGAGACTTGATAAAAGATCGTTTGCGGGAAATAGCTCTGGACATTCCTTCACAAATTTCTTCATGTGGTTTTTTGGAAGGTCGGAAGTTTTGCCATTACTTGGTGTGTGAGCTTTAAGTGACGGCGGTAGACATTCCTCGAAGGCTGAAATTTGCTGGATATGTTGTTCTAGAAAAAGTGAGAATTATTCCCATATAATTTAGGCTCCAGTCTCACCTTCATCTAGATTTACAGAGAAACCCCATTGACTTTCCTCCGTGTCATAGGTAGCTTTTCCAGGATGACCGTAGCCAAGTTCAATGGCTCGATAGTCAGTCATTTGGTTTTGGTCGGCAGCGTGCTCTATTGTATTTGATACAATTCATCGCGGTACGATCGACAGAGCAGGAGAACTAACTGTCTTTTGAGGTGTGAGGGAAGTCGGAAGTTTGGTGTTGTAATGTCCATAGGTGAGTGAATAAGGCTGTCTCAAAATTTCCGTCGCGAATAATTTCTTATCGCTATCGCTAGCCCAAGCCGAGTCGTATTGCGTTCGGGCCAACTGCGGACTGCGAAGTGCTAAATCACGTGATTGTCATCGGCCCAATTTCGGCTTTCGCAATTGCGAAAACTGCGAAACTGCCTGATTGGACCAAGGATTGACCCCACCGATGGTTGCCATTCTTTTCGGCTGTTGCAAGTAAACACGCCAGCCTTCCCATTCTCCAAAGCAAGCCCACACCAAAAAGCACAAACTCTCAACTCCAATTTATCCCAACGAAACATTATCCAAACTTTCACAAATCCCATTAAATGTCACTCATGATGTCTTCCTCTTTCGATCCGTCGCTATCGACAACGATGCGCCCACCACTGTCCTCCGCGGACGCGCCTTCGATGGCAGATACCTTACCCAGCATCAACTTCGGATTCGATGAATTGCGCGATCGCATGGCAAAGTTCACAGTGCGCTTCGATACTTTTATTGAGCAAGGACGAAAGCGCGTACTAGAAGAGCGCAATCAGTTCCGCATGAATGTAGCTGAGTTGAAAGGTTGGTCTTCAAGCATTGTTTACAAAATACCCCACAGACTAACAGTATCACAGAGGACCAGAGGATGAAGAAGAAGGATATCGAGATTATGACCTCGAAAACAGATAATCATCAACAAACACTCGCAAAGGAAGCAGCCGAGACAAACGAAATGCAAGCCGCGATTGCATCTTTGACCGCGCAGAAGGAGGCACATCTAAGCACGAAAGAAGCATTGAAACAACAAATTGCAGATACCCAGAAGCAAATCGATGCTCGTGTCGCTGCACAACGCGCACATGCACAGTACCTGGAGTCGCAATCTCGATTCAATGTTCCCGAACTCGATGCCTGGCACCAGACTTTGTGTATGTCGGTTGAAGGAGCGGGAGAGAATGATAAATTGAAGTTTGTCTTTACGCATATAGATGATCGAGATTGGACTAGGGAGGCATTCTTTGAGTTGGATCTTTCGAAGAGGGATTATGATATTACATACTGCAAACCGAAATTGGAAAAGGAGCGGATGGAACGAGTGGTTGATGAATTGAATGAGTCGAGACAGTTGGGCCCTCTGCTGAAGAGTATGCGAGAGCTTTTTGTGGAAGCTATGAAGTGATGAGATGAATATTTGGGGGAGGGTCACGAAACAGGCGTTGGAAATGGAGGCATATCAGCATATCGCTTTTGGGAAAGGGGATTTGTAATTTAATACACCATGGATTACTATAATTTGGTCGGCTCTGGGGGTGTGTCTGTGGGTTAGTGTTTGGTATCGCTCAATTGTAAGAGTGTTGCTACTATTCCAACTTCGACAATACAAATTTGTCACTTCAGACCTCAACAACAATTGACTTCCTCCTTATCTGTTTCAAAATCCCATCCTCTATCGCCTTAGCACTTCATATATCAAACTAACCCAACCCAGGTCCCCCTAACCCTTTCTTCCATCCCTCAATCCTCTTCTGAAAACTGCTTGAGAAACCCTTATACCTCACTACCCCATCATCAGGTAACCTATACCAACCCGCCTTATTCCCTTCCACAAAAATATGGCTCGTAACTTTAGGTAAACTCCCCTTCAAACTCTCCTCATCGACTGTTCCGATTGTGATACCTATCGTTTCGGGTTCGCAGTGGTATTGCATGGATAAGTGACTGCCACAGGAAGAACAGTGGGTTCGTGTTGCGATTTGGGAGTAGGAGGTTGTTTTGTGTAAGGATTCGGTGGGGGAAGTAGTTGGGGAGGTAGAAGAGGGGTTGGTGGAGGTGGGGGATGGGGATGGGGAAGTGAAGGTTATAGAATACGCGGGGAAATCTCCGAATGTTAAGAAGGGAGCGCCAGAGAGACGACGACAGGTTTTGCAGTAGCAGTTTGTGAGGTGGGAGGGAAGGGAGGTGGATTTGTAGGTTACGTTGCCGCACATGCAGCTTCCGGTGAGGACGATTTCTGAAGACATTGGGGAGTTCGTGGTATTTTCAGATCTGGGAGAGCTGGAGATGAGAAGCTGGGGAAGTATTTATCAAATCCCTACTCCTTTAGGTGCGCTGTGGAAACCTAGCTGGATTTCACTGCTTTCTTAGCGTCAACGAAGGCGGTAGAAGTGTAGAGACTGTCAATTCCAATGGTTCTTTATCATGTCATATTTTAAACCTTCCTTGACCATAAGAAAGCGCCATATTTCCTAGACAGAAATCTGTTCCCACATGAAGAGCCCTATGGGAATTTAGCAATATGCTATCCCAGCCTTGGTTGACGCTACGAAAAACAACTAGCTTCAAATTGCCTTCGTCCTTTTCCTTCGTCACTTCCCCGCATCCCGAACTTCCTCCGTCTGTAGCAACTTGGAAGGCACGACCTCAGCGCGTCTCCCAAACCCCCTCTACATCAACACCTCTAACAGAAAACCCCAACCAACTCAAACCCTCGCACAAACCCCAGGATTTCCTCAAAATGCCACCCCAAGACCACCCAAAACCAGATAAAGAAGTCATAGCCGCCCACGCTAAACAAGTAATCGATGTTTTCCATGAGATTTCTACTTTACTCGTAAGTCTTCCTCAACATTCCGTGGCAAGAGGGGGAAGGGAGGCGTGCAGAGCTAAATTTATTATGAAACTAGAGCGCAGACCTCGACAGACAAACCCTATCAATCTGCATCTCATTAATTGAGAATGGTGTTAATCCCGAGGCTTTGGCTGTATGTTACGCCCCTCCCTTGCGCCCTCCTTGAAACCGAAGCCAGATCCAAGCAGAATGGTACCACGTCTAGCTAGAACCAAGCTGATCTCTTTCGTGCTTAGACCGTAGTAAAAGAACTCAAAAAGGACGCCGAAGAAGCAAGACAATCCATTGCGCAACAACAACAACAAGCAGAAGGGCGACGATGATGATTTCTTATCTTGATTTTTAAGACGACGCGACTGATGAATTATGAGATATGATATCAGGAGATGAAGGATTGGCATGGCAGAAGAGGGAAGAGGCAAGATCCCTCAAGAATGGGGCCTCGCGATTATCACAAGAGGATGAGCGGTGGCTTGGAGACTTTGGAGAGACAGTAGTTACCCAGGTACATGGAAAGGAGATGTGAAGTCCTACGGAAGTTACGAAGGGTTGTCTTGTCGAAATATCTATTGGGTGGCCGATTTAGGGACATAGACCCGGGATAGTTCCCTAGATGAAGGATGGCTCCTAAATTTTACGACGGGAAGTGGGAGCATTATGAATTGAGAACTGGGAACTTTATTTCTACATACCAGAGTACCAACTATGCGGAATAGGATGCACAAATAAGCAGTCAAGAATCATCTAATCTTTGAAAGTCTCATTTCCTATAATATGGGAGGGCGAGAGGGAACGTTTAGAATCCGATTAGAGTGTACTTCGACGAGAAGAAGTTGAGGGGAAGGGCAGGCAGGTAGGTTGAAGAGGTGTCAAGAGTCGCGCCTTCCCTTTCGATTTTATCATGGCAGTAGCTCAATGTTGGACGGGTTGAGGCAACAAAATCCAGGGAAGGAACGACTCGGTCTCTCCCCAACGACCCGCTTTCCTCATCTCGTTGATTGAGATCTGGCAGTCCATCGAGGCAGGTACGACCAACCCGCACCCCCAAGTTGAGCCACAAAAGTGAGATGAGTTCCTACCTACGCCTTTCTCATGGCAATTATTCAAAACAAAACAAAAAGCAATCGGAAATATTCATCATTCAAAACGTAATAAAACATTCAAGAGGTCCTCCCTATCCAACCTCCCCACCCAGAGCCATTACGGTATGTGATATCATGATATGCGTTCGTCCATCCACCTTATTGTACAAAAACCCCCCATTCATCATCAAAAGAACGAGCAGAAGAAGATGAAAAAGTAAAACGCCGGTAACCCAGATCCCCATCTCCCATAACCCAAAAAACAAAAACAACGCCTATCCATTTTAATTCAATTCACCGATGACCAAATAATGCAAACTCATCCTCTTCCTCCTCCCCTTCGTCTTCCTCACAGTCATCCATAAGAGAATCATCATCCGAAGATTCCTCTTCTTCGTCCTCGTCCATTTCATCAATTATCTCTGCGGAAGTGACACTTCGTGGTTCATCTCGACCCCAGAAATCGAGATCATCTTCGTCTGCTGAATCGTCTGTCTCGGTTGTACCAACCTGAGGCGGATCCTCGAAAAATCGTCCTCGAACAGGAGAAACGGATCTTGCTATACGCTGAGGTATCGAATATGGAGAGAAGCGATATGATCTCTCATTTGAGGGCGGCGGTTGGATATGTGAAGAATGTCTTCTGCTTCGTCCACCAACTCCGAGGAAGCCAGATGCCGACGCTTCTCCATTCATAGGATCGAGTATTGGTGTCGCCTCTGGCTCTCTGCTTTCTATCACTGGGACTTCTACAGCAGGATCGCTGAGAATCGACAACTGAGCTGTATTGTAAGAATCGCAAATAGCACATTTGAGTCCCAACCAGTGATACTTGACGGCACTTTTGGCGTAACAATCGTTACATGAAACCATGGCTTTGGTGTCCTGGAATTGAGGGGGCATTGGTTGTCCATCAATAGCCCGATCCAGATTCCGAAACTGGGTTTCCATGTTGACGGTGCTCTTGCTGCAGATGGGACACTTGTAGGATGACTTCATGTGTTCATCATAACACTTCTTGTGTATGCCGTGGCCACATAACATGAACACAACCGGGGAGGGAGAGGTGAACATGTACTCCCCACAGATTGGACAATCGCAATCGGATACCCGTTCAATACACTTGTGAGAGCGCTCCACCGACATGGACATGCAAACACCGCATGTCTGTGGATTCGTTAGTACACTTCTTGATTGTTGTGGGAAGACTTGCCTTGCAATGGAAGAAGTCTTTGCCTAAACCTCGACCTTTTCGACAAATACCACAATCATTACAGTGGTAAATGCTCTTATTCGAGTCGTTATCCCATAGCTTGCATACTCCGCAATAATACCAAGCTGTTCTATCCCCACACTCAACGCAGAATTCCCCTGCCCTCTGAGCGCATCCGCATAGCATACAGAGCATGTTCTTGGTCGCTTTCCGGTTCAGAACATGGTCTTCCACTTCGTCGTGACACAATCGGCAAGTGTACCACCGTTCACATGCTGAGCATTGCAGCTTAACATTCCTTTTGTAATGTTTGCAACCCAACACTGGAGCCGTCTCTTCCACCACAGCAACTTCTCCATCTTCGTCGACCTCTGGGGGATCGAGTGGAGCATATGTACGTGCAAGATCACTCGGCGAGAGGTGAAATGTATGTTGTTCGCTTGGAGCTGGGGCATCGACTGCTCCATTCATTTGCCAAATAAAAGAAGCCAAAGACTCGGGGGTCGTAGGTCTTTCCTGGCTTACCATTCTGCCAGGCAACGTTGCAGGTTGCTTTTCCTTGGTATGGGATCTTTGGGCTTTGGCATAACCACGAGTAAGAAGCATATGCATCAATCGTGCCTTTTCCTCTGCTGGAACTTCCATTGCTTGTATCATAATGATCTGCTGTCGTAATGGGCCCATTCCATCGTCTGCTGGCAGAGAATTGTTTCTGTGATGTGAAGCTGCGATATCCATGGTGGAGCTTCGTGATGGGCCTTCTGCTGGACTCATTCTTGCGTCCACAATCGTGCCTGATGTGCTGGTTCCAGAGCTGGTTCGAAGTCTTCGAGGGATTCCGAATGATGGATTGTTGGAGACGTCGTCGTCCACATCATTCGTGCTTGGTCGGAAAGAACCTAAACCAACCGGAATCGAATGGTCATTATTCACTGTCAGATTTGGTTGTCTGCCAATCCCAAGAGCTTCTAGTTCCTCTTCAAGTCCATTCTCGCTCTCGATTGGCGATGAGGTGAATGGACCTCCGGATATGCCTCCCTCACTGGGTCTTTCTTCAGTATCTGGTTCGTCTTGGCCTTCCAGCTGCTCTGCTATATCCTCCACCGCGCCCTCATGTTTGCTGTCGCCGAGTATTCGCTCGTTCGGTGCGGGGGGCACTATTTCATCGGGGCCGTTGCGGGAGAAGCGTCGGGCGGTTCGCAGGACAGGATTTATGATAAACTCGGATACGAGAGAGGTCATTTGGTGATCAGGAGTCTCATCTGATGAGCTTCGAATTTGATTTCCTGTTTAAATATTGTATAACAATCCTGTGCAAATGATCTGACAGGTTGGAAGGCTAAGGATCCAGAATATGACGGTGACCGGAAGGCCGTAATCGCACGTGAAGCTGTACGAAGTGAGAACCGGCAGGGTTCGTGGCTGCACCCGGGTGGAGCTTCCGTTCCCAGGGGGTTGCGGAGACCAAACTAAAATCTTGAGTTCATGTCACTTTCCTCCCAGAAGCACGTCTGGTTCACCCTCAAACTCCCGTCATGCCGGTACCTACTAGTGCGCAGAAGATTGTTGCCTATCGCAACCTCTATAGAGGTCTCTTGAAAGCTGTTCAGTACTCACAGCCAGCAAGATATTCAGCCCGAGATCAATTGAGAAAGGCTTTCCGCACCGAAGACCCAGCTACTTTCGACCAACAAAAGATTGACAATACACTCGAATTCCTCGGCTATGCTGCTCGCGAGAGAGGCTTGGAGCACAAGCTGGTGAAGAATATTCTTCTTACGAATTGGTGGAAAGCTCGAAGTGCCGCTATGTACAGAGGGTAAGCCTGCTTCATTCTAGTGCTGATGAAATTATGGTTAATAGCTTTACAGAGGAAAAGAGACAATTGCAGCTCAGATGCAAAAAACGTCGACGATGAATTATACCATGACTTTGGCCATGCTTAATGATAGTATGGGTCTCTGCTTGCGGTAACTCTCAAGACTCATCCCTCTCGGGGTTCCTAGAGGCAATTCATAT
Source organism: Hymenoscyphus fructigenus (assembly GCA_001414455.1). Classification (NCBI taxonomy): domain Eukaryota; kingdom Fungi; phylum Ascomycota; class Leotiomycetes; order Helotiales; family Helotiaceae; genus Hymenoscyphus; species Hymenoscyphus fructigenus. The sequence goes on along the minus strand of LKUV01000027.1, from coordinate 316,256 downwards.
GTCTTTCGAGAAGTCCTCGACCGACTCGACTCAGTGGTTGAGACAGCCTTGAAGCAACCATTTGGACTTGAATCAAGATATCACGCACCTTAGCACTTGGCGGTCTTGGGTCTTGGTGATGATCAACTTGGGGATTTTGGATATAATGTCAATTATGGTTATCGAAAATTGGAAATGAACCTCCAACGGGGTTTGATCACAAAAGGTTGTCCCCAACGGATTCTGGTATGATGCTTGCTATGTTTCTCCTACTCAAGGCCAATGCTGATTTATGTAGGATGTCCAACCTTACGGCTACAATAGGAAAGAAGAACTTCTGTCTGTACGTTTGTCTCTGTATAAAAACTCAATAACTCCACTCAATCAAGAGTCCAATTCTATTAAGGAGTTAGAGTTTCATCCCAAGAGCGACCGTCAAAGATGAGCTTAGTTCAATGACGCCAATGAATATTGCTGGAGGAAAAGGGAGAGATCTCTGTATATATTGTTTCTATACCCTTCGGGTCTAAGACTATGTTCAATAGCCAATCATTTGCTACCATTTTGATGGATTGTCATTGAATGCAACGATTGTCGCTGTCAGATATTGTTTCGAGAGATCTACACGTTTTGTTAGAGATGATTTGCTGGTTGAAGTCTTCCTTGAAACCTGGGTAAAAATACCCTAGAAAATCCGATCAAATGCCCTCACATGAGTAAGCTTTCATTAATACTTGTAACTCATGCAAAGTTACTTCACCAAAGACGAGCTTTTGTTATCCTCCCAGTGAAGTGTCTCGTTGGTAGCTGAAGCTGAATTGTACACTAAGCGCATCGCACTTGGCAGCCCCTGACCGGCCCGTACCTCACTATCAACCTAGCATAGGGGTTCCTTATCATCATGGTTTTGCTTTTTCCCGCGATAATAGAAGAGCGTTTACTCATCTCCAATTCCATCTAAAAAGAGGGGAATGAGATCTTATTTACATAGATATAGAAATACGGAAAATTCTCCAATCAATTCGTGCTCCACTTGAATTGATGGGGGAGGGGCTTTCTCCGTACTTTTCTTCTCGTTTGACCAGGGTGTAATCCATTTGGTGCATTCTTCCCGCTATTAGGTGACGTGTGAGTGGTCTAAATGCCTCCTCCTTCACGAGCAAAGCAGCCAGCCTATACCAAGCCCAACCCAACCCACTTACACCCAACCCCAAAACCTGACAAGCCAAATCTACGCTGGGCGAACAATCCTGGACCTACGCCTGCCTTTGTGTTCAACAACCCAACTTCTCATGTAGCTTCGTACCAGAAACTTGTCAACCCCGCAATACGCCCCTACCCACCTGCCCTGCAACAATCGATCCCCATTTCTTTTACGACCTCAAACTTGCTACAACCAAATCACCCCATCGTACGAACCACCACGGATTCCATCTACATGGAGGTTAAACTTCCTATGACTTTACGACTGGAGCGTTGAGGAACTGCTTTCTCCGGCAGAGCCCATCGCGAGGTTTGAACTGCCTTTCAGCATGCCACCCAATTCCGAAGTGTATCGTGCATCGATGTCGAGAGACAGGTTGGCAGAACAGCTTGAAGAGTCCAGATCGAGGAAGAGATGGGTAAAAAGATATCGCACAGAAGTGGCTGCGTCGGTCAGCAGCATCTTCTCTACATTTGGTGCTGTAAGTATTGAGCTTCTGCTTCTTCGCAGATGCGACGATCTTGCTAACAAGTCATAGTTTCCACTAGATTCGGTCAAGACTCGAATGCAAACCTACAAATATAATAGCTTCATGGATTGCGTTCGACATACATATCAAACCGAAAAATTCCGGGGGTTCTTTCGAGGGGTCCTTGCCCCGATGGCGAGCGTCACATTGGTTCGAACGATCAGTTTTTCCGTTTACCAGAGATCCAAATATACATATGCTGCGTGGTTCAAGCAGAATCTTGGAGTCGATCCTCTTGTCCATGTCAATACGCCGGGAACATATCCAACATTGTCTACAATCGCATGCTTTGGTGCTGCGGGAGCTACGGCTGGATCGTTCATCACTCTTGTGGCCTGTAAGTCGCAGGTAGTAAAGAGTCATTTACGATTACAGCAGCTAATTATTATGACATAGGTCCCTTTGAATTAACTAAAATCAGCGCACAGGTTTCTGTACTTATGGCTCATCGAAACAAATCAAGCGTTACCGATCCATCGAGTAGTACCAGAGAGGTAGCTGCTAGTTATCAGAACAAGGGCACATTTCAGACGGCAAAAAATATAGTGAAGCATCGAGGAATCGCAGGTCTTTATTCTGGATTCAATCTACACCTCAGTAAGTGGAAAGGCTATCTCTAACAAAAAAACCCCTGCTCACAATTCACAGTGAGAGATACGCTTGGAACTGCCATCTATTTCATGACATATGAAAGCAGTAAGCAGCTGCTCACAACCTACACCAAAGATTCATCCCCAACAAATCCTCTTGCTGTATTGTTTGCGGGAGGCCTGTGTGGCGTTGCTAGTTGGGCTCTTATCTATCCGATTGACTCCGCCAAGAGCATTTACCAGCGAAACTGCCTCACCGTCTGCCGAGGAGAGACAGTGAAGAAGGCTCCCAAGATTCAATTTATGAACAAGAGCATGTACCGGGGTTTGGGTGTTTCCATGGGACGATCGTGCGTGGTCAACTCGATATTTTTCTCCGTCTTTGAATTTATCAAGAAACAGATCAATGCTCTCGAAGATTGAGATTGATCTATGCATTGCATAGGATGATAGGAGTCATGGGAATTTTTATAGTTTGTTTTTTCCTTTTACCTTTTGGCGCGGCCTGAAATGGGGGATTTTCCTGTAGATTATGGAAGGAAAGTGACGACGAGATTTGATACCATACCAGCTCACTCGTGTCTGTAAACAAGAGCTGAAGCCATAGGTAGATTGACTGAGGAATATAAGCTTCGGCCTCTATCTTGAAGAGAATGAAATGTTCTTTCTCTTGCATTTTGTGTAAAATAGCGTCAGAAAAGCCTATTGACGTTCTCCTATCATTTCCAAGGATGCTTTTCCTCTCAGTGAGCTCTGAACCTTTCAAGGTTTCTTTGCCTTAGTGCCTCAGGTGTCAATATGCATCACGTGTTATGGTATCGAACTAAGCTCAATGGGGTAAGGCTTTGCCAAGCCTTTCTGATGTATTTCTGGCTGAGAACCTGACGCCCAACTGCGCTCACACTTGCTAAACAACATCATCGCGACCATTTCTCCTTGGACTCTTCTTTGATTCTTATGCCACAACAAGACCTGCTCTGCAGTCTTTGAAACTTTGATAACGTGCTTGCCAGCGCGAGCACGCGTATTCGCACTAACTCTGATAGGATTTTGATGAAGGTAGGTTCGTAACAGAATATCGCATTCAAATGGCGAAGAAGAACAAGGCCGTCGTGTTTCCCTTGGGAAGGCCTCCGAAAGGCGCGAAAGCTGTCAAAGAGGCTTCCAAAAAGGCCATGTCGGCTGCTAAGGAACAGCGCCGACAGAAAAAACTGGAGCAACGCAAGAAGGAAAAGTCCAAGATCACCGCCGCCCAGTGGGCTGAACCCGCCCCTTCACACCTTGTGGCAAGGTTGGATATGCCCAAGGTCAAATCAAAGTATCAATCTTATTTTGAATTTGCCGAAAATACAGAGAAGAAGGAGAAGAAGCTCGAGATCCAGGTAGGTTACCGTCGTTTGCCTGCAACAGCCATTAACACATTTTACAGCTCACCACCGACCCAAAACCCCCTCCAGGGTTCGCATATGTCCCATTCGGAGACCCAGTCATGACAAATGCGTGTAAAGAGCTTTCTAGGGAACGAGGAGCTATGATATTTGTTGTTTCCGTATGTACAACCTTACCCCACTCATCGATTGTCATAAGCTAAGTCTTTAATTCCAGGATCCGAAACGAGGAGAAGCATCGAAAATTTCAGCGGAAATACATCGGACGGGTTATCATTTTCGTGAAGTGATTGTGGACGAAGCGAGGGAAGTTGTTGGTGAGACCGTACTCACTCGATCGAAAGTCGCTCCTGGAGCTGTTGAGCCTATTCCCGAATCGCAAGAGGAGATAAATAAGCAAGCCGATCTAGCACTTCGTGACCTTTTCCCCCGGATCCCAAATACCGACAGGCAAATGATTATTGAGCATGCGTTTAAAAAGGCAAGTTTCATGTCAATATTCTTCGAACGGCGACTAATGTATGGTAGGGACGAGATTTTCATGGTGAGCCAACCGTTGGGCTGCAAGCTGATCTTACACTTTCTCGACGTGTCCAGCTCGCAGCTCTCGCTCATATTCGACACACCCATACAAGATACGATAAACTTCTTAGGGAAACAAGCTGGATGAACGCTCGAAAACTAGTTGAGCCTGTTTGTTTAGACGTTCTTGCTAAATGGCGCGGTGATGAGGAAACTGGACGCGATCAAATGGATGAGATTCTTCGTGAAGTGGTTATAATTACCGACTCGGAAGATGAAGGCGGCGACAGCTCTGATGATGAAACTACTGACGAGGAGGAAGGCGAAATCACTGATTCAAATCCAATTTCACCAACATCTCCTGCGCCTCCTACGGGGGCCTTTTCAACTCAACCTACACCTCTAATTAATAATCCGTCACTCTCACAGAACCATGCAGGTCAAGATTCCGCACACACCATTTCTTCCCGTACACGTTCTAGGATGCAACCAAAAGTCCGTACAGACAACGCGAAACAACGAGGATTTTCACGATATCAGGCAGCCTGGGATCAAGCCTTGCACAGACAACAAGGACCTCCGAGCCAGCCAATATCAACTCAACCCCTCAGCTCACCAACTAAGAATATGTCTAGTAACAACCCTAGATCAGTGGCCCCATTTTCACCTCACCCATCTCAACCTCAACATAGACCCTCAGGATCACAAACATTTGATAGGCAGCCTGATTATAGCAGCATGAATCAACAAAGCTATGAGGCGAACGCGGCAACACAGCCAGTAAGTTGGAACTGATCAAAGCTGATCAGATTTATTTTCCCCGGATGCAGCGAGTATACTAATACACATAGGCTTCCTATTATCACCGACAGCACAGTAGAGTACCTGGCACACCGGCACCACCCAGAAATGAGGTAACCGTAAGACAACAAACTGATCACCGCATTAACCAAGAGCTTCAACCCCGCTTTGGTACTCCATTGCAAACAAACGACCAAAGACCACCACTAGTTGTGAGAGGATCTCCACAGAGAAATGGTCTCCAGGATATGCTTGTGCCTTCCATTGAAACCGTTCCAAACGATCCAATTCGTCCTTTAATTCGCTCAGATGAACGACGTAATGCCTATGAATCTTTTGATCACCGTCGGGAGTCATATCCTCGACCAGTGATGGAAGCTCGAAGACCGTCTCCACCACGACGGCAAGTAATCATCCTTGACGATGATGATGCCCCCCAGTATAAGCGTCGGCGTGTTCATGAGGATGAATCCGGTCGTTTTAGACCTCATCCATCTTTTGCTTATCCTTCTTCAACTGTTCCGTCTGCTGATTCCCATTTAATATCATCATCGTCTGTTCAGACCAGAAATTTCATTGCTCGAGACTCTTCAATTCATCCTGACTCTAGTCAAGGTTTGTCTGGCAACGCAGATTATTTGTATAGCCCAGCTGGAGAACGGATTCCAATCTACGACGCACCAGAATCAGGTTACCTAGGCCGTCCCCCTGAGCAATTTAGGAGACCAGAGGTATATGACCCACGTGAGGTGGATGGTAGAGCTGTTGCTCGTTACAATTCTGTTCCACAGCCGTCTTACAGCCATGGAGGTGAACATGTATACCAGCGTCCTGTATATCATCGCCAACCCGTTGAGGACATGGCGGCCGATGAGTATAGCTCGAGAATTGGTGAACAAAATCGTGGATATAGACCAGCTGAACCTGAGTACCAGGGCATTCGTCCCCAGAGGCCTCAATCCCCCGGCTTCCCTGTCTCTGATAGACTTTCTCGTTCTTATGATGTTGCGGGTCGTTCTGGCATAGACCAAGGTCTCATTCATGATTTTTCTCAGTCTCGACTTGAATGTCCAGTGCGTACTGTTCCCGAAAGACCTCGTCAAGTTCCAGGCAGTCAAAGCATTCATTCACGTGGTTATGAAGAGCATGTTTCCAGATCATTTCAAACTCTTCCACCAGCTCGAGCAAGGTCTCCTGTGTCCTACGTGGAAATGCCCATGTAAGATTATTCGTTTGGTTTCTCTGCCTTTGGATTTGCTGACACAATTATTTGTAGCTACCACCAGGAACCAACTCAACGTCCCGTGATGTACGAACAGCGCCATACCGACCAGGAACGTTATATCCATCATGATCAAGTTCCAATACTTGTTCATGAACGAACTAGAGAACCCCGACCAGTTTACCATTCCCGCCCAGAGCCACCTCAACGACAGGTAATCGTTCTTGAATAATTTCGGACTATGTTATATAACATATTGCAATTGAGCCAATACCCTGTTTATTCCTAGCGGGCTGGAATATTTCTTGTTGCAGCTTTTGGTGTATATGAGGATCATATTTAGTGGAGTTTGGTACATGTTTTTTGTTCATTCTTGAAGAGAGTGTATAATATGGAGGGAATTGGGGTAGTCAATTATGTTGATGGAATTGAGGAGTATTTGATTGGCGTTATGAATTGCATTTGCATATGGATGGAGCATAGCATTTTTGGAGTCTGAACGGCGGAATTTTGGTTCCTAGGGAGATACCCGTCAGTCTTGAATTGCATTTGGGCATTGAAGGGAGGAATCATTGTATCAATAACATGATGGGTTGAAGCATGGCTCCCCAAGACTTTACGAATAACAATCTTGTTTATAAATATTTATTCCGTGTGAACTCTATTTGAATCTAATAATCGACTCGACTCTACCGTTCCATATGATTTAGTATTTGAGTTAATACACATGCCCATATACGCCGCCGCCTTCGTAACTCATTTATATGCTTGCAACAACGCCATGTAATGCCCCAAATAATCGAAAATTAATGATCCCCTCCCTTAAGCTAACATAGCAGTTCGTTGTTCTTGTTCCCTCTGTCTTGCTTTGGCCCTTTCCTTGGCTGGCACTGAACTCGGAGGCAAAGTGGTTGGTGCATCTGGTAATTCAACTTCTCTTTCTGGGTCCTTCGTAGGGGGGTCAGGTAGGCCTTCTCTTTCCCTCAACTCCGCCTCCAAAGCCTCCAATTCATCCTCAACCTCGTCCTCATCTTGATTCGATATCCTCCCCCCAAGCATGTCACTCACCTCCTATAAATCAAATTAGCATGACTCTCCCCCACCTCTCACATTCTCCATAGCGCGAGACAAGACTAACCTGCTGATAAGCAATCGCATCCGCCGTATCCCCCATCAACATCTCCACATGTTCCAAGCCCCCCATCTCCTTATGAATCTCCTTTAGCACATTGGTGCCCTGTTCCAAGCCGAAGACCACATCCTTCTGCACCTGCGCGAATTCCACGGATGCGGTCAGTTTCTCGAGTTGTTCCAGTTGGGCGTCTGTCTTTTCTAAGAGGGATTCTTGGTATTTTTTTCGGCGGAGGGCGAGGAGAGCGCGGGGTTTATCGCCTGAGGCGAGGAGGGTACGGGCTATGTCTGTTTCGCGGGTTGTGAGGTGCGTTATTCGTCGTTGGTATTGGTGGAGTTTGTCTCGCTGGTTTTTCATGTCTAGGATTGCTCTGTGATTGTTAGAAGGGAAAGGGAAAGGGAGACGGAAACGGACTTATCCTGGGCGGAGATTTTGTGGGTTGAGGGTGTGTTGCCCATGGTTGTGGTGTTTGGTATGGTGTCGAGATACTTGGAACGTCATTGAGGGTTGTCGCATATGGCTCGGCGTATTCACGGGAGGCACACGAGCAGCCTTGGTGAGACAAGGCTTGAGTCGAGGGGTTCTTAGCTTATCGATAAGGCGGAGTTATTATTCACCGTGCGAAACAGGGGTCTATGTATTTTTTTCATTGCGATGCTATCGTGATTCAAGAACTTTTCGACGACGGCGCACGTTTAATGTGTTTTGGAAATGATGGTCTCTCGAGGTCCACGACCTACGCTTACCCAAGCTCTAGATAAAGAAGTAAACTCTTTTCTGCGACTGGAACGGGTTGTGGAGTTTGCTAACTAGCTAGCAGATTTATCAAATTGTGCGCAAACTCGCAGACGAACAGGCGCAATTGGAAAATGGAGCCAAACGACTTACGATATCCATAGTCTACGACTCGATCAAGAATTCAAATTCCAGCCTGAAGAGGAGGAGTAAGAAATTGCTGGAGGATTGCATAGACAGGGTTCTCCGCGTTATCAAAGAGGAGGAGCAGGAGTTGGATGATGATGAATCTTTGGATGGGGATTTTGAGGGGATTGACGAGGCGCCTGCTCCGAGGTTGAAGGACCATAATGTTATGAATAAGAGTATTACGCGGATGTGGTCGAAACCGAATTCCGCTACTATGACACCGAGGGAAGGAACTCCTCCTTTGGGAGATACGGTTGCTTCTTCTGTGTCTTTACAAACACCTGTTGCGAGTGGGGAGATGGAATCACCGCTCAAAGCCGACCGACAACCAAATGGGGAACCGAAATTAAAACGCAGGAAGGCAGAACGAGGTCCTCAGAAAGACGCCGATCGGAAACCACCTACGGATATCTCTCTCGAAAATTTGGGTGGAGTGGAGAATGTGATTGAGGAGTTAAATGAGCTGGTTGCGATGCCCATGTTATACCCGGATACATATATCAGAACTGGAATACAACCTCCTCGAGGAGTGTTGCTTCATGGACCTCCTGGATGTGGAAAAACAATGATTGCGAATGCTTTCGCGGCGGAAATAGGGGTTTCGTTTATTCCATTATCTGCGCCTTCACTGGTAGCAGGAATGTCTGGAGAGTCAGAAAAGAAAATTCGAGATATATTCGATGAAGCAAAAAGAATGGCACCATGCCTGGTGTTTATTGATGAAATTGATGTTATTATGGGCAAGCGAGAAAGTGCTCAACGAGAAATGGAAAAACGAATAGTGGCTCAAATGCTGACATGTATGGACGACATGGCTTTGGAGAAAACGGGAGGAAAACCTGTTATTATTATTGCGGCTACAAATCGACCTGATAGTTTGGATCCAGCACTTCGAAGAGCGGGAAGATTCAACAAGGAAATCAATTTAGGAGTTCCGAACGAACATGCTCGGGAGAAGATTTTACGAGCACTCACTCAAAAATTAACTCTAGCTGAGGATTTCAATTATCGGCATCTTGCAAAACTCACTCCTGGATTTGTCGGTGCGGATTTGAATGATGTGGTTTCCGTGGCTGGAACGGAAGCAATGAAACGAATGATGGCTGTATTGAAGGAACGTACAGCAACAGATATGGATTTGGATACGCCACCTACAACCGCACCTGCTCTCCTAATATTAAGATCTCTGGTCGCTCACGCGGGAGAATCATCACCAGATGGAGACTTTTCCATCAAGTACGACGACTTCCTCACTGCCATTCCCAAAGTCCAACCCTCAGCAAAACGAGAGGGATTCGCCACTATCCCTGACACAACATGGGCACACATCGGAGCCCTCCACGAAGTAAGGGAACAACTTGAAATGGCAATCGTAGAACCCATCAAAAGACCCGAATCCTTCGCACGAGTTGGAATCACCGCACCAACTGGCGTCCTCCTTTGGGGACCCCCGGGATGCGGAAAGACCCTCCTTGCAAAAGCAGTGGCCAATGAATCGAAAGCAAACTTCATCTCCATCAAAGGACCGGAACTGCTAAACAAATACGTAGGCGAATCCGAACGAGCGGTCCGTCAAGTCTTCGAACGAGCTCGTTCTTCCGTCCCTTGCATTCTCTTCTTCGACGAGCTCGATGCTCTAGTCCCTAAACGAGAAGATTCATTGAGTGAAGCGAGTAGCAAGGTTGTCAATACGCTCCTCACGGAACTTGATGGACTTGGAAGCCGAAAGGGGATCTATGTTGTTGCTGCTACTAATCGACCGGATATGATTGATCCTGCTATGTTGAGACCCGGGAGGTTGGGTACGAGTGTCTTTGTGGATTTACCTACCCCTGATGAACGGGTTGAGATTTTGAGGGCCCTGTTTAGGAGGGCGCTTCCACAGGCTGGGGAAGAGGAGACGGGGTTGCTCGAGGGAGTTGCGAGGGATGAGAGATGTGGGGGGTATTCGGGGGCGGATTTGGGGAATTTGCATCAGGCTGCTGCTGTGGCTGCGCTGAAGAGGGAGATGAGTACCAAGGTTGATGGTATGAGTGTTGAAGGTGTTGATGGAGAGAAAGAGGGAGAGCTGAGGATTGAGCCTTGTGATTGGGAGGTTGCGCTTGGGAAGGTGAAGGCTAGTGTTAAGGATGCGAGGAAGTATCAAAGGTTGAAGGAGAGGGGGATGTGAAGTGTCTTGTGGAGTGTTCTCGTTGAGGGGGTGAAATAGAGTTGTATCTTATTTTGGAAGGGCTGAGAAACTGAGGGTTTTGAAACAATATTGAGTTTGTAGAGACGCTACAAGTTCGCATTTGACTGAAGGCCGAAAGCACATACCCTCTTCAGAGAATGAAATCTTTCTGTAACTCAAACCTGCAGCACTTAGAAAAGTATGAAAATCTCTCTACCACCTACAACTTCAGACAGTCATTCCATCTGTGGCAGATGAGTAATCAGAAGAAGACTTACATTGTTTGATTACGAATAATTCTCTATACATGACGCCCAGTTTTCGGAGGGCACACTTTTCTTATTCTTCAAAACTTGAATACCGAAAGTTACTCTGACATTCCAGCTCCAAAGACGAAAGTTTTTTTTGTCGAAATATACACTGTTTTCGAAATTGTCCTTGAACTTCGAACTGGAAAGAAGGCTTGGAACTTGTGGGCGTGGCTCCCTTTCACTCTGGTTGGCAGATCTAAAATCGCGAAAACCTGGACAGTTAAATTACGGTTTTACTAGGCAGCGCTCCATCTCGGGCACCATCACTACTTCCTACTTCTCTGTTACTCTTGCTTGCTTCTTTCAACAATCTTTCTAATGCAAGTTAAATAAGGCAACATCCTAGTGTAACTAATCTTCATCATTAAGTTCCAAGCCTTGGTTTCTGTAAAATTCCTTCCCTTCTTCCAGAGTGCTATCCACAACCAATGTTTTATCAAGATTGATGTTACCTTATAGGTGGGAGGATGTAGTGGGAGGCCCTTTTCAAAATATTCTTGTAAGAAGAAACCCTTTCAGGAACTCGAATTCTGGATTTATGAAAAGTTAGAAGCTCGACGCTCTTAGTCTTCAGACACCAAAATGCAAAGTTAACCTCGCACAGTATTAGTAGAGTGTTGTTTGGTTAAGAGGATATTAAATTGCCTTTACAGCAAGACGTTGTTTTATCGCTATCTCTTTTTTAAGTGTGAGAAGTTGAGTAAACAAGTTTTTTAGTGAAATGTTTTGTTGGCTTTTCAGGAGTGATTCAACGGTAGTTTTATATTTGAGGGTAATGCCCTTTGGGAGATCAACTTACAAGTACCTTTCTGCGAAAGAGATTGGTAGGGGCTGATTACTATATAAAATGGAAAGGTAGGAACTTCATACTTGTTTAAGATTTCCATATTGTCGAGCTTCCTTATCGAACACTTCGCCCGAGCATGTTCATTCGTCACTCTCCTCAAAATACCTTTCTTTTGGGAATGAAATCTTCAAACCTCGAAATTTTGGACGTTAGGGAAGTATTAAATCTCTCTTCCTAGTCCATTAGATAGCTATTTGAAGTTGGTTACGCGGCTCACAGCCTTGTTGGAGAGCCGGCTATAAATGGACTACAATTTATCTTTTTGTTTTGTATGGCTTACTTGGGTCCGACACTGTGTAAGTCTTGATATAAAGGGTTGTCTCTGGGGTTGCGATTTGAGTTGGTCAATCCATAACATTGAATTTCACATTGATCATGGGACAGACGACGTCAATCGAGGTGGCAGAAAAGTACTAAACACGAAATTGCATGACTGGAGTCAAACTTTGCTGAATTTGTAACGACTGGGTGAAAAGCTTTTAAGTCAAAACATGTGTTGACTTTTGAGGGGGAATTCGAAGGTAGTTTGGGTTTTGACAGCAAATTATTCTCGTCTTCCTTCTCGAAGTTTGAAGATATAATTATTTAGCTTGGAGTAATAGTTTTTAACTACCCTAAAAACGCTGGATTTTACTGCAGCTGATATATTTCCTTCCGTCCCTTTTCTATCGTTGTTTAACGATTGAAAAAGGTGAAGGTGAAATTGATAGCCTCTAAGTCCAGCGTACTTTCCTCGAAACTAGTACGTACCATCCACCACCATCCACCACTCAAATTGGGAGGAGTCCAAAATCCCCATCAATCCAAACTGCCGTGTATATGACCAGTGGATTTCCACGACACCAAGGATTTCACGGCCAATGACTAGAGTATAACTAGGCACAACAGGGAATATGTAAAATGACTGGGTTTGTCTGATGTAGTTTGAACATGAATTCCCTAACCCGAAAACCCTAGGCGTGCCTTTGAGTAACTTTGGTTCTAGACTTGCATAGATATAAACCCCCCTCTTCTCCTTTTCCTAAATCCCCAAACATTTGAAGTACATCGGAGCATTCGTATCGATAGGAAACTGCAATTCATGAAGAAACCTCAAAGTTCTTTTCAGCGAGAAGTTCAAGACTCCAGGTTACGTTCTTGTGCTTTTTCTTCTTCTTTCATCTGGGTGAGACCTTGTTAGGTTGAATTTCGTGCCGGATTTAGAGGGAATTTTCGATAGTGGTTTAGGCTTGACAGTAAATCTTATGCCTTAGACTTTGGAGATATGACCAGTTTTGGACTAGTTAGTAATACTCTTAAACACCACTTCTTCTTCAAAGAAATTCCAATTTCTAGTCGGAGTTACGAGTTGAACAAAGGTGACATTTACTGCTTCTCGATTTCTAGTGCTTGAGCAGCTACAGCTGCAGGCAACTAGAGTTCCGAATCCTCGCACTTGACATATTTTCCCCACTACTGTCTGGGTGGAATTATTCCTGGACGTTGCTTTTCCCCATCCCTGACAAACGGAGCAAAAACAGGGAGTTGGTGCAATCTACCCTTTTTTCTTTCTTCGAATATAATTCGAATATATATATCAGAGTCTAGTAAACTATCAAAACAAGACGACATTTAACGACCATGCCAATGTAGTCCATGGGTCAAAAAGAAGAGTTCTCTCAAAATTTAATGTGCAACGGAAGAAAGCCTATAAAACCGAAAAAAATCAATATCTAGGAGTTTGAAGTCACATCAGTCATGACGTCCAATTAAATCGACAGTTCTTAAGTACTCGACAGTAAGAGTTCGGGCCGCTTTCTCGGTCCCCTTTTGCTAGTCTATTATCCGGTAATTTCAAATGCCGGGTCTTTCAATAGCACCTCCGAGATTCCTCTTTCCTACCACCTTTGATGGTTGACTCCTTGAGGAAGACATGAAGCAGCAGGAAGCGGTAATAGCACCTAGTGCCGTCTCTGAATTTTGGTTCTGACTACTGAAAAGGGCGCTAGAAATTTTGTACTAAAGTTCAGAGTATCGCACTTTTTTCTTGAATTTTCCATTCATCTTTAGATTTTCCCTTTAATAATCTTGAAACGGTTTATGAAGCTTTAAATTTAGAGTTGATCGAATCTCTCGAAATCTGGAAGAGGACCGGGGGGGGGGGGGGGAAGCAAGGCGAGGCAGTAGTAATATCTATTCTTAACGTTTTCTCAACCTAGATATTTAAGATAATTAAACTCGACTGTTAAAGCTTCTAATTTAATACTTTATCTTCTTCTAAATAGTTGAGATAAAAATTTAGAACGAGAGCTATTCACCACCGCTTTTATTGTTGTATATGATCATTTTGGTGCTATTTGTAGGTCACCTACCAATAGTCAGTATTTTTACGAGATATTTTTGTTGCTATTTACAGGTCACCTACAGATAGCCACGTCTTCTATAAGATATTTTTAGTGCTATTCATAGGTTACCTACTAATAGCCTGTATTTTCACAAGATGTTCAATTTTTAGTTGAGCTACAAACAGCCAAGGACTAAAATTAATTGGCTAAAAGGTAAGATGTATATCAAGGGCGACAGAGCGGTGCAAATATGGATAGGGAGAAGTATTATGACCAACTTTCTTTGAATTTCCGTAAAACACCGTTTTACTTCTGCAAGCCACATAATAGCGCAGTGTCATGTGTATTCTATAAAACGCCACCGAACTAATACCCAGTTCCATCCATTTTCCCATGCAGTCGCTCAATTCGGATATCTTATGGTTCTCTTTTTTCTCCTTTACATACGCTCAACAGGAGACAGGCCCAACAATCGCATTCCATTGTTCAATACAATTCGGGCAGCGTCATACAACGCCATACGAGCCTTCATCAACTCCGGTTCACTACCGACGATGCGAAGGTGGTCGTAACTCGAACTCAACGCATGGGTCATCTTGAAGAGATATGTGAGCACAGTTGTTGGCTCCAATGTCTTCAATGTGTTTTGCACAACGTCTGGGTATTGTGAGATAACACGGATGAGGTTGAGAGCATGAGGCTCAGTAAGAAGACCTAGATTTGCAGAGGCGACTTCTTCCGCGGAAAGTCCAGCTTTTCGAGTAATTGAGCAAAGACGGGCATGGGCGTATTGGAGGTATGGACCAGTGTCTCCTTCGAAAGACGTCATGGCGTCCATGTTAAATTCATAGTTGTTGATTCTAGACTTTGTGTTAGTGATTATCCATACTCCATGAAGAGAATTGAGAAACTTACCGCTTTCCACTCATATCTTGCACCATGACAGAGCTGATACCGAGAATATCGGCCACTGCTAGAGGATTCTCGACTTGCTCATACTTGGCTTGGTTTTTCTGCATGACTTCGTGCATCTTCTCGCCGACATCTCGCAAGATATCATCCAAGAATTTGACGGTACCTTTTCGGGTGCTCATTCCTAAGACCATGCCAAAGTTGATATGTTGAACCTTCTTAGCGAGATCTTTGTAACCCATCAACTCGATAATCTTGAACAATTGTTTAAGATGAAGATCTTGTTGTGATGCTACAACGTAGATCATGTGGTCGAAATTGTACTTTTCAACACGCTGGAGCATTTCACTGATATCTCGGGTAAGATAAAGTGCGGTGCCGTCCTTCTTTTTGATAATCGGACGCTCAAGACTTTTCCCAAGCTTTCCCTCAACGTGTTTGGAGAAATCAACAATTACAGCCCCTTCAGACTCCTCTGTGATACCCTTTTCTTCCAATGTTTTCGCCGCCTTGTCCATGTTTTCCTGCTTTACTTGACTTTCTCCGGAGTAGTCGTCGAAATGGATGTTCAATCGAGCATATGTCTCCTTATATCGCTTGATGCTCAACTCTCGGAATCGTCCCCATTGTTCAATAGCCTTCTCGTCATTCTCCGTCATAGCCTTGAAATATCGACGAGCTTGCTCATCCAATCCTTCATTTTCAATATGCGATGTGTCTTTTCCAGCGTCTTTCAACACCTTCAACTCATCCTTCTCGGCAGCCAAATCCTTGGAAATTGCGACGTAGATATGGAAAAGGTGATTGATTGGGTCAGCTTTGAGTTCTTCTTCACTACCATATTTTTCAAATCCCAGAGCCAATAATCCGTATTGTTTACCCCAATCTCCAAGGTAATTGATTCGGACGACATCCCAGCCAGCCGCCTCGTATATATTTGACAAGAAACCACCGATGATTGTACTTCGAAGATGGCCAGCGTGGAAGGGTTTGGCAATGTTTGGAGAGGAGAATTCGACAATCATTCGTTTGCGACCCTTCGAGGGATCCTCTGGGTCCTTTAAGCCGATGTATTGGTTTTGCCCGAAAACCTTGCCTCGGGTCAGGATAGATGGTATTAGGAGCTCTGCTAGCTTGTCGACTTTAAAGAAGAATTGTAGGAAGGTGCCCGCGCTGGTTGGTTTGTGGACCAGTGGAGATTCAGGAAACTGGAGCGGGTTAGCAGGGGACAAGTTCATGTAGACAGACAAAGATTACCTTCTCAATCCATTCTGCTGCGAGTTCCGCGGGCTTCTTCTTGCCCTTGACTCGCAAAGCAGGTACAGGCAGAACCAAGTCTCCCTTTTCCAGCGTCTGCGTCCATTGTAGGGCAGGGTATATGATGCTGGCGTCGACTCCAGTAACCTCGGTCAAGAGGGATGTGAGATGTGCTCGATAGATGTCAACCGTGTTGATTTCAGGGAAGCAATTGGCGTATTTTGGTAAGGGATCCTTGAGACTCAGAGACGAGAGTTTATCCGCCAACGAGGTGGTTGTGGCCGCCATGGCGTACGTTTGCCCAAGTGATAGACGCGTTGAAAGAGTGCGTGTTGTGCGAGAAGGTCTCAAAAATTGAGGGGATCGAGGGCGAAGTCTGTGTCGTGTTACTCGTGCGAGGTAGGAGGGGAAAAGAGAATTCATGAAATGATGTGGTGGGGTGGGAGCGGGGGGTTCTTAAAAGGCTGCGCTGCATTGGAGTGTGACTCAATTATGACTGGCCTGAATCAAACTTCTCAGCCTTGTGTCTCCACCCTTTTGGAAGTTGTAATTGGCTACCATTTTTGGGTAGGATCTCGATCCCCCGCATATTATTTTTCCGGCCCAAGTTAAATAAATAGTTCTACATCCCACGCTATCTAGACAACACCTCCAACACTCCTCACCTACTTCAACAAGTGAAACAGTCATGATGATAGTCAATTTCATTGCAGTAGATTCTTGCTTCAAGAACCACCAATCTACTCAGACGACTCGGCTCTCGATCCTCAGTCGACAATTCCTCAAAAACACAGATCTTTTCCACTCGAACTTCAAGGTGCAAAATTCCAGAGTAAGAAACATTACGATCACTGTGTCACACCTTCACATATACGTGTAAGTTAAAAGTAAGTCAAAGTATATTCGCCCTAAATCTCAACCAAAATCAAAATCAAAGAAAGCCATTGTCCCGTTGCCCTGTATCCTTTATTTTCCCATCCATTTCCATAAACCCTTTCCAATTTGTCCCGTTGCCCACATGTCCTTTCCTTTCCATCTAATACCCAATTCCAAGTGCACGCGTTATACAAGAAATCAACAGAAAGAAACTAACACAAACAAATCAAACAGAAACGCCTGGATATAATATTCCTTCCCATCTATGTCCAAATCCCAAAGGATCATTAGATTCATGGATGTCATTTGCACCTCCCCATCTTTTCCGCTCAACTTAAAACGAAGGGACTTGCTGGCCGTCGTCCCTCAACACGCGCAAGAAGGACCTTTCCTGTGCATCTGTACTCAGTTAGCAGGCGAAAATTAAAACGCCATTTCGGGTCACTTACTCGGCCTGACACGAGTGGAGGCGCCGCTTTCGACAGTGATCGAGTGAGTATCGACGTATTCACAAACAGTCACGACCCCATCAGGCGACGAAGCTTGCGAGTAGTCCATTCGCATCAGAGTAATTCGAATGCGGTAACGACCAGGCTCATGGATGACCAAATCTGGGAAGTAGAAATAGGCCCGGTCGGTTGAGCCATTGTCAGGCAATGGATGTGCCGAGTCAGCGACCCTCCCGCCCAATTGGTCATATAGCGTCTCCCCGGAATCTTTGTGGATGAGCGTCGCAACGGCCCAGATATGCGCGAGCTCCCCAAAGATGTTGTATTCGGTAGCGAGTCTAGCGGCAACAGGCATGCTCAAAGCCACACCTGGTCTCTGGCGAGAAGGAGGATGGATGGCGAGGCTCAACATCTTGATATCACCTGATGAGAATTTGTTGGCTAGTGTTGGCTATTGGTTCGTCTGATATGACTCCTTTCCAAGGTGCTATGGCGTGGACTAGCGGGTGATCCTTTATAACCTGGTCAAGTTTCCTGGTCAGTTTTCATCCCAACTTGCAGAGACAACCGCTAACTGGAGGCAAAGAACTTACAGTGTTGTAAGCTTTAAAAGAGGCTTTTGAGATGAGACTTTTGAATTGAGAACTTGGAAGCTGGTTGATGCTTCTTGATAGTTGGGTTGAAGGAGTCCTTTATATATCTTGGATTCAAGAAGTACAACAACCCTTCATTAGTTGTATTTCAATTGCCCTTTCCTATTTCGCTCAAGGGTGCGTACTGAGATCGACAACCTTGATGAAATGATGGTACACAAACATCAAGTGCCACTTTGCACTTTTTGTGAGAGAATTGATGGAAGTGAGACGAGGTGAAGTACCATTGACCAAAAGAGCGGGACATTTCTGCTCTGGTTGAGCCTCTTCTACTTTGGGGGCACAATTTTGAAGGTCACATTGATAGGATTCTGACTGCTTTTTTTGAACGGGTCCTTCCTTGTCTCTACTAAGATAGAGGAAGTGCCCCGAGTGGTACGTTGCAAGCCATTCGCAAAAGCACAAAAATACGTTTCAGCCCAAAGGGCCATTTTATACTTGGAGGGGCGGATGCTTGCCAATCACCCTGGAACAGAGCCTCGAGACGGGGTTGAATGTTCGGGAGGCTCTTGGAAAAGCAGACATCGTGAAAGAATTGTCTGGCTTACCAGGCTTGGCACGAATTGCTTCATAAGACATGCAGCAGCGAGGCCTTCGATACATTTTCAACAATAACATTGTTTACGATAACCTTGAGCCTCAGGTAGGTTTCGATTTCGAGGCATGTATGGAGCGCTGAGAAGGGTATGATGTCGCGAAGTGGATGCAACGCTGCAACCCAAGGCTATGGTTCAGCAGCAGACGACCTGCTCCGGGGCTGCAGTGCTCCGATGGGGGAGGTGTTCCCACGTATCGATATCGAGTACGACATGATCTGTGTACAGCGTTGTTCCTACCGCTATGGCATGGCGCTGGGATAGGGTGTCATCGGCTGCATCTTGAGGCACAACGCCTGCAGATGGTTGCGTGGGTTCTTGAGCAGCGCTAGAGTAGGCGTTCCCACGATGCCATCTTATTGAAGAGCAGTCCTTTGTCGCAGGCGCTTGCAGTTACCATTGTGCAACTAATTCCGTAAGATTGCAGCAGGCGGGATCTTTGGAGCCCCCGCCCTCAATCTTGCCGAGAAGCCACACCAAATTGCGGTCAGGAGAAATCAACATAGCATTACGAAGAGGAGAGGTCATTACTGTCGACGGGTTTTCATCATAGTCCAGACTGCGACTTGAGATCTCTCCCGTCACTTCCTAAGATCACCGTGCCTTTTTCCCGCGCTGGAACGGGGTCTCGGAATCGCAGGGGCTGGAGCCGGGCCCTTTCCGATTTGAAGTTGCAGAAGAAATGCTTGAAGGATTTGAAGCAGGGGAACTGAGTGGGCAATGCCTCTCAAAACAACCCTTTCTGGGCCTCTCAAGTGGAAGGCACGAGCCGACGGTTGATGTATCATTTTTCGAAAGCCGACCACCGGGTATACGGCCCTTGGGTATACGGCCCTTGCCGACAGCTGGACACCCATCCCGCAAAACCCGCCCTCGCGGTTCAGAACGGCCAGCTATCGGGCAAGTCGAGGGACTTGGGCTGACAGGTGCCCTTATCCGAGTAAAAAGCAACGACACTTCAACTGAGGGGTTCGCGAAGTTTCATTGGCATGAAGAGGACTTCCTCGGCGTTGCCCCCGACGTCGGGTTTCCTAAAGCATCTCTTTACAGCTCCCCCCCTGTTATGATCATCCGGACCGGTATTGCTTTTCAACAACCTCAATACGAACGAAATCGACTACGCGAAACTGGGTTTGAACAACAGAGGTCCCCTCTGGATTGCACCTGCCTTCCGCCACCAAACCATTAGCCCAGGGAGGCTTCTGTTTTGCGATATACCCTTTCTAGGTTATGAGGGCTAGGTGGTTCTATGTGGAATGACCTCTAATGGCGAACTTTTACGGAATACAGAGTTCTAAATACCTAGGACTTTTTTTCGGCGTGAAAGTTCGGGGAGTGTTGACGGTGCCTGCCTAAGCAACTGGTCTTGCTTCATTTGCTACTCGCGCTTTCCTTCGAAACAATGATTCCGGCCGGAATATTTTGACAGCCTCTCCAAAGATTTACTGCGTCAATTCATCCTCACCTCGCTCCCTTGCCTCGCCCTTCTCCCTATTCTCTTGCTTCATTACTCTCCTTCAATACTCTGTATACTTACCTACCTGGATTTGAATACGAAAGCAAAACATAAATTACAACCCCCCGTTCTCGTCGCACTTCACAATATCCTCATAAATCTTGTTTGTGCTCCAGCTTGGTACCTAATTTCTTCATTTCCGGTAACTTACGAGGTCAGAGGTACACCCCATCATATACTTCGAAAAGTCCTAACGCCATAAACAGGGATCTTTCTATCAGCCTGTCCACCCGCCCGACTTTCGAAAATGGCTCTTACAATGAGTCAAGGTCTTCTTTTCATCATTCTGTCTTGTGTGACTGCGCTCTGTTTAGTGGTTATCATGGTCTATATGGCCTTCTTGTTTATCACTGGATCAGGAGCGCAAGAGGACGATTCCCTGGAGGCAACCCATGGAGCTCATCCTCATGCCTGGCGAACGAAAGTCTAAATTCTGCTCCCTCTGTCATACAACTCACCTCGGACCTTGACACCTCCGTGCGATGAATTTGGAAATACCCCGTCAACAGAAGCTCAGTTGTTACGCAGATGGAATTGGGCATTTCTACGTATTGAGTCCCTCAGGCTCAGCTCGCAAGAATTCCCTATTTACTGTTGGAAGCGGAACAAGTTCTTTCCTTTAACTGTTCAGGACCTTTGCGCGACCATGTACAACAACGCGATAAGGTGCGATGCGCTTTTTGTGGGGGAACGCATTCGCCTACATCTATCACATTTGAAGCATGTCAAATTATCGGGATCTCACTTATATCCATGCCTCAGCCGTTTCCGATGGAGTGGATCATGGGTACCCCAGGATCGTATTTGGCGGGTTATGTTATCTCTGCGGAGAATTCAATCTTGTGCATCGATCATGGGTGAGGAACAAGGCCTCGGGAGCAAACTTGAGTTGTGCCACAATCGTGCCTTTGGGTCTCATCGTTTGAATTTCCAAATAATCCATGAGGCTTCCCGAAGCTCTGGTCACTTGGTGGGTCAATCGGAGATCATCTGGGATACATCATCTTTAGGAATCTGGTACGCCCCTAGATCGTTCGGAGAATTAAATTGTACGATCACCCTACACATGCGGACCACTTTGTTTGTTGAAGTTTGAATGTTGAACCGTTTCGCGGCTCCAGCTGTATTACTGGGTTACTTTCTCCTTCAAGAAGTACCACACCCTTCCCTCAGAATTGCTAGGGTATATCTGCCTAGAACACTTGATCGGCAAGATTTGTCCAACATGCCAACATTCCCGATGATATAGATATCCAGCCACTCCCCTGATCGAATCCAGAACAGGTGATCGTCGATTCTAGCATGGCTTGTCCAACAAAAGATGAGATGTACCTTTTATGGCTTGTTACAGCATGGTTTGGCCAATAAGAGTTGCAGTTTGGGGTTTGAAGTTAGAATGAATGCACTGCATATCTGACTTCTTTATATTTGAGGAAGTCGGGGTAACGAAGTCAAGACGAATATGGAGATTCTTTCCAGGTATCAAACTGAAGCAGTTTTTTTTCCGGGGATTAAATCACGTCTATCATTTTTCTCTGGGATTTTTCAACCCGAGCGGAATCTTGAAATTCTCCTTCCGCTCGGCAGTGATTTTGCACATACAATTTCAACAAGTTTGTTGGTAGCAGTTATACTTGTCAAGTTGACAAGACTTGAAGTATTTTTGGGCAACCAGGAACACTCCGAGTAGCGTCTACGGGACAAAAGACACAAAATTGGATTCTGGGTATTTTCCAGCTCCTCAAACCCACAGTGCAGATCTATACGCCACGATGGAAGCATGACTCGTAAATTCGTAAATGTACTCCCTTGGGTGTTGCAATGGAGGTTTTGGTGTAATTGTGTACACCTCTTGTGCCTCCTGTGAGCCGCGCCAGATATACCAAATGTCAATTGCACAGTTGCAAGGCTCAATAGATGGCCCAATGCGATGATGTCATTCGGAAAATTTGATAGGGCATACTGTGTGTTTTTTTGAGGTAGGAATAGTAGGTTATGAGCAAACTGATGTGCGAGTGCCTTGAGTTTACCTACATGCTTTGGTTTTCTTCTCAATTCCACCAACCATTGACCAATGCTACGCAGTGTTAAATTTTCTCTTTTAAAGATAATACTTACATTACAAAAATATTTTAGTAAACGCAGAAAGAGTCTGATATCAAGAGTCCACGTTCCGAGTTCGACATCTCAGTGAGTGATACAATGGGTATATATCAATCTGAGAAACCAAAGGAATGTCAATATCTGTTTGGACTCATGACAACTAAAGATTACTGATCTTTTCAGTCAGTATGACTTGAACCAATCTGTGCCCCAGAGTCTACTGGGTTTACGGCTCCTCGGGTCAAGCAAAATGCAGTTCTCGCGACAATTCTGAGCCGTAAGTCGGCTTGTACGTTCGAAACGGCTTTCCGGACCGAGGTTCAGACCCCGAAGTTCGGCTTATTGGATGCTCAAGGAGGCTTTTGAGCTCTCGTGTGTTGGGGGAGCTGTCATATCGGGTGCGTTTTGGTGCGGTGACACTAGAGAGATTTCTTCCACGACGATATCGCGTTGACAAGAGGACGGGAAGTAAAGAGAACACGATTTCTGAAGCTTTCCAGATCGAGTGCTATACAGAAGAAGGCGCACATGGCTGGGAGGTATTACATCTTCTGTGTGGTTTTTTTGTGGTAAATACCGAGAATGATATGTGGCTTTCCGGGAACTCGGAAGTATCTCCCCTAAGTTGATGGGGAACGTGTTGGCTGGGTTTCTAGATTCTTTTTTTCTTGGACTGTTTTGTTTAGGGCGTGCCATGCAGATGATGGGCCGCAGTACGGATCTGCTGCGGGGACCGGCGTCGTGTGTGGAAAAACATGAGCAGTCCATGTGGGAGTTTTGAGCCGCTGACATACACCGAAGACAACAACATGTACTGGAAATGGTCAAAATGGCGTCTTGGGGCACCCTGTCAGTTTTTTTGTTTGGAGCCATGAGTTACACGAGATCTCCAGGAGGGGTAGGGATCACAGAAATCGCGGTGACCATATGGTCTAGAAGGACGACCGTTTTGGATTGACACTCTCTCATTTGCTGCTCCCCCTTGGGAAGATGATACTTGCCTGATTATGATGAGGAGGCTTGCACCTCTCATAAACTTGGGGAATTAGAAAACTTCGGTTCAGACGGAAGTGTATTGTCTGTACTACTTCAAAGTGCGATTATTTCAACTCTGAGGCGCGGATTTTGGCATCTCCGTAATGTCTTGTTTTGTTTTGGAAAAGGAGAATAGGGATGTTACGGAGTTATTATTGTCCACTTTCTTCCATGGTCGCAGGGAACGTTTTACCGGGGAAGAGGGGAGTGTAAGCCGTCCCTTGTATGACTTTTGCTTTTTTGGGAAGGGAACTGCTTGACCGCTCGCTGCGGCATTGTATACTTCGGTTCTGGATCTGAACGAGTGCACACTTCGCTTCGTTGTGTATGCCTGATGAGCCATTTGTCTTGTCCCCATTTGTGGAATTGGCGTCCGGCCTTTCTATCAATCTTTGTGGATGCCTACTTTCCTGTTTTTCGAATGCGTAATAGGTTGCAAGTTGCAGAAATTGGACGGATTTTTCACATCTTATGCAGGCGACTTACTCGTGTAGTTACAGCAATGACTTTAGCGAGTATTTGTGTATTGTAGAAAGTGACTGGACGAGATCGCTTTTGGGGAAAAGGGGACGGGTTCGGATGCTGGGAATGCGCTCATCCTTGTTCATTATTGAGACGAATGATGTAAATGAGGGATGTCACTTGGAGCCTAGTTTCGCCGAAAACGGTTGAGAGATCAGTGTTCGAGGATGGGTATTCTGGGGATCCCCCCTTTTCTTTGGGGAAAGTGAGGATTTCGACTTGTTGATAGTTTGCTTTCTTGAAGTCGATGGGCTCTCGATTGATATCATCGCGTTCAGACCCGCCCTGAAGCTTCAAACAACCTTGCGTCTTTCTATTCAACTACCCTTCATTAGATTTTCTTTTATTCTATCCTGTAACCCTATTTCGACACCTTGCCAGATCCAAGATGGGATAAACGAAAAGAGAACGAACAATCTGGAGGAAGGTTCCTAAATCAAAGCCTTCCATGATGAATTTTCCCAGATTGACTTCTCCACTTGAAAGAATGATTTCAAGAGAAAGTTTCTGAAGCGAAGCTGCAATCTTCGATTCCCCAAAAGGGTTTATTTGCAGGCTAGCTTCGTCTCTAAACTTTGGCCATCTGGATGCTTCGCGAAACTCGTTCCAGCCCCTTTCATCGATGCGCAGATCATGATGTGCAGCAAAAACAATGGATCTCGGCTACAACGAGACAGTAGCTGCGAGAAGATATGACAACTGTTCGATCTCGGCTAGCAAATTATCTCTCAATGCCCCTTGGCGGATTGAAAGGAGTTCCAGGCTCTATTCATCCCTTAAAGAAGGATAAGCGAAGACTCCTTTTCACCACTTTCGCTTAATATTGGTTGCTGAAACTCTGGCTAGGAAATGAGAGACTTTGTTTTGAACATTGTTGGAGAATACGGAGATGACGCGGATAATCTGGGGCAATGGGCTTGTTATCTGGGAACAGGAATAGGTGAGTTTCAGTCAAGCTTGGAGGAGAGTTAAGTTTAGTAAAACCCCCTTGTCGCCCGTCTTAATATTTTCTGTGCTAATTTGATAAGCCTGCAGATTATTTTACTCCCGTTTCTCTTCCTTTCACTCTTCTCTACAAGGATTTTTGGCCCCTGGTTCATTTACTCTTTTCCTCATAATTGCCAAAACGTGTATTTCTACGGCGTACCTAAACGTGGCAATAACAGTACGCAAAGTGGGAATGGTGGCTGGCATTTGCTGGGGGCTGAGGAGCAACAATCGGAATAAAGCTGGGGGGGGGGGCAGACCATACTCGGTAGAAACGTGAATGAGTGATGTATTGGGGACCAGCATAGAAATTATGTGTTTTCCAAGCAATTGCAACTTGCAGAGCACATCTCCTTGTATTGCATTAGATGGAGTTGTATCAGTAGTGAAAGAATGGTTCCCCTTTGAAATTTCGAGAATAGCCTACCATCCCTCAAACTTAGAAACAATTTATTGACCAATAGAAACGACCTATGAATCACGTATATTGAGAGGAGGAGATGATGTGACTTCAGCGTGAATCTCGTAACAACTCCAAAGAGAAAATGTAAGATCTCAAGTGCTGAGTGCCGAGGCTCATCCCCTCTAAAAGTGGGTAGTTCAGACATAGAATTCTGTCAAAATGAGTTACGATGGTAATAAACAAAATCCGACAACGGAGAATCCAGCTCTTTGAAGGAAACCTCGAAAGTCCCAAGCTTGTTTGAAAAACACTGCCTACTCGCGCTGGGAAGCATCTTGAATTAAAGTTTCCCACACCCCTCAGCAGCAAGTATTCTTTAGAAGACCTTTACATATATACCCATACCAAAACATACATACAACCCCCTACCTCCCACCCATCCTCTCCCTAATCTCCTGCACGATAACTTTCAACCCCTTCAATCTCTGCTCCCCCGTCCCACTCAAAAACACACTAGCAACAGGCCAAGCATGCACGCCACCAACCTCTTCTTCAGACCCCACCTCCAGACCCCCCTTCTCCCACAACTTCACTAGTCCCCGAATCTCAGGTGCAAACACCTCCTCTGCACCGTACATCACGAATACACCCTTTTGAGGCCAGGCTTTCTGCCACCAGGATATGGATTTACATTTCCCCGGCGAGATTATCGGGTCGTCGATTGAGTTTTGGGGACTTGCGTAGAGAGAGGCGTAGGTGTGGAGAGTGGAGGGATTGAGGTAGTCGCTTGATGTGATTTTATCCAGGGGGGATGAGAGGGTTGTCCAGGGGGAGATGAGGATGGCCATTCCGGGGGTGGTTGAATGGCTGGAGGTTGCGGTTGCGGTCGTGGTTCCGTTTTTGTGACGGTGATTGAGCTGATCGGATGAGTTGCCTGTTTGTGGGATAGGTTCGCCGGAAATGGTTGCGAGATGGAGGAAAAGAGTAAGGATTATTGTTCCTCCTGCTGAGTCTCCTGCTACGCATATTTTGGAGGAGTCCCCGATTTTTGAAAGTGCGTATTTGTATCCTGCGGATGCTTCACGTAATTGAGTTCTTAAAGAAGAAACGAGATTTAGCAATTGGATTTCGGAATACTCCGATTGTATGAAAATGAGCAATGGAGAAGGAGTATGGAAGGTATGTGAAATAGTCAACCTGCCATAGAGAAAACTGTGCAAAATATCTAGAAAAAATGTGAAGCTTCTCCAAGAATGTTTAGAAGAATTAGAAAAATGAGTTCTTGATTCTCCTACACATTCTTGAAGAAGATATATGTCTGTCCTACAATCTCCAAGTTTATAGGAGGGGCAGTTCGCAGAAGACAGCCAAGATGCGATATCCATGAATTGGGAAGGCGTTAAAATGACCATATGAACTTACGGGTAAGAGGCATCTGGTACTAGAGTGTATTCAAGGGAGAGAATAGCGGGATTTTGAAAACCCCCAGATGATTTGAGAACAGTAAGCCAAGCGAGGAGAAATTCGAGATAGAAGTAGCTCGATCCCTGTAGAAGATCTCAGAGTCAGTATTGCCATTTCCAAAAAGAATGATGAGGAGAATGAGAAAATAGGGCTGTGAGAGGAGTAATAGATTGCCAACCCCCCAAAACAACCCTAAGGAACTATCGGAGAACACCCACCATAGAAAACCCGCCACCGTGGACATAATAAACAATAATATCAGGTTTTTGGGATTCATCCTCGATGATCCAAATACCCTTGAAGTCCGGCTATTAATTGTCAATAAAGATTTTCTCAATAGGGAAAGAGCGACAAGCATACTTCCTTCACTTCGTGCCAATGAATCGGTGATTGAAAATAACCATGCCGCAACATCCGGAACCTCAAAAAAGGCAACGCCACAGGCTTGGAGAAGAAGACTCGTCCTATTTTCGCTGGAATATATGCAAATGCATATCGAACACATCTAATTACAATATCTTCAAACCATGATGCCTTCTGGATGAAGGGTGCCCTGTATTCCCGGCTGAGATAGAAATGGTCATAACTGAAGCCAGCGGGTAATTTTATTACTGCAGAAAATCATCAGCAAAGGTTCGTCTGGAATTATCTTTGAAAATGATATCCAATTGACATGAGAAGGTTCAAAAAAGAGCCCTGGTGAAGATATCAAACTTACACAAGAAGGGAAGAGCGCGAAGACCACAGAAGAGGGTGGGGAAGAAGCCGACTTTCAGAATCAATTGGGGAGCGAGCAATATCAGAAAAACGAGACAATCAAGCCAGGAAACCTGTCCCAGTATCATTTTTAGAGCACAAGCAGGTGCGGAGGTTCTAAAGTGAAATATATACGGAGAAGATGAAGCTGTCATGCAAGAAACGCCACGCCATAGCCGAGAGCGAAAACGCTAAGCCTCCTTCTCATATACCTTAAGCACCAAAAGTAGCTTTGGGATTTATCTACTCCAGTTTTGTTTTGTACACTAGCAATTATCCCCAATCAAGAAAAAGTAGGAATAGCACCTCAGTTTGTTATTCCTTGGTTGTCGCGTTAATTCGAGGCAGGTGACAGGGGTATATGTCACGTGTATTTAAAAGTGGAGGCGACCTGGCAGATTGCCAAAAGACTCAGAAATCAATTGACAGGGCCGGAAACTTCTTCATCAATAGCAAAGTGAACCCCTCCAGCATGGCTCTACCCACCTGATCCAACTTCCATCCGATCCCCTCGCGTCCAGCTTACTTATAACTCGACCTCACCGATGGAAGAACTATCCTGTCTCTTCTGCAACAACCCCTCTTTTGAAGCAGTTTGCGCCGCTGTCCAAAATCATGTCGGCTTCCAACGCAACCACTGCTCAACTCGAGCTCATTGAGTACGTATACCCCAATCGCGCGTTCTATATGTCTGCTAACCTGTACCCAGGTCCCTGACCCAAGAGGAAATACCCATCAAACTCCGATGCGCCATTTGCAGTCGCCTGGCTGTCAACGCGTTCCGTCTACCTTGTTGCGACCAGATCATTTGCGAGACTTGTACGTTTTTGTAGCTCACATACCCAAACTTACAACTTCTAACATCAAATAGGCCAGTCGACACTTCCCTCATCATGTCCAGTCTGCGAACATACCCCGGTTTCCGCAGAAGACTGCAAGCCTAATAAGGCTCTGCGAACTACCATAAAAATATTCCTAAGAACCGAAGAGAAAAAGCGCGAAGCTCTTCGGCAAAAGGAAGTCAAGAATAGCCCACCCGCGACACCCCTAGAGCCTGAACCTCCTCTAGTCGAACCGGTTACTGCTCCAGAGCCCATCGCGGAGGAGAATCAAGCTGCTACAGCCGAGATTGTCGAGGACACCCCACAAATTAATGGAACATCCGCCGACCCAGTCGATGGGGAAACAACCGATCAGGCTCAACAAGACATTCCCCAAGCATCGATCGAGGTAAGATAATATTTGTAACTTTATTTGGGCTCATTTCTAACACTCATCTAGGAGATCGCGCCAGGACAGGAATCCACAGCAGAAGGTGATGTCGAAAATACCGATATCGACGAGATCAACGCAGCTGAGAAAGCCGATGAGGATGCTACTGAGAAAGGATCAGATGGAGAATCAAAACAAGGCGCAACTCAGGTTGCAGGGTTTGAATTCGATCCTAATGCAGCAGGAGGGTTCCCTGGCATGGGAATGGGCGGCGAAATGAACCCTATGATGCAGCAAATGCTCATGATGCAAAATGGCATGGGCGCAGGTTTTGGGAACTTCCCCATGATGGGTACGTAAACTCTAAATATCTTCTCTTCAACCGACATTAGTCTAACTTTTTTTTCCCTACAGGAATGCCCGGTATGAATATGGATCCCATGGCGATGCAGGCTATGCTTATGAATGGCGGGTTTGGTGCTGGCATGAATGGAATGCCTATGGGCATGGGAATGGGCATGGGAGGATTTAACGGCGGTATGGGCTCTGGCTTTAATAATGGTTGGAACGATCAATCATCTTGGAGTAACGATAACTTTTCAAATCATCCCAATGGTCAAGGTGATTATGGAAACAACTTCGGAAACTCCGCTCATACAGGATATAATCAAACTAATAATTACGGACGCCCAAATCAGTTCAATGACTACCAAAATGGGTATGGATCTCAAGGATACCGCGGACGAGGTAGAGGCAGAGGTGGTGGTTATGGCCGCGGAGGTGGTTTTGGGCATGGTTCTAACGAAGCGTTTTCACAGCAGCTCCCCCAGCAGTTTGGTTCAGGTCAACAAGCACATGGTCCAATTAGTGAAACAGGAGCGATTCCAACTGGACCAAAAGCTGGTTCTGTGCCCGCTGGAAATGTCGATGAATTTGGACGAGAGATTCGTGCCAAGTCAGGGGACCAGGAGGATTCTCCGGAAAACCCTACCGCAGAAGCAGGTGCCCAGCAGGATAATGACGGAAATGTTATTGAAAATGCCCAAGCAAATAATGGTGGACCAGAATCTGAATTTGCAGAGGCTAATGACGGTAGTACTATGCCAATTCAAACATTTGATGAAGTACAGGCTGCCGCATTCCAGAACGGCACCAATGGATATCACGATGGATATAACGTCAATGGATATGGTGCACCGAGAGGTGGCTACTCAAATGGCTTCCGAGGTGGTCGTGGCGGTGGTTTTGGTGCTATGCAACCTCCTGTAAAGCCAGTGGATGTTCCCATCAATGCCCCCAAAGGTCCAAAAGCTATGCGTGAGGGTTTGCCTAATACAAGTATTCGTGGCCGACCATTCTCTATGGTTACCCATACCCGTGGCAACTCGAGGAATGACGCTAGTGCAAGTGCCAGTGTAGCCCCTGAGCCATCTGACAAAGAACATCAAGATAGATCACCGTCTAGAGAGAGATCCAAGTCGCGAGAACGACGTCGCAGTAGGAGTGGAAGCAGAAGTAGGCATCATCGCCGCCACAGACATCGATCAAACTCTCGCTCTGAAGACGAGAGAGAGACGGAAGAAAGAAGAGAGCGTCGGAGGGAGAGACGTCGTCGACGTGAAGAAGAGGACGAGCAACGTGCTGCTGATGACGCTGATGAAGTAGTCGAAGAGAAAACTGAGCGAGTTGACGAAGACCGGTCCAGGTCTGCTTCACCCTCGGAGTCACGACGATCTGGTCACAAAAGCCGACGTGATAGAGAAAAATATCGGGAGCGTGACAGAGAAACCGAACACAAGTCATCTTCTCATAAACACAGATCTAGCCGACGCCACCGTGATGACAGATCCAGGAGCCGTGATAGAGATCACCGCGAGCGTCGACATCGCCATAGTCGACATCAATCCGAAGAAGCTGCAGACAAGCCAGACATTTTCAATGATACAGCAGAGGCCCAAACCCCAATCGAAGCAAACGAGTCAGCTCGCAGACCATCAGTTATCTCTAATGGAACCAATGGAATTGAGATTAAGGGCGTGAGTATCAAGGGGGCAAGTACTCGAAACAAGCCACTGGACGAAATTAAGATCCCTACTGGTCCTCGAAAAGATCGCGTTTCTTCATCAACGAAGGACCGAGAGAAGGACAGAAGCTCCAATAGTCGAAACTACCACGACAAAGACCACCCGCCATCTCGTCGCCGTGATTCGGAGAGATCTGGGCGTGACAAAGATCGTGATCGAGAAAGAGAGAAAGATAAGTCGAAAAGCAAGGGGGATTCTAAATCTACTACTGCACCGGCTGTTCAAGATCCCCATACAATGGAGCGGGAAGCGAGAAATCGGGAGAGATTGCTCAAGGAATCACAGCGCCTTGCAGCTCTTACTGGTGGCGAAAGCCGAAAACGAAGCCGTGACGATGGTGATGATGCTGGTAATGGCAGAAAAGGAAGACGGACAGGAAAAAATAGGAGAAGCGGTGCTGTCGCTGGAGACGAAGAGGAAGCAAGACTAACAAGAATGGAAGCTGAGCGGGAAGGCGCACGTTGGGGTTGAGATCCCCAATTGACAAGCTGGGTTGTCTTTTTATACTTGTACGATTGCTTCTGCAGGCTGCCAATTTGGAGTCCAAGCGAATTCTAGGTTTGCCGGAGTGGAATTTCTCTGGATTAATGGGATTATAGTACTCAGCTGTGATCCAGGTTGTATACAATCTGGATTGGAAATAACGAAGGACTTGTACATTAAGGGTCGGGCGTACTTAGCATGAGGCAGGCACAGAGTAGATTGCACCTGCCATCCATAGCAATGAACACAATTCATGAAGGCGCCAGTGCCATTTCCCCCAACCTTTCTTCGCGTTCAAACTTGTTCCACTACACTGTCATTTTATCAGGTTATACTCAATCCCGCACTTGAATTTCTGGTTATTCCGTCTATTTTCATTCTTCGAACACTCTCAAGTCTACGACCATGGACGGTGCGTACAATGACGTTCTCTCGCAGTGGTACGCCAGACCAGGTCATGTAGACATCGAAAGAGGTCTCCCATACGGCAGCACAATCCTCAACGCCGATGGAACAGCACCTGCTGCCAGTCCCGCAACACGCTACCCTTCACATCCACATCGTCACCGCCTCACGAAATCCGCTCCTTATCCCGGCCATGAAGACGAATACCTCTCGCGACTTCGAGTTACAAGATCAGACCCTGCAGACGTCGAGGATTGTTTTCATCCCAAGAACTGTCCATATCACCCGAATGTCACGAGAACCCCACTTTACAATATCAATTACAATGGCACTGTCAGGGCCGACGAAGCAATTCCTACATACCATGATGAGGAAATTGTGAAGCCGAAAAATTTCGCGAGGTGGATGATGCCGATTTTTGGACACCCGCCTAGAAATCCTTCGATTGTTTCAAGCGTCAATGAAAGTGAGAAAGGGAAGCGTGGCCCTTCAAAAGGGACGTATTACGTTTGTCGACGATGTATCATGTTCGATTGCGTGTGCTGGGGCGTGTTTATAATCATCGTGTTGTTTGTTCCGATATATCTACTGTATATGATGAAAGCTAGTCCTGAACAGCTATATCCTATGTAAGCCTCTTCCCCCCCCCCAAAACTTTTTTTTATTTTTTATTTTAGGAAAGTACTAATTCATGGGTTTGAAGTAATCCTCCTGCCGCCCAGTCTCTTCCCGGGACGCCTCCGAGTACGATCTTCCCTTGGTATCGCGAATTTCCTGGAGGATGGCCACCTGGAGTTGATTCTGCCCCTGCGCCTAAACCTGATGATAGTGATTTGGATGAACGTCACATCTCGGACAGGGTGGAAATCTCATCAGAGGCGCCTTTGATATTGCCGAGAATTGCTAGATTCGGGAGACGTCCTCATCATGGTAGAATCAAAGAGATACAAGAGGTGGATAAACCAAAATCTGGAGAGCAAGATAAGGCAGGGAGATCTTTATCGATACACCCAATCGTCGAGCCTATCCCGATTCCTGTCACTGTGTTAGAGGAGGTGCCCTCAACTCCGGAACGGTTGGCTCACAGACAAATCATTTCATCTGGTGTCCAACCAAAGGCCGATGAAGCTTGGGAGTTTCTCGAAAATATGGGTCAAAAGGTTAAAAGATTCATGAATCCACATCATTGGTTCGGATCAAAAGCGGAGGAGTCTTCAAAAAACGGACAACACATTCCATCAGCGGACCAAAAACGGGAGAATGAAGCTGGGGAGTTCTTCGAGAATTTGAGTTCAGAGGTTAAGGAGATCGTGGGTCCACATCATTGGTTTGGATCAAAATCAGAACAGTCTTCAAACAACAAACCATCTGACGTACAAAAAAGAGCCAATGAAGCTTTGGAGTTCCTCAAAAACACCGGACAAGAGGTTAAGGAGCTCATCGATCCTCATCATTGGTTTGGTTCAAAACTGGAGGAGTCTTCGAACAGCAGGCAACCATCTGACGTACAAAAAAGGGCTAACGAAGC
The DNA here is from genome assembly GCA_001414455.1 of Hymenoscyphus fructigenus. Taxonomy (NCBI): domain Eukaryota; kingdom Fungi; phylum Ascomycota; class Leotiomycetes; order Helotiales; family Helotiaceae; genus Hymenoscyphus; species Hymenoscyphus fructigenus. The sequence goes on along the minus strand of LKUV01000027.1, from coordinate 283,072 downwards.
TTTGGAATTCCCCGAAATTACGAGTGAACCGTTGAAAGAATTCATGGAGCCACATCACTGGTTCGGTTCGAAATCGGAAGGGTCTTCGAAGGAAATACAAAACGGCGATCTCAGTTCTAGTCCTTCCATAAAGGAACGTCGTAAGGTTTATTCTCATCCAACCCAGACTTCGACTTGCATTTTTCGTGATAATAACTGTTCTGGTTTCGTTGATTTCATTATAGCGCTCTGGAATTGGTATAAATCATGGCCCAAAGAAGCTCAGATAGCGGTTCCTGTGGTTTTCGGTTGGTTGGTAATTCCTCTCTAAGCTCTCCGAGCTATCGTTTTGTGTTTGGGAGTGGAACTCTGATGAAGTTGGAGACACTTTTTATTTGTCATGGGCTGTGAGAAACTTGTGGTTTTAGTTACGGAAGGAGTTTCTTCATTGGTGATGGGAAAATTGAATGGAGAGAGAGTGTTTTTCTTGGAATATGCTAGTTACCGCAATACACACTCATTGAATCCAGGGTTTCTTAGTGACGTTGCTGAAGTCTTATATGGACGAAGCTCTACTCCCAGTAAGTGTAGGGAGCGAACGTTATATTCAACCCCGACAGTAGGTAAGTAGATTTACTTGAATTCCTTCTCCAGGTCAAGAGGTGATTTCCTTCCTCCAGTTATGGTTATGGTCTGAGTTCAGACAATAGCAGCCTCTCGCTTCAACAGATTTCATTTCCTGTCACCTTAAGAGCTCTAATCGAGAGAAGTAATTAGAAAACATCCTTAAGCAATATCCATTAAAAACCAGCACTGACCAGGAAATATGGATCGGGGTTATCACAAGATCACGTGCTATAAGCAAGACATCACATGTTTTCAGATTTATAATCCACTCCCACTTCACTCTATCTTCCTTGAGACCAGCACTCACTCAGCTACCCTACATACAGCTTGGTATATTGGTAGAGAATCTACAACCATCACACTCTGAGTTCTCGTCCCTCAATGGTTCGACAGAATGGTGCCAACAAGGTATCCTCGGCGAAGCCCGCGCTGAACTCGAGCCAATTTCAATTCATTGCGGTCCACAATCCAGATGATCCAAAGGGACGCATAGCAAAGCGCTTAGCCAGGTCGCACGCCGTTGCACGAGGCCTTGAAAATAAAAGGAAGCATCAGCAAAAGTCGGGCCATAACTTCCGAGTGTCGTCTTCCGAAGATGGTCCCCCTGGCCGAAAAAGAGAACCAAACGAATCTCTTATTGCATCTCTAGCTGCGGAGTCCCCTAAACTACAGGCATTGCATAGTAACCGTAAGATTCTTACAGGCACTTGAAATTTCATGCATATGCTTAAAAAGGACTCTTTAGACATCGACCAGCAAACAACAAAACCATTTTTCAGTGTTTCGGACGAGCTTGTGCTTCATAATATTCAGTCGGTTCTTCGAAAAGGGTTAGATGATCGGGCTCTTTTGAGTGCTGTCATGCTCACATTTACTTTTGCCGTTACTTCAGGTTGTATTGACAGGGAGTGTCTTAGGTATCAGAACGAGGCTCTAAGTTCTATTCGGCAGAGTTTGAGCTCTGCGGATCAGGAAGCGTGTAACACTCATGCGGAATCGACACTTGGGGCCATTCTTTTACTCGCTGGAATTGAGGTCTGCACAATCCCTCTTTTTTTTGTCCTCGTTGTGGTAGTGGCGTAGTCACAAATGCTGACCTTTCAATTATACAGGCTCGGCTTGGAATGCCGCGTCAAGTTCAGCTTCACATGGGGGCTATTCGACAGCTCCTTGATAATTGTCGAACAAAAGGTGTTATCTTGGGTGACGGTATAAAACGTGCCATATTTTGGTGAGTCTCAATACTTGATTCGTGACATCTCACTTACAATGGTGTATAGGCAAGATTTAAATTCATCAGTCATGACAGGTTCAAGACGAATTGTTGACCACACAACATTTCCAGAGCTTCAGTGGAATAGAGATTCTCTGCCTTCAAATTTTTTTACCCTGCCACCTGGATTTCAAGCCCAATCCCATCGACTGTGCGAAGATTTCGTTGAGGTGATCAGAGACGTTGTTGCATTACAATGCATACGGGACAAGGTCCCCTTTTTCGGGAGAGAGGAGTTAGTATCGTCGATGACACATATTGACAACCACCAAGCATCCATCCAGTCTAGACTTGTAGGCTTACCAACTATGTCTTCTATCTCGGAATGCTGCCATCTGGCGGCATATCTTTGCTCGGCTATGCTGCGCTGCAAAATTTGGCCCAATTCAACCATTCCTGTAAGTCAGCATCGTTTTTTAAATCATACTTTAACTATTCGGTCTCGCTGATTTCCAATGAAATAGTCCCATCTATCATTCCAGCTACTTTGCAAACTACAACAATCGAACAACGACCCTGTATGGGACGACAAACCTGAGCTACTTGCTTGGCTTCTGCATATTGGCGGAGCATTTGCTGCTATAGGAACTATGCGATCGGATTACATCGTACTATTGCAATCGAGTCGCGATACTAGACTGAAAGGCTTGTATGATTCGTGGGAGGAATTGCTTGCAATCTTGAAGCAGTTTATTTGGTCAGAACTTGCGTTCATGTCACAAATTACGAACTTCTGGGAAGAATATTCCGTATAGCTTGTTCAACGAATCTCTAATCCGAGCAGTATTTCTTGAATGACCGGACACCGCGCAAATGGACAGGGTGGGTGTAATAATATCTGCGCACTTTGAAGTCCGTCAGGGCTAATAGCTTCAAATCTAGTGAAAATTTCGGCGGACGAATAGTCAAGAGATCACCAAACAAACATTTCATAAGCAATCGCTTTACTTGGTTAATTATGGGTAAATTAATCCAGTAAAAGAGGGAATCTCACGCAAAGACAGCCCACAATTGCCTTTACGATTTGTAATCTTTCGCTACGACACCACCCCCACTATCCTTATTAGGAAACATCTCACTTCCCTTTTAGGAAAGGACTCAATTCTTCTTTGGGAAATATCTCTGTTCCTGTTTAGGAAATATCTCACTTCCCTTGTGGGAAGTATCTAATTGCTAGTGATAGTTAGAACAGACGAAATGACTTTGCCTCTATTCAAAGACTGCGGTGAGTCTACGATGGAACGACGGGTAATTTATGTGTATAAGTACTTCAATGTCCTCCAGTTCCAAGGTTCAATACATACATCTTTCTTTCGTATTCGAGAGCAATAGTTCAAACATCTTCAACCATGACTCAATCACACCTTTTCAAGCCGCTCAAGATTGGCAATGTGGAAGTCAAGCATCGCATCGGATTGGCACCACTCACTCGCCTCCGAGCAACCGACGACAGAACACCAACTCCCATGATGAAAGAGTACTACGAACAGCGTGCAGCAGTTCCCGGAACCTTAATTATTTCAGAAGGAACTTTTGTATCATCAACTTGTGGCGGGTTCCCAAATGGGCCCGGAATTTGGAGCGAAGAACAAGTTGCAGCCTGGAAAACCATCACTGATGAGGTCCATAGCAAAGGAAGCTTCATATTCTGTCAGTTGTTTGCAATGGGTCGTGCTGCTGAGGCCGAACTTGCCCAAAAGGAGGGGTTTTCAATCGTTGCGCCTAGTGCCATTCCATTCGACGCATGCGCTGCGATGCCACAAGCGATGACTATCGAGGAAATCAAACAGACAGTTCATGAATTTGTGGACGCTTCCAGAAACGCCATCCGTGCTGGATTTGACGGAGTTGAAATCCATGGTGCAAACGGCTATCTCCTCGACCAATTCATTCAAGATATGAGCAACACACGAACCGACGAGTACGGTGGAAATATAGAGAATAGATCTCGCCTCTATATCGAAGTCGTCAAAGCAGTTGTCAATATTATCGGTCCGGACAGGGTTGGGCTCCGGCTAAGTCCATGGAGCATCTTCCAAGGCATGAAAATGAAGGATCCGATCCCTCAATTTTCAGATATTCTTAGCAAAACTAATCAATTGGGTCTTGCATATCTTTCCCTCATCGAGTCACGAGTAGCTGGGGCGGAGGATGTCGATAGTGATGAGGGATTGGACTGGGCATATGATCTTTGGGATGGTCCTCTTCTTGTTGCTGGAGGATTTACACCAGAGGAAGCACGGAAACTGGTGGATGAGAAGTATCCTGATAAGGAGATCGTGGTGATATTTGGGAGATGGTTTATCTCAAATCCGGATCTTGTGTTTAAAATCAAGGAAGGATTGAAACTCACAAAGTATGATAGAAGTACATTTTATGGTAAAGAGATGGCGGCGGGCTATGTGGATTATCCATTTGGGCAGGAGTATTTGGCGGCTAGGGAAGAAATTTATAACTGAGTTGGTCTTGGGGAGAGAGACAGAATAGACAGAGTATAGTTATTGGAGATTTATTTAATGATTTTTCCGATAGCTCCGCGTCCACGTCCCAATAATTTCTCGGTGACTCATTGCCATTTTTGTTTCCCCTGAAAGGGCTCGCTAAATGACCAAAATCCATCCCCCAAAATATTGATTACACTCCCTCGCAAAGGAATAACGAAATGAGTTTCAGACATGCCATCAAAGACTTCCAGGATTGATAATTTAGGATGGAGTACAGTCACATACTGCGCGTGAATTCCCAAGGTGCGGGTCACACGCCTTCTGTAGGCAGCTACTTGTTGAGGAATTCTACAAATAGAAGCAGTTGTTAAACGAGCGTTCATGTAACATACAACCAGTGCGATTCGCATATGTTGGATTTGTGAGTTATAATTCGCACAAGATTTCATCGTATATATTTATAACTTTATGCGGACACATTTTCTGCTTTGCCGCTCGTATATCTATTACAGTCGCAACCTCGCCGTACTCATGCAGCACTTTAATTTGAGCCTCCGTAGAATTTTTTTTCAAATCTCGAAATATATAACCATACCGTCTGCCATTTCTTTCTCAATGCTGATACTTCAATACCAAGCAAACAATTAGTTCCTCTAGAATCTTTATAGTCGTTTTCAACTTTTTATAATAATCTATTATCGCAAAAATGCTCAACTCAATTCTTCTCTCAGCTACAATGCTGCTACTGGCATCAAAGCCAATCCAGGCCTTCAACTGCGCTACCCACACCTTCGGTTCCTGTGAAGATAAAATCGTCCACTGGTACGATCCTGACGATGGATTGATCTGCGACCCTCTAGATTGCGGAGGTGGAAGAGCTGCACCAAAAACCGACGTTCCTGGGTGTGCAAATTACAAAGGAACCTCCACGAGAGCAGGATCATCATATCTCTCCTGCTTCAAAACCAAGGGATTGGCCACCAGCACGAAAGAAGCTGGTGTTACGACTACTTCTATTACTTCAACTCCCGCTGCGATTACAACTATTGTCACTTCGACTGCTCCTACGGCTACGGCCACAGCCTCTCCAAGTTTGAGCCAGTCCTCCAGCCAGTCCTCCAGCGCCCCAATTCTGCAATCTTCAACTTCATCCGAGAGCACGAACCCGTCGAGTACGAGTCTTTCGACTTCGACTGCGAGCCCTTCAACCACATCTGCTCCTATACTTTCATCGACGACGGCTCAGAATGGCACAGCAGTCTCTTCCTCGAGTTCTTCTGCGGTTCCGAATGCTGGAGGGAAGGTTTTCATGGATTCGCTGATGGTAGTTGGCTTGGGCATGGTTGGTGTCGTGGCCTTGGCTTAGAATAACATATGAGAGATAGGAAATGAATAATGCGATAATAATTGGAAAGAATAACAGATACTTGTATAGATATAGATTTACGACCTAATTTTTAATAAATAATGAAGAGCCCTCAAGCGCAGAAAAGACCCGTAAACTTCCCAACGTCGCCCAGCCGATCACTTTCTCTGTGACTTTGAAAACGCTTCGCAGCTTTCCTTCAATTCTCCTGTAACAAGCACTCAAAACCCTCCGGTCTCTTCCCGGAGATCCCATATTTCGTCCTTCTGGCGAAGTCACAGACTTGCTGTAGTATTACTTCTCCGATCGAAATTCATTCTAGATTTTTTCTGTATTTTTCTGATGACTTTCTCTTGGTTAAACGGGTTTTCTCCATAGGCAGGCTTTCAGGACGTACATACGCTATCGCAGTGCCCACGGGCAAGCCTAAAATCCTGGGTCTCTCAGGCACCACAGGCTATCCCTTGCACTGGATTTCACCCCGCTCTCCCTCCAGGGACAATTCCTAAGCTAAGGTATTAATTTTCATGATTGCACAACAACCGCGCGACTAAAACATTAGATGCTTAATGTAATTATTGCTAAGCCATTTTAGAGTTAGTGTGCATTTTTTATGTATTTTTCTGGCATCTGTGGGTTGCTTAAGCTCTCTTTTAGTACGGGGTGTGCGACTGTGCATGTTTTTTCCCCGGCAGATCTAGGCAATACACATCTATACTTCAAAAATGCTTCAAGCTTTAAATATATATGTTCATTAGAAACTTGAGATTTTCTCCGCTAAAAACAAGCTCCAATCTTCCAAATTGTTGGAAAGGTGCTGTACCTATTACTTCTTCCACAGGGCTTTCGGGGTTACCATTTTGGGGCGTTCCAAAATCGCCAAGCCCATTGGACTTCAACGGCATCTCTATCTGTGCTACAACTACACAATGACCATACTTTTGATGTTCTTTTCTCTTCTGACAGTTGAGATCTTGCCATTAAATACTTGACCTAGTGCAGGTAATACATTACTCATGTCCTCAGACGTCGGCCAGCCTCCGCCAGTGTGAACTTCAATTCAACATCCTTCATGACAACAAATCACAGATCCCTCTTCAGACTATTTGGTCTACGACAAACCCCAAGATTCCATATGAAAATGTCCTCGCCCAGTCAGGTTTCTCTGGACCAGGCCTTGTTAAGAAGAACTGAGTTGAAGGAACGTCTCCAATTTCTCGAACACCAAATGCGGGAACTTCATATTAAACTGTATAGGTACAACTTGGTAAGTCCATCAGACTAAAGGACTAAGTTTACAATCTACTAATACTTCACAGGAGAAATTTCCAAAAATTACAACATATGTTTTGATCGGAGGAATGACCGGACTGTGGTTGCTCCAAGAAGATAAAGATCGTAAGGATCGCGAAGAAGCAAAATCCAGACGGCAAGGTATAACAGGAATGTTCCGCAGCCCAACTAGAACGTTGAGAAAAGAGAAGGGGGTTCTTGCTTAGTTACAAAACCGGGAGAGAAATTTTATCTGTTCGAGGAAAAACGCTGAGCAAGGACGATGGGTAAGTGATTGCCGATTCCTGTTTGTGTTCCTTTCCATGTTGCTCTCACGATGAGGATTCATATGAGAAGGTTTGCAACCACTCAAACCAGACCCATAAAACTAACCTTCCCCAGTGGGTTCTACTCACCTCAACCTTCGCCCACGGTCCCTGGGTGTTGTCTTGCGACGGATAGTTTATCTATGATTGGGCATTTGACTCATTTGCAGGGAACTGTGACGGGGATGGTGCTTGGGCTGGGCAGTGTTTTGATAACTAGGGGGAGGAAGTTTGGGTAAATTGGATGGTATTTGGTGGTTTATGTTGGAGTGTGATATCCTCGGGCTGGATGGGATCTCATGGGAAGAAACAATTGGGCAGTGTGTTGGCAATTTTATGAGGGATGGTAATTCCGGTGTCTGTTAATTTTTAATGTTGGAGTTTTAGGTCTTTCTCACTATTTCTCTAAAATTGACCCCAAGAGTGTGTCATTCAATAAGTATTGGAGCAGTCTTCATCTGCGCCAACTTCTGCTTTATGACAGTATGCTTTGCCAATTTTTCTTTACTCAAAGAGAGTACGGAATTTCGAAAAGGACGGTAAAGAAGAATTTTAGACAGCCTTCGGGCGTCACTTCCACACTTCCACATCTTCAAACCAGATCGAATTCAATGCGCCGAGAACCTTGGAATACCATTACAATAAGAAGAACAAGTTTGAATCTGGGAGATTGAAGGTACTTCCACAAAATTTTAATATGAGGCACGCACGAGGAAGAGGCAGAGAAACTAACCAAACTAAACTACCTATCGAAACCCCCCTTACTCTTGATTCCATACTATCCATCAAAGATGGAAAAGAACTAACTAGCTTCCAAGTCCACACCCTCAATTCTCAAGCGGCACATTCCTGAAAAGCTCTCTACCACTCTTGACATGTTCAAAAATTTGTATTACCTCACAAACGCATACTCTGTGTGTGTGTTCATGCTTTCTTTAGTAAATAATCTACCCCATTTCTACTCAAGGAGGTAAGATTTCGATTCCCCGTTTCACACTAGACAGAAAGTTGAGGGTAGTGTATTTAACCTAAAAATATGTCCAGTGGCGTCTACCAACCCCCTTCGGATTCAGGATAAGCGAATTTAAGACATTGAAATGCTCGGAGTGCTCACCTCACCTCGCGAGTTGCCCTAGGTAATATTGACAAACTTGTCAGGAAACTTGTACAGTCTGAAAGGTCGAGCTCACCTAGTCCGGAAGACAAGCCCATCATAAAATAAAGTCCAAAGATACCATATTAATCAATCACAAAAAAAGCCAGCCAAAACTTGGGGCATCATACAATCATGCCACCTAAAAAAATTAAAAATTGAATGCAGCAAAAGCCAAAATAATTGTTGAATTGATATATACAGCAAAAGTCTCAACACCGAAAACATCGCCCTCCGAATTCCAGCATTAAAGTTTCTTTAGATTATTAGTCTATGTACGACCGACCCCTTACAAGTTGTCTTGATAACTTCCCTCCCTTCAAAGTACAAGTTTTCTTCATCATCCACCCCCAGAGATCAAAAATAGGTAGCGAGCCGGCAAAAGGCCAAAACAGACAGAGCTCATCCTGCCCTCAAAAATTTCGTAGTGTGCGTGAATGCAATGCCTCCATACTATCAACCCAGATCAAACAAATCTCCCCTAAGCAAGGAGCCTAAACACACTCTGTGGCGTGTGGTTTTTGGTGTCGAAAACAAAGGAAAAAAACAACGAAGAGCCCGTAAAACATGATGCAGTACGCCCCAGTGGTATTGTGATATATGACTACAATTCATTTCCGATGTTATGCTTCCTTTGGTATTGTGGCGGCAGAATTCGGAGTGAGAATTTTTCGAGAAAAAAGGAAATATGGCAAGATTAGAAGTTTTGTGCGATGCCAGCACTTTGTTGGGGGAAATGAGCGGGATTTTCTATGCGTGTGTTCCGTCGGGCTTGAACATCGCGAATGACTGGTTGACCTGACATTTCCGCTCTGTTGGGTGGGCTACCATATGGTGTCTCGCCATTATAAGGATTGCCTGCGTCGTATTGGTTGTTGTAGTATTGTCCACCGTTAAATCCGCCCTCTCCAGAGCCGTCTGATCTACCTGCAGCACTATATTGTGATGATGCATTCGATGGCCCTCGGTTTATATCGCCTCTATTGGCAGCCGCTGCTGGGCCCATGGCACCCAATGCTTCGTTCTCAGGGTGTCCATCGCCCATTAATGCGTTGTCGGATCGAGTATCAGATGTTGGTCCCTGTGTTGGAGATGTGCCTTCAGAGTAAGCCATACCGATTCCACCCGCCGATTGACCACCCGAAACTGTTGTAGATGCTTTTCGTCCTGTAGAAGAAACGGCTGTAGTAGTTCCCCATCCACGGTATCCTGCGGATCCGTCTTCACGCATCTCAAACGGACCATCATTTCCTGCCGATCCACCACCAACAGCGGGAAGTGTAGGGTCGTTGTTTGGGTTATATCCGTACTCCTCTACTTCCTTTCTCCTCATTTCCTCGGCATCCTTGCGCGCCTTTCGTTTCCTCCAGAAGAATAGAGCAGCTAGGACCAAGAGAGTCACAGCGACAATTGGTACCACGACCGCAATTGCTACCGTAGCAGCTTTGCTGGGAGAACTTGAACTGCCATTTGCACTAGCCTGAAGTCCAGCAGTTCCTGTCGATCCTATCGAAGACGATGTACCCGTTGCAGTTGTGCCTTCAGTCGTGGATGGAGTTGGTACCGCAGCAGTCGAGGTAATGACCACAGTACTTCCAGGCTGACCATTAGATGAACTCTGGGTGATTGTGATGACGGTTGGGGTTTCGCTCGTCGACGGCGCTACTGTGGTAGTTTGACCAGGAGATGTTGTGACTGTAGTGCCTGGATTTGTGCTCGTGGGTTGTTGTGATGAGGTTTGTTGGGTGGTAGGTGACGTAGTGGTTTGTTGTACCGTCGAGGTTTGAGGTGTGTTACTTGGTGAGGTAGTGAGAGTTGTTTGAGGGGTAGTGGTACTCTGCTGTTGAGAAGTAGACGGGGCTGAAGTAGGACTGCTGTTAGCAATTGAACTTGACGAAGGGAGCACGGTCGACGACGTAAGTCCTGCCGTCGTCGAAGCCGCTGCTGTTGGAGCCCGAGAAGTCGGACTCGATGACGGGACACCGGATATCGTACTTGTATTATTAGAAGACATCGTGAATTGCCGGAACTGAAGGTTTCGCGGCGGTCGACGTCTAGGGTTCGCCATGTTAGTTGAGATACCTTAAAGAAAGTCGCGCCCGCGCAGCTTAACTAGAAAGACATGGCGATGGCGAGGAAGAGAGGACTCATGTTAGCGTACCTTGGTTTTGGAAAAGATCTCTTCGATGCGTGTTCGTTGTACGGTACGGAGGAAGCGTAGTGTTTCGATTGTTTCGAAATGGGTCAGCAAACGTCTGACAATGGCTCTCGTTGGCGGATGCGGGTCGTGGGATTGGACGAAGGATCGCTCGAGCAATTGAAAGACGAAGATGGCGAAGGAGAAGAATCAAACGGCGTTCAGAACAGCAATCGAATGCGTCCTCTACCAATAAATGCAGAAGAGTCGAAATCGACGAAAAAGATGGTGTTTAGGAAGAAGGTGAGTCGAAGGAACCGCTCGTGTGGGAGAATCTAAACCGGGCTTGGGGGGAGGATGCTCCTCTGGGCAGCGCAAAATGAAGGGCAGCGGGAGGGGGACCAATCAGGAGGCCGGAGGGCTTGGACAAAACTGCGCGGGTGGCAGGCTGTGCTCGCCGTGCAAAGAGAAATGAGGTGAGACAGGGAGACGAAAGACTCGCTGAAGCACCCTGAACGTCTCTAAAGGGACGGGTTTGGACTGCGCTTGAGCTCGCTGGCGGGCACCGGCAGAATGGGCAGAAGTGGAGGGGAGATTGGATGGCGGAACGTGGCCGAAGAGTTGCCTCTCCACTGTCGACGTCTTCGTTCCTTCTTTTTTCTGGGCTCCCTTGCGTTTGCGGGGGGAATTGCCTTGGATTGGTTGTGTCGGTGGGATTGAGGTGAAGCTATCACGACAATTCGAAGTAACGATGATGAAATTGTGAAGGAGAGGGAAAGGGGGAGAGAGGCAAAGAGGGAAAGAGGGAAAGAGGGAAAAAGTTGGCCCTGTGTCCCTTCCTTTCTGGATCGGAGGTGCTGTGCAGTTCGCTAAGTAGTAATACGGACCGACCGTCAGAATACGGGCAGGGCTAAAGCTGTTCCTGGCGAGAGATGTGCACCGCTAACAATGTAGGTCCCTCTCCAAATTTTGAAGCATTTATCCATCTGGAATTCATTCCACCTCCAAGTCAATGAGCGCATGAAATTTAAAGGCAGGCTTGACAGCTCTTTGTTGCAAACAAGGCTTCGTCTAGAACTCGATAGCGCATCTAGTGCAACCAATCACCTCCCTCGCCTTCTTCAACTCTTTCTCTATTCTTCTCGATGGCTTTAAGCCTTCAACAATGCTTCGATTTTAGCTTTTCCATGCCACTAATTCGTGAAGACCCTTCGTATTCACGCCAACGGCAAACACTTGGCATCCGTTACTGTGCAGTCTGCACGGGGCTTGGATCTTTTGAGGCTGTGGCTGTGCTGTTCTCTCGGCGGGCCTGTATCACATCATCACGGTTTTCGAAGTTGAACTCGCCGCCGTAACGTTGCCGTTTGATGCTCATCCAAAACCACATTGGTTGGAATTTCAATAATCCTCCATCTCTGAATCTTTTGATTGCTGCAATTGTTCGGTGCGCTCAATCCTTCAGCCCTAACCTAATTAATGCTGGCACCATTGAACCCTCGAGACATTGGCGTGGGTCCAGACTCACAACACCATAAAAGCTAAGCCAAAAACAAAATACATAAGACATTCCCCAAGCACGCGTTGGAATGAAACATTTCCATCTAGAAGATTGCTACTGGTAACTAATTTCAGCATGGCAAATCCCGATTACAGGTCACCCTAAAAGCTGACGATGAATTTGATATTCTTGGTATCCATCTCACCACCATCTCTACCTATCTCCTATCCAAAATTTTCACTGCATACCCGAAAGCAAATGCAAGCAAAGCACCAAAACCCACCTTCAGCTAACTTTTAGAAATCACCCCGCAGCAAAAAACCACACCAGAAATTCCTCGTCAATTGAAGCTCCATCGCCCCCGCTATCATGTCTTCAAATTCGCCTCTCCCTTCCACAAAACCAGCGGCAAAAAATGTCCCAAAACGGAAATCCCAACAACAACAAACCAGCCAACCAATACCCTTATTTACACGCACACGCCCCTTTTCGCGCTTCAAGCACCCGCGGCGCGCTTGACTCAAAGTGGGACCATTTCACAATCGTATTGAAAACTCTGAGCTCGATAAACAAAACCCCCCAGGAACAACTCCTAGCACCAGAAATCTAGAACAATAAACAACCAGGGACCAACTTTACCAGCTTGCGGGGAAATGACGGACTTGGAAGGTTGGCTTTTCCATGCGAAATTGGACATGCAGAGCAGATAACTCCTACATGGTGTTACGGCCCTCATGCAAGGTGGCTCGAAAGTGGGTTTAAGTTCGCGTAGGTGGTAGGGTTTAATCGACGTCAGCTAAATCACCCACTTGTTTCTGCACTGTTCTTGAAGTTGTTTGTCACTCTTTTTAAGACTCTAAAGTACATGTCTGTAACAGCTTCCCACTTACTCTGATATTCTTCTACAAGGCTTCTCTTATATACTTTTTTTGGGCGTTTTCATCGGATTTAAGAGAAATATCTACCCAATTAAGACAGTTTTACTCTGAAATTGATATTCGGCGTTGCCATCTATAGCTTAGTGCTATTCCGGTGATTTCTGCCGGTGCTAGATCAGGAAGCGAAATCAAAAGTGCGCAATCCTCTCTTCCCTGGCGCCAAGGGCCGTAGCACCATGTAGGAGATAAGAAGGTTGCAGATCTTCTGGAAATGGTTAGGTGGGTACGGGTTAATCTGGATTCGTTAAATCGATTTGATTTTGACGTCAGGAGGTTATATCTGAACTAGGAGGGTATATTTCCATATGGCAGGGACGGAGGAGAAAAACGTGATTTAGTGACACGTGATTTTCTCTTTCAGTCATTTTCCCCAGCCACCTTATTCTTTTTTTTTTTTTAAATAATCATTCCGTATTTTCTCTTTGGAGCTTTCTTTCGTTTTATTTTATTGTAATAAAGTTTTATTCAATCTCTCACTCAATTAGTCCGCTCTCACGGTTTCTTGGGTCGATATCAATTAAATCGTGGTTCTCTCTCTTCTCTCACTTCAAAAATTCTTGTGCTGTGAATTCTATACTTCATGAAAAACCTGGATGTTGCAAGTGTGAAACTCCTTATCGTTCTCCAACAGCCAAACCAAACTCGCTGAAAAGACCATTTCCTTTGGGATGGGAGAACTACGAAGAGGTGAGAATCCAAGTCGGCAGTTGTCCATGCGGTGTTCTACTATTGACCAGTCACGAGGCACTATTTGGCGATGGTAGCCTTGGCTATTCCGGCAAGAAATATTAATAATGTTCAGTTTTTCAAACTATACTGGTGTTATCTTCCCTAAAAGCTATGGTGGGTCGAAGGCATGGTTTTATGTGAACTTAAACCTTGCTATCAATTTATTCTATTCTACATTGTGCAGTATCGTAATTGTATTACCTTCAAACTACTAATTATGTGACACTCTGATTCTCTCATCCATATTTTCGTTAGGTTTCAGTTGTAGGAGTAGCAACGGTGGCTTGCTCTCTGCATTCTTCATCAACTTGCGTTCACAATGAATTGTTTCAAGTGCTGGAATGAGTCGTTATGGACCCCTTTTGTTTTGTACCGAGGAACATGCTATATATTTTCAACATCGTCAGACTGTAGGGTTTTACATATTCTTTTCGACCACCTTCATACCATTTTCCCTCGAAGATATTCAGTCTTCGAAATTCGCACTATTTCAAAATGCATCTCTCACCTCAAAATATCCTCTTATCACTTCCCCTCCTCCCTTTAGTCTCCAGTGGTCTCATCCAAATACCAAATTCTAACCAAGTAGATCCAGCGGTCAACTTTATAGAGATCCCCGGTCTAGTAGATCTTTCCAGGTATGTATGTCCCCAAACACTAACTCGACACGTCCACAGAAGAGCGGTTCCTATAAGTGCCCAGGTGGAGAAAGATAAATTGCAAGCACTGCTAGAAAAGATCCAGGAGGTGAAGAGACAGATGAATGAGTTTCTCAATGGGTTGGGAGCTGAGAATGATACGACACCGACGATGAATGTGGATGCTGGTAGCACCGCAACAACCCCAGAATTACCAGGTGAAAGCGTGGCTGCTGGAAGCACCACGATTCCTACCCCTTCTGTACCTATCAATGAGGTGAGTATTTCCCCTTCTAACCAAGAGCCAGACACGGCAATGACAGGATCTTTGAATACGACAATGGGAGTCGAAAGACCGAATGTGCTCCCCTTACTGATCACCAATACAACATCTTCCAATACCAGCACGACGAACTACAAATTTAACCCCCAATCCCAAAAAAACGTAGCAGCATACTACGGACAAACCCCCCTCTCCTCTTCCACCTCCCTCGTATCCCAATGCGCAAGCTCAGATATCGACATAATCATCCTCGCATTCATCATCTCACGTACCTCTGGCTCTTCCAATTACCCGACTCTTAATCTTGCGGGCGCTTGTACGGAACAAACCCCTGAGATGGTGACTAAAGCTCCGGGGTTATTGAGCTGTCCTAAGTTGGCGGAGGAGATTAAGACCTGTCAGGAGACGTATGGGAAGAAGGTTTTAATGAGTATTGGGGGTGCGACTGCGGGTGTGTATTTTGGGGATGCGGATCAGGCGAGGGATTTTGGGGATAAGCTTTGGGAGGTTTTTGGACCGCCGGGGAGAGTGGAGGAGGGTTGAGACCTTTTGGGGGAGGTGGTTTTGGATGGGTTTGATTTTGGTAAGTTTTTCTTTTTCTTTTTTTAGGCGGGTTGTGTTGATGGTCATTCCCTTTATTTTTATGTTAGCGAGTTTGAGCGAGAGGGGTTGATGAGAAGATAGATAACGAAAATAACTTCCCTGGCTCTTACGAAATCGTAGCTTCAATATTACGTTCGCATTTCAATAACTACACCTCTTCCCTCTTCTCCCGAGACCTCACCACATCCCCCTCATCTGACACTTCAACGAAACAATTCTACCTCTCCTCAGCCCCTCAATGTCCATTCCCCGACGCCTCAAACCCTCTCCCCCTAATTTTACAATGCGACTTCGTCTTCGTCCAATTTTACAACAACCCACCTTGTGAAATCAGCTCGTCGGGCTTTGAGACAAGTGTTAAGCAGTGGAGTGAGGCATTAGCGAAGAATCCTAGGGATACGAAACCGAGGTTGTACATTGGGGCTCCCGGGTGGGCGCCTGCGGGGAGTAGTGCTTATGCGGGGACTGGGGGACTGAAGGGGATGGGGAAGGTGGTTGAGAAGGTTGGGGGTATGGGACTGGGGAAGAAGGGATTAGGGGGTGTGATGTTTTGGTGAGTTTTTCAAGTTCTTTTCTGGGGTGAAGTTGAAGGGAGATGAAGAGACGAGGATGAATGAATGCTGACTGGATGTGCAGGGACGGACCGGAGAGCATTGTCAATACGGAGGGTGGGAAGAGTATTCTTGGGTGGGCTAAGGAGGCGCTGAATGCGTTAGGAGGTGGGGGCTCATAAGAGAAAGCTTGGACGAGACTGTGGGAACGCGACATGAGTTATGTTTCATTTGCACGATTTTATGGACGACAAGGAAAATGGACAACAGTTCAACGGCTGATGATGATGGTTAATGCCATGAAAAAAGGTTCGACGACAAGCATACTTAGCGAGCGATTTGTTATGGCGTTTGGATATGTCTTTCGGATTATTGGTTACTCACACTCTTAATCATAATAAATTTTTGGCCAAAGACTTTTTCTTCCGTTCGCACATTCTTGAGTATATTTCATTTTCTGTCTGCTCGCTCTGCTCGCTTCAGTTGGGCATAGTTTCATCGAGGTAAATTATTGGGGGGGGGGCGGATCTCACTAGCTGTGCAAATATGCCAACCTTCAAATACCGCCATGAGAATATATTCTTCATCTAATCAGGTCTTCAATTAAACGAAATATAGCAGGCTCGTCGGCAGGAAGACTTTCCGAAATCTGCAGTAAAATCGTCTTCGCCAAATCCTTCAAGAACCAAGAACCGCAAAACTCTGCTCTCTCAACCAACAATCCTGCCCAATGTGCTAGAACCACAAGCGCTGCTGAATCACGGATAGAAACCATATGATAAAAATGATCGGATACCTTTCCTAACCACCTGGTCATTCCCTCGAACGCCACCTCCTTGTCGTTAGAATAGCTGATACCACAGCATTCCACCAAGACAGCAATAGCGGAGATATTTGCTAAGACCCCTTGTAGATGTTCTGGCTTCCCAAATACTTCGGTCATGCGAGAAGGTAGTGAGTTCAGGTGGTTGAGTAGGGCGGGGAGTGGTCCATCAGCTGAATGATTCGATGAACTTGCGATCCTGCTTGCCTGAGAAAAAGCCTCCATTTGATGATAGTGATCCCGATCATCGCTCCGGAAATTGTTGTAAGGAGATGTAGAGTTGGGGTTGACAAATCTTCGAAGAATCGTCATGATAGAGTGTAGTTGAGAAGGGTTTTGCTTCCAGTGTATACAACACAGAATACGGTCTATTTCCTCGCCCGTCTTCTTTCCCTCTTCTCCAATATTTGAAGGCGCTTCTTTCCATCCAGCAGAAAATTCTTCAAACAATTGAGCTGATCGTTCGAGATGGACTCTTTCAATCGTTCTATCGTCCGCACACGCTGCCAAATGAGAAGCAGAAAGTGCCAGTAAACCACACATAATCCATCGTTGTTGTAAGGCTTGATGAATAACTTCTGTTTGCCAGTAGTAAGCTCCAGACTGTGGATTCTCGGTACAAGGAAGTGTGAGACTAGTCGTGGTTGTGAAATGGAGAAAATATGTAAGTGTTTCTAGATCAATATTGATTGGAGAAGACTTGGGAGGCGTCTGTTCATCCTCTCCAGACATTTTTACATCATCAGAATTCTCAGTTATGACCTGAGACTCAGCTCCGGGGGGAGTCGTCCTCGTGGAATTGACATCCGTGACCTCAAAATACCTAATCTTAGTACCCCGGAAAAAGGTCTGAAGTTTCACTGCATAAGCTTCGCAGCCAGCTATTCCAGCATGCATCTCTCTCTGATGATGTTTCATACGTCTCTCACTGGCAAAAAGAGTTCCACAACCATGAACAGAACAGCGGTAGCCATGTAAGATAGGGAGGCCATCAATAGGTGGGGAGTCCGGGGTAGGTAAAGGGACTTCATCTGGTTCGAAAAGATCGAGTTTAGCGATCGAGGATAGGAGGGTTTGTCTTTCCTCGCGGTAGATCTTGTGTCTGAGTAGGTGGCTCTCCATCGCGCTTTTTTGAATTGCATACTGGCATTCTCGACAGATCAAGACCTCGTAGCGAGGGTTGTATTCGAGTAGATCGCCTGGGCCGAATTTTGTGACGGGCATGGTACTTTTAGGTGGATTTGATAGTGTACCGTATGGGGTGTGTCTGGTAATTTATTAGTACGAAAAATATTGTTGGCGAGGTGGACATTGAAAGCGGCAGTACCTTGCTCAAACTTTCTAGTGCTATTTTGGAACTTGATTGTTCCAAAACAACTAGTCTTAAATTGTTCCAAGTGCGCAGGATAATTTATTTGAATTACCCTAGAAAGTTGGAACCACGAGGGTAGTGAGGCACCAACATCAGAAAAGTGGTGCGGGCCGGTTGCAAAACTTACACAGTAAAATTGACATCCAGGATAATCTTAGGGAAGATTATTTTTCTAATATAATTTTTATGTTTCTACTTGTAAATCAGTTTGTTTGTTCCTTATTTTTGGGGTAAACCTTCCGATCGAGTCCGCTTGTCTTGTCACGGGTCAGCCCCATTAAACTAAGCGGTGCAATGTCAGCCCTCATTAAAACGGAGAAACGCCACTGGAACAGCATATCTAGTTTCTTATGTACGCGCTTCATATCGATCTTGAGGTGACCAAGATTCCATTCCATCATCCAATAAGCACTCTCACGGGTTCTGTCAATTGTTCACATCTCCTTTCTGCTTTGAAATACTCGCAGTCGCGGTTTGAAATCATGTCGCTGGCTCAGTTTATTCACTCGGTCGGATATGTGTCAATTTATATAAATGAGACGGTGTCTCGAGTTATATGCTTTTCATCAGTACCTCAAGACTTTCTCACTTTGCAATCTCATCTTTATTTCACTGCCTTCTCTCCCATTTTCTGTCCTTCCGGGGAAAAATAGCAATGGCGGCACCAAAAAATCAAGCAGCATGGCTTATCAAAGCCAACACCCCTCTACAAGTGAGCGATGCACCATTGCCAACAGCTGGTTCGGGAGAACTCGTCGTGAAGAACGCTGCTGTCGCCATTAACCCACTCGACTGTCATATGCAGGACTTTGGGGTTTTCGTTCAGCAGTTTCCGGCCATCTTCGGATGCGAGGTGGCTGGGATCGTGTATGAAGTTGGCCCGGACACACAAGGCTTCAAGAAAGGAGATCGAGTTATTGGGTAAGTTCTCTTGAAATTTTAATTTTTTTGAAAACACCCGAGCTGATTGTTTCTTTCCCCTTTTAGACATACCGTCAATCTTGTTAGCGGTCGTCCTCAGGATGGCTCCTTTGCTCTGTACACAGTCGTCCCCGCCAATAAAACCGCTATCCTCCCGGATGCCATCGCCTTTACCGATGGTGTTGTAGTCCCGTTCGCTTTGGAAGCAGCGGTCTGCGCACTTTCTCTTCAGGAACCTGGTGTGGCTATGCCAGGGGTTTCTACACCCGCACTTGGGATGCCATATCCCTCGCTACAGCCAGCACCATCATCAGGCAAAGTTCTTGTCGTATACGGTGGCTCGTCTTCCGTCGGTTCCATGACAACTCAACTCGCCACGGCAGCCGGAATCAACGTCATCTCCATTTCTGGTGCACACAATTTTGATTTCAGCAAGCGTTGCGGAGCTACTCAAGTCTTCGATCACAAGGACCCCTCCGTCGTCGAGAAAGTCGTGGAAGCGATCGACAAATCCGGACAAGAGTTCGTGGGCATTTTCGATGCTATTTCTTCTCCTGAGACATATGCTCACGACCTTGCCATTCTCGCCAAATCAAATGGAGGCCACCTTGCTTGTTCGCATCCTCCTCCGACTGAAGTTCCCAAGAATGTCAAAGCAGGGATGATATTCGCTGTCAACGATATCGCGACGCCTGTTTGGAAAGACTATGTTACACAAGCGTTACAAACCAGAAAGCTCCAGTGCATTCCTCCACCTACTGTCGTTGGCAAAGGTTTGGAGTATATCCAAGAGGCATTGAAGAAGTCGAAGGCTGGGGTTAGTGCGACAAAGATAGTGGTGGAATTTTAGATATGTCGAATGTTTCGAAGGGCGGCAAACCCCTCTAACGTTTCCCATTCAGTCTTTTCTTTTCATCTACCTAGCTGCTTTAAATTGCGAACACTCATTTACACTTTTAACTCCTCGACTTCTCAAATTTATAAGCTATTTCCTTTCTTCCCAATCTTGTTGTAATGTTCGAGCCTACCCATTTTCCGATTTCCGGGAACATCTTGTCTAAAGTCAAAGGAAATGATGCTCTAGGATTGGAGGGTCATCTCCCTGATATGACTCGACGTCATTTTAAGCGAATCGGAAGCCATTGGGACTACAAGTATCTGCTAAGTATGCCTATCCTCCTTCCCAGTACTTGTTATCCCTTATAATCCGGCGTAAGCACATTGCTGGCATCTTTATATCTTACTATGCGACATGTTTGGCATTCGTCGTAGCTATTAACCGTGTAAGTTATGAGAACCAGGGAACTAAACTCTCTCGGTTGATTGTCTCTACTGTTCTATAATTTAGATGACGGGGAACAATGGTTAGCCTTCATGTTTGGTATTCAAGGGAACGTTCCAATTAAGTCTGCGCCTATTTGCTAGGGTAGGAGAGTTTCGATTTCTTAAATTTGCTAAGCAGCGGCTACTTCTAATTTTCTTTTTAACGTCAAAACCGACCTCTGTGTTGGTTTACGGGAGCGGTTGATGGCATTGCAAATGAGCACCCTCATTTTACAGAATGTGAATTTTGACGTTGTCTTCAAAGACTACAGCCATTCGCAAGAGACACATATACTTGGGATAATAAAAAAGGCCTTCTCGTCAAATCTTGCTATTATTTTTTATGTCAATTGCCTATTTAAGACAAACCAACGAGGCTGAACTACGCATCTCATACCAACACCAACACCGACATCCTTTGAATTTCAATTATGTGCAATATTCAGCCTCACAAGGGCGCTTTGCGACATGACACTGTGGTTTCCTCTGTTTCATCCCAGGAAAGTACGTACGTCTAGGTAGTATCTCTAAGGCAACCCCACTAAACCTCTCTACCTCACAATCATGATCACTGTTTACACAACGAAGGATTTGAAAATGTTCTGGGAAGGATTTTGGTACGTAAATTCCCAAATTCCTGTTCAAACAAAACTAAATTTGACTTCAAATTGCAACAATCGACCAACACTGTTCATGGGTTGCCCAATTCAGGGTGGTGTTGGTTATACTATAAGAATAATAGAGTCTCTCCCAAATCTAGACTTTCTCCTCGTCCTTTTAAGCTCATTCTCTTTACCAATTCCATTTCTATAACAAACCGGTTTGTTTATACGGATCTTTACTTTTGACTTCCCTTTTGCGGCCGTTCTTTTTGCAATCGAGTTCTTCGATATGAAGCTCACCCTGACTATACTGCTTGCTTCCAGCGTTTCAGCTCTCGTCAGTGAACGGTCCTTTACACCATCCTTTACACCTTCCTCTAAACCGTCCTCTACACCAGCCCCATACCACCGTCCAGACTCGGACAGACTTGTGCCAGAGGGATATGTAGTCCGCTTCAAGCCAAATCATACTCTCGAGGATCATTTTATCCACATCGGATTCGATGTCCGTCAATTCGCTTCCGCATTTATAGATATGCCACTAGGGAATTCATATATGTTTGAATTATCCGAAAGCAACCATTCGATGATTCATGACTTTATTCGACATGACCCTGGTGTCTTGAAGATAGAACATGACGAATATCTCCAGAAGATGACTTTTTCGAACACGAGACAATCACATTCTTAGAAGAGTAAATCATTTTATGTCACACATTTATTTCAGGTGGCCAAATTGATTCACTAATAGTTCTGATTATTTTAGATCAGTTTCATTATTCTTTTCACCGGTTATCCTCATGGGAAACTCTAGTTGACAAATAGCAAATAACGATCGTAGTAAATTATGAAGTGAAAGCAGAGAAAAATGATGTGTTGTAGAATTTTGAAGAGTATATAAGTTGAGTATATCTCTTGTAATAGTGATATTTTGTGGTGTACTGAAATGAGTGGAGATGTATGTGTATGTATGATAATCTTCTTCTAACGAATGTTGAAAATCGCGAAGGAATGAGTGAAATTTTTGAAATTTTGTACAAGGAATTTGTGAGGGGTGAAATAAGGGCAAGTGAGAAATGGGAATATTCTGAACTCATTCCTCATCATCATATTCCTCGTCCTCATTTCCCGTCATTTGGTATTGTTGACTATAGCGAGGGTTCAGAAAGTGAATGGGGGTTTGAAGAGGAGGTGGTCGAGTTTGTTGAGCGAATTGTTGATGGTGAGCGTTTGGGACAGTGAAATTCGATGCTGGCGAAGAATGGTTGAGGTACTGATATGGAATCTGTGGCGAAACAGGGTGGGTTTGAGGTTGGGCGAATAAACGTGGATCAGCGGATTGGTTGTACTGATTTTGACTCATTCTTGGTGAGGGTTGGTGTTGTGAGATTTGGGGAGATCGTATAGCTGGTTGTTGAAAACGAGGAGATTGAGAAATTTGAGGCGAATGCATACCCTGTTGGACAACCTGTGTAGGACAAAAACGAACTTGCTTTTGGATTTTGGCAATGTTTGGTGATTTTAAACCTTCTTGTTGAGAAATGGGAGCCAAATTGGACTACACAAGTTAGATAAAGTCCAAGGAAAAGGCATTTTAAGAGGACTTACAGTGGTTGAAGCAGGGGAAGCAAGGGAATTTATTCTAGCTGGAACGACTTCCAAGTACAACTTGTGTTCTTGAACTGTACGCAGAGACATGGCTGCATTTTTCAATTGAAGATTACAGGTGATTGGCAGGGGATAGTTGCTTCCAGCTCCATGTGTGAGATAAAACAATCTGTCTCCTGGGGAGGTGAGGATGCCTGATTGGAGAAGAAGAGACTCCAACAACTTGAAACTGAGATGTCGTGGTTCGATGTCCTCCAAGGCTTTCTCTGGTTGGTTTTGAGCATCGATGAGGTCCTTGAGAGCTATATTGTCAATTTTCTCAGGTGAACCATGAACCTTTATAACAAATTGACATTGCTTAAAGGGAATAAGGCCTGAAAAGACGTGGGGGGATGGTTCGTTCATCTTTCTTGCAAGAATACGCTGCTTCTTTGCAGCAGGAGTGTTCTCCTCAGTCTCGTCCTCCAAATCTTCCTCACCGTCTTCGTTGAAGTTCATATCTCGAGCCCTAGTCTTTCGTTTCTCCTTTGGTGTCCTTGGTGTTTTTGGCGTTCTTGGTGTATTAGGAGCATCTTCGTTGAGGATCTTCATCTTTTTGCGGCTGACCTGGTCTGGGAGCCTTTCTCCTGCTCTTCTCATCCAAGTCATCTTGTTCTTGACTAGAGCCTCACGGGCTTTCAGAGACCAGACTTCAGGAATCCCAGCCTTCACAAGGAAGGGACAATCTTTGGGAAGACCCTCTACTATCATCATGACTTTGAATGCTGTTTGTGAAGACATTAGTGATTCTTTGTAGAGCTCTTCAACGAGTAAGAGATCAATAACTCTTTCCTCAACTTTGTGATACTGAGGAGTATCAATCCTGAAGCCCTTCATGAACTTAGGAGCACTCATAGTAAAGGTTGCAGCGTAAAACTCGATATCAACCTCAGATTGAGAATCGGGGGCAGTGAGAGAAGGAGAAGCTGGTACTGGCTGTTGCTCAGCATTATCACTTGGATATGCTGTAGTAACAGTCTCCTCATGGTGAGGTTGGGGGGTTTCAGTGCGCATATTGAGGGAAGGGGAGGATTGAGAGGGAAGGAGAGAGAAGGGGAAGTGTTGAAAGGTAGATACTGTAGAGACTTATGAGGTAGAGAGTGGTTGTGAGGAAGGAGGTGGTTGTTGAGATTGTTGTGTGTTTAGGAAGGAAGAAGGTTGAGAAAGGTTGCCTCCAGACTCTCTATTTATAATACTTCTAAGCCTATAGTCCATAACGGGAGATTTTCGGGAGTCTGTTTGACTACGGTAGCTTCCTTGGCTACCTTGATGGGTTTCTTCAGGTATCGGAGGTAAGGGTGGGGCGTAGGGCTTGTACCCTTGGTTGAGAAGCGATATCGGAGGTCTTTGGTTTAAGTTTCCTTGGTAGGGCATCGTCAAAGGTGAGAAGAATGACGTAGAACCAGTAGGAAGAGAGCAAAAGAGTCTCTAAATATACTTGGAAAAGGTTGTAGAAAAAAAATATATAAAAGGGAAACAGTAGAGTAAGTGATGAAGTTCAAAATAAGGTAGTTAGAAGAGAAAAAGTTAAAGGAGTACTTGAAAGAAGTCAGAACAGTAATGAAGGTGAAAAGGAAAAGATAAGAAAGCGTGTAAAGTTAAGAAAAAGGAGGTAGTTATTCAAAGCAGAGCAGAGTTATACAAGAGTTAAAAGAGAGAAGAAAACATATATCCACTTCTTTTCACGGTGAAGCAGGGTAAAGAAAGAGATAAAGGTGATAAAAACCAGATATTTACTAGGTCTCGAAGTCTAAAACAATGAAAAGATATCTTTACTCTAGAAAAAACAGTTACAAAATGAATAGAAATTGAAATCCTATGAAAAGAGAAGGAAATTCATTGAGAAATAATCAAAAATTATCTCCTAGGACTAAATAGACGCTCTACACCATTGTTCAAGTTATAGAGCTATCCCGCTATTTCTCTCGTTTTCTAACTCTCTTTCCAAGCCTCCAAGTTCCTACCTACCAAGCTCCCCAGCTCTCCAACCTCATAGCTCTTCAGTTCTCTCACCTCCCAACCTACAACTCCCAACCTACAACTCCCAACCTACAACTCCCAACCTGCCAGGCCACCCATTTGTACAACTTTCCAGCTTCCCAGGTCTCACAAACTGCTAGAGCCTAGTCCCAACCTCCCTGGAGCAATTAATAACTTAAAAAAGTACGAAACTCTAATTAAAATACACTCTAAATATCTCTAAAGAAGCCTTCAGCGTTGATACAGCAATCTACAAGTAACAAAGACCTCTCTCAGTCTCTCTCAGAAGGAACAAGGCCTTTAAAGATAGTAAAATTACTCGTCGCATTTTTTCTGCCAAGGTCAGCGTTTTCGACATCGGTTCTAATCGACAGCAGAACTCTGCAAACTTCTCAGAAGATGTTCCAGCAGAGCCTAAAGTAGTTGTAACCTTCTCAGCACCTGTCCAAGTAGACAAAACCACCCTCCAACCTCCTCAAAGACAGCTCTAACGTGCTTTACAGCGGTCGCAATCTCCTAGAGTAGAATGCATCTTTAAAGAAAAGTCAGAGTCAGGTTAGTTTCTTTATAGACTTCTCTAGCTATCTCCAACATAGCCTTTAATCATAATTCTACATCTCTTATGAGAGACTCCAGAGAACAGAAACAACCCAGTAAACACCTTAAGAGATAGATCCAGCGGCATTTCCTACAGTTGCAATCTTTAAAAAAGCAATTTGAAAAACTCTTTGACGGAAAAAATCGCGATGTCAACTCTATTCGACATCGAAACTACTCAGAACAGTCAACTTGACAGCATCAGTTTGACATCAGCAATTTTACAATCTTACAACCTTGGAATCTTTCCAGGCGTCAGGAACGGCCTTTTCCAACCTCTCCAACTCAAGCTACATCTAATCAGCAGCCCAGGATCGTCGCAACCTCTTTGATAATATCAACACTACAGGAAATGTCTCAAAGGAGACAACTTCTCTTACAGCCTAGAAGATAACTTAAGTAATACTCAAGGGTATTCACAAGTGTCCTAACCCCTTTGAGAAGATCAACAGAGTTATTTCAACTTGAAAACATTATGAAAGTAGCTTCGAAGACAGTTAAAAAGTAAGAAAAGAGAAAGGAGCAAGACACACACCGCAAATTTCATGAAGGAACAAAGGTTCAGTTCGGTTTTAACCTTTCCAGAGTGATCTGACAACTTGGAAAAAGATAGGAACAACTCTTTAAACACTCTAAAAGAACAAATATAAAGCACTTATCATACTTTCAATCTCTCCAACCTCTCCAACCTCTCCAACCTCTCCAACCTCTTTAACATTACAAAAAGCAACATCAGCAACATTAAACCCACCTACAACCTCGCTCAAGTGACTGAATAACTCTCAAAAGGCCATAAAAAAAATGAAGGAAAACAAAATTGTGTCTAGCCTTTTCAACATCGGAACTCAATTAGACTCTTATCTTGACATCGGAATTGATCTCAACATTCAACAGAGTTAGTCTCCAGCCAAATAAAAACCAAGCGCATCGCAGCTTCGCACTGTCGCAACTCTTAGAGGGGGAGAAGAGATATCCCAAAGTATCCCAAATACACCAGAAAGACGTCTGAGATACTAAGGAGACAATTGAGATATTCTATCTTAAGTACTATGAAATATACTTCAGGCAAGTTCAGGAATATAAACTACTTAAAATGTCCCGCAGTCTAGGGATATTCTGTTTACTTAAGAAGGGACCTGGGGTAGCCTAGGCGGCGTTCTAAGTTTCACAGTTTCTCTAAAATATCTCAACTATTCTACAAGTAGCCCAGAGACTTCTGAAGGCACTTGGAGTATCTTAAATCACAGAACCTCTTCTTGTAATCTCTTGGGAGATACTCAATCCCTGAAACCTTGCTCTTCTAATTTTAAACCTCACCTCTGAATAGCTTCAAAAATTCTTAAAACACACTGGAGTTTCGCAACCCCAAGCAAGTACACCCAACCCCTTATCAATCGTAAAACAAAAACAACTTACAACACTAAACCACCCTATCCCCCACCCCCTCCTCTCAACCTTATAAACACCTATCCCAAAATCGTCCCAAGAATATTCGTTGTACACATCCAGACCCCAAGCGACTTCAAACAACAGAAACAATCAAAAGACTTTACTGCAGGAAAACCAAAAATTGCGGGTACAACTGGCTAGGCATGGAAGCAAGAGGGCAGGGGAGAAACAACGAGGTTTCTCCAACTCGCTGGTTTTTTTTATTGGAGGATTGAGAAAATGGAGAGGTTGGTTGTTACACAGCATCTGCAGAGAGAAGTGGAGGGGGTTGGGGCTGACTTTCTAAAATGGGAGACATGAGCTGGGGGGAAGAAGAGATGGAAAAGTTGACCAAACCAGGACAAGCCATATGCGATACACAAATTGAAAGATAGATGAAAAGAAGAAGATGCAAGAGAAAAGCAAGCAAGCAAACAAGCAAACAACAAGAGATGAGAATGGGGAGGAAACTTTGATTGCTCCCAACCAAACCCCAGCACACCTCCATGAAAGAGAAGCACATAGCAAAAAGCAAAAAAAGAAGACCCTGCAGAGGCTGGTGGTTGCACACCTGCAAAGATGGGAAGGGGAAAGGGAAATAGAGGGGGTTGGGGCACCATGGGGATGGAGGGATGCGCCAACCAAGACCAAGGATATCGCAAGTTGTGAGTTGCATGTTGGATGAAAGAGGGGGAGAGAGAAAATTGAAAGTGCAAACCAAGGACAAGCACGCAAGAAAGAACGAGAGGTTTCGCAAACAAGAAGGAGAAATGTCAACCACCAGCGCGCAAACCACTGCCCAGTTTTATGATAGAAGATAAGGCAATGCAATGCAAAGGTAGAAAATATGCACAGAGACGAAAGAGTCGACCAACATAAAGGGATCTTATCACTATGACTCTGATTTTCTGCCTATGATATCAATCCACCGCTACTACTGGATAATGTAGAAGCATGGCAAAGGTGCAGCAAGCCACAAGAAAAATTCTAATGCCTTTGAAGCGCATTGCTACTTTTACCCCGCACATGATATCGGGTCGTGCCTTCCCTTCTCCCCCTCATCGTGGTAGCGTGACGTCAAAATCGAGAAGGGAAGGAGCGGCCAGAGCAGAACAGTGAAGTCCCGAAACACCAGCAAGAAAACAGAAGAAGAAAACAGAAGAAGAAAACAGAAGAAGAAAACAGGAGAAGAAAACCCAAGGACCAGACCCAAAAAGAGGGAGGTTCAAGAAAACTGACTTTTATTTCTCCCTCTCCCTCCCGACAACCAACATCCTACGCAAATTTATAAAACTCAGGCGCATATTCCACCAACCACCCCTTCTCAATCTTACTAACATCCCTAATATAAGTCTTCCCACCCATCTCCATAACCTCATGAAAAACAACCCACTCCGCTTTACGATTGAACATCAAAGAACTAGGATGAGCATACAACACCGTTCCCCCAGCTACATTCCTAAAAGTCCCATCAGGCTGCATCTTCGCCGCATGCGCAAAATACCCAGTCGTCAAACATCGTCGAATCTGCTCCCCCTTATCGGGTCCTCCCACAGCGAGAGGTTGCAAATTCGGGTTAGAAGATAATGTTTCCGGAACCGCAAGACCGAAACGTTCAAGATATCGTTTCAACTGTCCACGAATAGAGACCGCGCGCGTGAGGGATTTGAAATTAAGGTAGTTATCATGGCAGAAACGGGCTTCCTTTTTTCCTGTGGTGATGAATGCTTGGTAGACGTTTAAGAGTGTCATGTGATCCCCCTCCTCGACGGCGAATTTCCGACGTGCGGTTTCCATTTTCTTCTTCTCGCCGTCGTGGGGGACCCAGATTGTACCGCCGAGAGAGGTCATTGCTGCTATGGTTAGGATTTCGCTGAGACAGCCGAATGAGGAGGCGGAGAGGAGC
Source organism: Hymenoscyphus fructigenus (assembly GCA_001414455.1). NCBI lineage: Eukaryota > Fungi > Ascomycota > Leotiomycetes > Helotiales > Helotiaceae > Hymenoscyphus > Hymenoscyphus fructigenus. The sequence continues at coordinate 254,653 of LKUV01000027.1, read as the reverse complement.
GTTTTGGCCATCATTGGTTCGACGGCTAGTTCGGCCATTCGAGTTCCGAGTGGTTGTGTGAGTTTGGCGTAGGTATCGAGAGCACCGAGGGAATAGAGGAGTTCGAGAGCGCGAATGACGAGTTCGGATGGAGGGGAGGTTAGGAAGGGGAAGCGGACGATGTTGTCGATTCCTAGGGCTTTGAGTTGTAGAATTACGGGTGCGAGATTTGAGCGTTGGATCTCTGGGATGGTGGATTCTGATAGTTGTTGGAAATTGGGTTCTGTGTAGAGACGGAAACATTTTCCTGATCGGGTACGACCCGCTCGACCTGCTCTCTGGGTTGCAGATGCTTTTGAGACGGGAGTCGCTGTTAGGGTTTCGATGCCGGTGAGTGGATTGAAAGCTCGTAGCTTCACAAAACCCGTGTCGACGACGTACACGATTCCGTCTATGGTAATCGAGGCCTCTGCGATGTTTGTAGAGAATATGACTTTTCTTGTGTTCTCAGGCGCTTCTTCAAAGACATACATTTGTTGTTCGGTTGATAGACCTGCGTAGAGAGGCAGTGGCATTAATGCCTGTGCTCGAGGATGTAAACCCGCAGCTCGTTCAGAGATTCCTTGCACGGCATTGTCAATCTCTTCTCTTCCAGTGAGAAACACCAAGATATCTCCATCTGGCTCCTTGGTATGAATATCGAAGACAGTTTGCACTGCTTTTTCCACATAATCCTCGGCTGGAGTTTCAAGGTACAGGATATCGACTGGATATGTCCTTCCTTCTAAGCTGATGATCTGACCGATGGCATCGCTGGAAGCATTTGGCTTTTGACTTCCTTGGGCAATCAAGTCATCCAAGGTCACCGCACTTTGCGGTTCTTGTGTCACTTTTGGCTGATTCTCTGCATCTCCGGCGAAGAAGTTGAGAAAGTCCTCAGCTTGCAGAGTAGCACTACTGATGATGATTCTAAGATCATTGGTTCTCTTCTTCAGTACCTTCTTCAGAACTCCAAGAAGAACATCTGTACTTAGAGAGCGCTCATGAGCTTCATCAACCATAATCACTGAGTAACGTGATAATAGTGGATCAACAAGAGCTTCTCTAAGTAACAAGCCATCGGTGAGGAATTTGATACGGGTTTTGGGGGAAGTCACATCTTCAAATCGAATTGAATAGCCAACTTCTTCCCCAATTTTACATCCCATCTCTTCCGCAACTCTGATTGCAACAGTGGTTGCCGCTACTCGTCGAGGCTGAAAGGCTGATTAGCGAGTTAATCAGATATTGAAAGACAAAGGGGTGTACCTGAGTAACAGCGATGACCTTGCCATCTGCACACCATCCTGCCTGCTCAAGATATTGAGGGAGTTGAGTGGTTTTTCCAGAACCCGTTTGACCAACCACAATTGTGACCGGATATGTCTCGATGAGGTACAGAAGACTCTGTCTATGCCGAGCAATGGGAAGCAACGAAGATGGTTTGTGAAGGGAAGGGATGAAGGTGGCAAAGAGATCGAATTCCGCCATGATCTCCGTCAAGACATTATGCCCGAATGCAATTTAATGTTTTGCATTTACCGTCCCGTCGCCACGGGTATGAGGCTCAAAAAAAGTGGGTGTCCTGACGTGGTTGGTGTTGAAGTTTGATTTGAGGCTGGCTGGAAGCCTTAAAACAATCCGTGTCCTGAGGCAGAGCACGCTGGCCACGAATCGAATTTCCCTTTGCCCCTCTCTCAATTCCCCAGCCTTGCGGGATAAAGCTCACAACATCGTCGTGAGTGGACTCGCTGACGACTTCTACTTCGCGCTCGTATACGTATATTTAGAACTTTATGACGATAAAGTTGGAAAAGCCGTCCCTTTGCCGAATGGAAAGGAGGTGGCGGTATTTGGAGGTTTCCTATATTGGAGGTTTCCTATATTGAAGGTTTCCTATATTGAAGGTCACGCGATAAGTTGAGCTGCCTCGCCATGGACAATAAAAGCGGCAGTAAACATCCTAGCTCGTTGTTCCAACCTTTTAGGGTAATTGAAGTTGATTGTTCCAACTATCTGGGGTAATACTTTGAATTGTTCTAAACGTTTAGGGTAATTTACATGAATTACCCTAGATAACTGGGGAAACGAGCGAGGTAGGGCAGGTACGAACTTTACGGCCAAATCAATTGCTGACAGGCATACAGACCACTGCGCTACCAACAATTTTATCCTTCTGGATGAATTTGTCTTGCAGTTGGACCGAGAGGGCGTTTATCGCAATCTCTCCTGTTGGCCAATGAGAAGGGTCTTGAATGTCTCCGCGGTTGGCTGCACTCTCGCTGCACTTTCGGAAGAGAGAAGAACGCCTCTTCAGCCACATAGTGGGATGGCCTGTTAATTGGTTGAAATAGTTTCTGGAGATCAATTTGGATATCCAAATCAGGGGAAGCTGTTGATCAACAGATTGCCTTTTAGTTCAAACATGCCTAGGCGGATTAACTTGGGTTGACTCTAATTATGCCCAACCACATTTTGGTTTGGCCATGGCGGGAGAAGCATTTCAAGTTGAAGAGAAGCTTCGGCGGTTTGGAGAACCCCCTGCACGTCGCTCGAACCTGGCTTAGACGAAGTAGCGTCAGTGGTCGATGAATCGGTTCCTGCAGCTCCAGCGCCGAACAGGCCCTTTTTAGCAGGTAATTTTGTACATCCTTCCATCCAGATTTCATAAGCCCACAACCCCTTTACGCCTCATCCTCGTTCGTGAGACTTCCCCATCATAATCCCATTGTACAGAAGCGCCACCATTGCTATCATTAGACATTTCCGTGATCCTCATCGACCTAATCCGATCGCACCCCTCTACTCTCTTGCTTCCTCGGACGAGTCGGACGGGGTACGACAGCGTGGTCGCAAACTCGAGACGATGGCATTATCGACAACGTCCCACGCTGTAACTCCCTTAGAAATCTCCACGTGCCGAGTTGGCATTCAGCCAGCTGCCAAAGCCTGCCATCCCAAAATTCAAATTTCGCCGGGGATTAAATGCCTGCCTTCAGGGTCAAGAGTGCTGAGTTTTGCGGAAGCGTTGAAATGCAGCACAGGACTTGCCCTGTTTCGTCCCCTGATCAAAATAACGGCTCCTTTCCTACCATCGCGCCATCCCCTATTAGGACTACGCCCAAAGCCCACACAGCCAATCTGCGAGACCCATTTCCGAGATCCACCCTGATCCTACGCCGCACCTTCCACCGTACCTGCCTCGCCCTCTTTTGAACCTCTTTCCCCAGCTCTCTCTCTCGCTCGCTGTGCTGCTCCCGTCTGCAAGTCTCAACACCACCCGCCAATTCTGTCTATTCAGAATTCCACCGTCTGCCAGTCGGACTGCCATTCCTTTAGGTCTACAACCGGTTCTACACACTCCTTACCTAGTTTGCCTCGCTCTCTCACCTTAAGTCATTCCTTCAAGTCGGATATTTGCAGTAATTGTTGTTGCCCATCCATTGCATTGTTGTACCTGTTTCAATACCCTATCAACCCATATGGTGGAGGAACTTCATCTGAAACGGCAAACCTTCTCAACCATCAGACGAATACCTTCACAGGCTATTTTTGCCCCGAAACCAGTCGCACCTTCTTTTTGTCGCCGTAACGACGAGGAAGACGCTGTCAATTGCTTGACAGCTACCGCCGATTGACCGACGAGCCCGACCCCTCGGCAAAGGGTATACTCTGCCACCGCCAGAATGGAAAATCGAGGAGAAAGTCATGTTAGGTTAGGGCCACGGATTCCACGAGCAGTAATTGGGGTGATGGATTCAGTGGCAGAGATTGCAACGCCCAACCGCGTGGTAGAACCACGAGCCGACTCAACTACATCCTCTTCTTCCTCGGCAACCACTACCTCGTGTGGAGAGAATGCTTGCCAGACAGGTGTAACCTCATCATCTTACACATTGCCCGTCATATTGGGAGTAGTGTAAGTGATTCACGACTCGGCTTGCCCCATCCTCATATTGACTGTGCAATTAGTATTCCAGTAGTCGGCGCTATCATTTTGTTTGTTATTCTTCAACGTAGACATGTTCGCAAACAGCGAGAGGAGGATGCCAACGATCGGCATGCGTCTTTGGATTTTGGATTGGGCGATGTACCACAACCTGGACGACCCAGAAAGGCACCAGGAGAACAGGGGATGAGCGAGAAATCTCGGCGTCAAGTCTCCATGGATATCAGTGTAGACAGCCCCTATATGCTTCCTCCAGAGTTGCAAAACTCGCGCGAGTCTCTTCATTCCCTCTCACGAACCGTTCACCAAAAAGAAGACCCATACCGCACCGTTTCCACCTATTATCAGGGTGATGCGCGATCGATTCATTCCAATTCAAAGAACGGCTCATCAATTTATACTGGCTCAAGCGCTGCACCATCAAGAATGCAAGAGGTGGCCACCGCCGACCTTCTCGCAAACGCTGCTTCTATGCCAAAGAGTATGCCACCACAAGGAGGAGCATTATTTGTCCCACCACCACGCCAAAATTCGTTACCTCAATATAATGCACCAAGCCCAACTACTTCCATGCCAGAAGTCCCAAAAACTCCAACTCCACCACCTCAGGCACACCTACAACAACCCGACTCCCCAGAAACGATCAAAAGAAAGGGTTTGCCTACAAATCCTCGCCCAGGTCAGGCTCTTACTCCCACCCAAGGTCTTACTCCAATGCCATCCTCCGCTGTTATCGAAGATGCTCGTGATTCTTACGCCAGTAACCCACATGCATCATTAAGACAAAGCAATAATTATCTTGGTTCTTTAATTGACTCGGCCCCTGGACCTCAAGAAGCTTTGGCTCGCCCTCAAATTCCAAATGCCCTACCTACAAGCCCTCGTCCACCGCCCCGTACAGATTCTAGACCTGCGCCTCCAAGTGGTGACGAGTATGGCGATGGATTCATGGTTACACCTCCATCTCCTAGTCGTGAGAACAAGAATGAAGCCATGCGCGGACAACGATACTCTATGGATGTGCCACCAGAGGAGTTTGCTCAAGCTGGATTAGGTGCTCCAGGATTTGATCCAAAGCGGTTGTCAATGGGCTTCCGACCACTCCCTCCAAACGCGGCTACAGAGTCGGATGATCCGGAGATTCGCGCCAACCGAATTCGCTCATTTTACAAAGAGTACTTTGACGATTCAAAGCCAGAACCACAAGGACAGTATATTGAGGATTACGATGAGAATTATATGGGCGATGCCGCCGCATATTATGACCCAGACAGCAATGCATTTGTTATGCCATATGCCGAGCCAGTTACCAGACGTGCGATGACACCACCTCCAGGAGGACGAAAGTTCATGGGCCAAGGACCACCACGTCCTCGCAATGGCTCTATGGGAGGAATGAGTGCTGGCGGTCGACCAGGAGGACCACAATTCCGTGGACCACCAGGACCTCGAGCACAATCATCTGCTTCTGGCCGTATGGGACCACCTGGACAACAGCAAAGACCTAGAAAACCAATGCCACCTCCACAAGCTCTCAATACCCTGCCAACTCCATCTAAACTTCGAGATGATTCATTCGCCTTGTTGCAATCGATGGAATTTGCGCCACCAGCATCAATTCGTGAGCGACAGGAAGGTCGATCTCAGAGTCCATTCGGAGAGAGACGACCATACTCACCCACTGTTCCGGCTTTCACTCCAACCGTCAGCGCATTTGATGAGCTTGCTCCTATGCCTAGCCCGTAAGTATCGACATTTTTTACTCATATCTCAAACGTATACTAACTTTTCCATTAGACATTTGCTCAGAAGGTCTGGAACCTTTACCGCTTTAGACTTTGCACCTCCAAAGAGGATTAGAGACCCTGACACTATGAGCGATGCCGGTAGTATTCGCAGCAACAAGAGCGGAGTCTCCCAAGTCCAACTCAGTGCTATCCGCAACGGAGCTTATCGTGCCAGTCGAATCCCCAAGGAAGCTGTCTTTACCAAGGACGACATGTCATCTCAATTGAGACCTCAATGGGGTATGCGAGCCGACAAATAAGTTGCACCCAAACATAATGTTTCTTCGTCACGTTGACCTCACAATTTTCGAGGCCTCGTATTCTCGGCACTTGAGCGCGCATTTTGTTTATTTTTCTTTTTCTCTCTCGAAGAACTCACCATGGCATACTTTTTTATGATGACCAACTCCCCCAGCAGCAAATCCATAGGATCTCATGTTCGAAAGAGGAAATGACTGCATTGTGTTTATCTCATCACGATACTTATCAGCGAATCGACCAAATTTCTTCCAGCCTCCAGTGTTGTTTTTAATAAGCTACTGGGTTAATGTCTTTTTTTTCGTGTAATAGATGGAGATGGAGCAATTGGGTTTCTTTCGCGTGGGAGCAGTTGAGATGCAAGAAGGGGAGGGGAGGAGAGAGTGGATGAGAAGATAGAATTGGTGGAAGGGTGGATTGAAATTTGCACATAAATGGGAAGTGGTGTTGTTTAAATCACAGGAGAGAAAAGTAAAAAGTCGCACTTGATGGATATTTCCTTTCTTTTTGGAAGGGATCCAAAGTGTTTTGTATAACAATCATATGAATGAAGATGATGGACTAAACTAGGAGACCTTTTGGGGTGCTTTGAAGTGATTTCTTGAATTTTTGTTTCGATCTTGGACTCTTGAGAACAGATGAGAATTTTCTCCAGTAGTTCCGGTTTTTTGGTAGTCAGTCACCCAACGATGACTTCTTTCGTTCCTCTTCCTACATGCGAATCGTGTTGTATTTAATTTAACATTGTACTGTGCCGTAATGAATTCGAGACTACTTTTGGTATGGTTTTTGACGTCATGATTTATTTTGAAATCGCGCGTTTACCTGCATTGAGTTTTTGACGAAATCGGGCTAGAATTCAGATATGATGGAAGTTTATATCAATATTGTGAAACAAGCGACCGGATTGCTAGTAGTTGGTTTCACTGCGTTTATGAAGTTTGACCCGTCCGGAAATGTGAAACGGGATAGAGGACGGGATGAACGGGACGGAAGTGGCTGTGGGGTCTTGGGGGTCTTGCTTTTTATGTCATTGTGATGGGGTTCTATTTAGGAACTTGGGATGGAGGGTTCTTGGGGGGGGGGGAAGCTTGATTCTCGTCACTTGAGGAGAGAGTTGATTACAATTGAATGGGTATTGTGTAAGCAGTGATGAAGCTGGACACTTGAGAAGACAAAAAAGTAAGGGTTTATGAGAACGAAAGTAAGTCTGAACGAGGGGAAGGTTTTGGGAGATTTCATTTCGGATGATGAAATGAAGGAGTGGGAGGGACAGAGTGGGGATGTGGTTGAGGCTGATGGTTTTTTTTTTTTCAAGTCCGAAGGAAGGGGAGCGAGGTGTGTGGCTGAGGGGTTGATGTTTCTGGTGGGGGGGGTCTGGGCTGTGAGAAGTGAATTTGAGCAAGTGCCCTTTAAAATTGGTGTTTTTTGTTTTACCAGATGTCAGATGAAAGTAGAGAGAAAATGAGGAATATTGCAAGACACAATCGTTATTATTTGTACAGCTTGTTTCTCATTACTTTGAGTAGTTACGTACCTAAATCAACTTTCTAATTCTCCTACTTCAATCTTGACTACTCAAGATTGTTTGGTATTATTCAGTGTAAAGTAGATAGATGCTTACGGAGCTTCTCTTGAGGTGAGGGTACCCTGGGTTGTTGAGTAAATACTGGGCCAACTTAAGTTACTGAATTCGCTTGACTTTACTGCCTTGTTTTTGTTGCACGTCGCACTTGATATTCTTTTCTGCCACCCGTAGCCATTTTGCTAGATTTTTAGCTCTTCCCTATCGAGACTTTTGTTGCACGTCGCACTTTAGTATCAGCTTTACCTACCGTATATGTATTGCCATTTTGTATAGATGTCATTTTGGGTGTATTGAGATTTCTTTTTCACTTCGCACTTGTATTGGTAAAACAACGGTAGGTACGAAGTTGTGCTTACTGTTAGACTTTTCACCTCAACTTATCGCCTTCGGTGTAAATCGTACTTTAAAGGAGATTCCTGCCATAGCCATTCTGCCATCTTGCCAGCTTTGACGCTGTACCTAGTCGTCGAGATATTTGTTGGACATTCGAAATATGGCAAAACGTCAACGGTTGGAAAATATTACTCCAACGTTTGTTGACTAATAAGGTTCAAGTAAACCAGAGTACAGACTTGACACATATTTGGAAGAACCTTGGGGGAAATACCCCTCACACGGCTCGCAAAGCCTCTCATCTACGGTATCTGGTCTAGTGATCAATCTAGCACTGCCTCTCGTGAGATAACACCGACAATCCTACAATCACATCGCCAACGGCCGTTTACTCGAAAGAAGCTTGTACTTTGGCCACAAAATTCAAATTAGTGATTCGGTGTGGACAGTAGGAGTGGCGGTAAGATACTTCAACTTCGTGCCTGTCTCGTCATTCCAACTCTCTAGGGCAAGAAATATTTCATTATTCCGATCATTCTAGAATAATGAGTTGCCAAATAAAAATGATTTCCACTCGACTAGAAACCCCATACAACAGAATATGCAACTCGATCTAAAAAAGGAAATAGAGGGGTAAATAGCACGTGAGTGGCTTCGACAATTGTACCATCCGCTGGCTTACTGGCAGCTTGCTACCAGCTTACTCCTAAAGAGTTAGAAAATATGAGGGTGAGGATATCATGCTCCCAACCCTCGGAATAATGAAGCCGGTTATTGGAGGGGAGTTGGGTTGGAACCACAAGGCCAATCGAGCATCCCAACCTCTTTGATTAACTGATCGACATAGAGAAAACTTAGGAGAACGATGGACTTCAATTATTAGAAGTCTTCTTGAACAATTAATCAATCTGTGCACCATACCCTACCATCTCACAATGATTTTTCCCACTTCCATCCGCCGTCAGAAAAACACGATGACGTAGAAACAAACTGAAAAAAAGAAAGGACCTCTCAACGATCCTAATTTCACTTGCAGAGTAGCTTGCGCGCTATATAAATGGTGAACAGGTTTTGATTCCCTCTAGAGTCGAAGTAAATGGCCAGTGCAATTTTGGCAAATCAGAGAAAAGCGAAACTGCTCAAAGATCCCAGTATTAGTTTCAAGAGTAACCAAGAGCAGTGCTGAAATACAAGTAAACAACCATCCAAAGTAACAGAGCCATACCACCCTCTCATTCGATATATCCATCCTTCCATTTTCGCTTAAATTTTATGGGGTGATCATCGAGCATCCATAAAACTTTTGCTTGTATGTGAGCATCGTGAAGTTTGAAGTCTGGAGGGCTTTTACTTTCCCGGTGTGTTTCGAAGTCGACTGAGCTTGATCTTTCCTGATTCGTTGCATACGTTCTTCATAAACGGATTTCACTTAACACAGCAGCATGACGTGGTGGGAAATGGTGGGTATCGATTTTATTTGAACGCAATCTCGCAACTCACTTTTCCAAAGGTTGCTATCCACAGGTTACCTGACAATAGCAACAAAATAGTTCAAAGCTGCTATTTGCAGGTGACCTACAAATAGAGGCATGCCAAGAATGCGACTTTTGGTTCCCTGTTCATAGGTGAGAGATCGTGCCATTGCTCTGCGTACACCCAGTCTAGCATGATTGTGCGAAGTGCTTCAGGAAATAAAATAAAAAGAGAGTTTTCGAGAGAAGGTTCAGAAGAATTAATCGACTTCTTAAGTCTCCTCGATACTCTCAAACAATACTTTTTATTGCCATAGGCAGTCTTGCACAATCAAAGTAAATTAGGTATGCGAAGCGCAATTCCTGGAACTCTCTTACTATTTGTAAGACCTTGCTGCTTGATGTTGACATATCTCTTAAATAGTCTCTCTATATGCATCTCCCATGAACAATATATCCTCAAAAGAGTTTTACATGACACTCCGAGTCCAAAAGTTGTTTACAACCCTTGCTCGAAGAAGCTGGTATTATCGTTGGCAATATGGAAATCTCAACGAGGGATAAGTCAACTAGCCTCACCGCCGTCATCTACTTTTGGACTACATAGTGCCACCACCGGATAAATGATATTAAAATGGGCATGCGTGAGTAGATAGTATAGTAAGGCTCCCAGCCAGAAATTCTTCCAAAAAGAAATCAATTTGGTAGAGAACTAGTTTAGTTAGGAGCCCCATAGTATTAGAACAATGAGAATTAGGAGGCTCATGTCAATACACAATTCCCTCGAAATTCCTCAACAAATCACTATGCCTGCCATGAAAACTTCTTGCGAGTATATGACGCGTGTGTATACTTTGACAAGTTTATCAACTGGACAGACGGTAACTATACAAGGGAAAACTGGGAGAAAGAAGGGTTGATGTGACCAAAAAAATAGAAGTGATAATGTATCATTTGATGAGAAAAGGCACATGCTGAAACTCTTGCGCCTGAAAATTCACATTCCCATCGCTGAGCGATGGCCGCGACTCTTTGGGGAAATTCTTCCGGGAAGCAGTTGCCCACAGCGGCCAAGGGGAGAGCAGCGATTGATCTCAAGTCATCTGCGCTGGATTAACAGTGTATGTTTTTTTTCCTCATGGGACTTCACTAGGGGGGTGGGGAGGAATTTAAACAGGGAAGGAGCAACCCCGACCAGGTTCCGGCGTGGAAGGCCTCGACCATCTGCGGGACCTAAAATAGTTTGCCCGACCGAAAGCGGACTCGCGTCGACTATAAGTCCCCCCTCGGATTGAAGATTTCTTCCTTTCGTCCCAGTCTACAGGAAAAATGCCGAGTGGCTTGACGTCCGACCGTACAGTATTGCTTGCTCTTACGAGTTGGCAATGGAGTAGCGGACTGGTATTTGTGAGACATTTGGAATTGATGGAGAATGGCTCGCTTCTTGTGTTCGTCTTTTACCTACGCCGAGCATTTTTTTGACCCCCCCATTGGTATCCCTTTCTTGCTTCTACTTTTTCGAGATCTTACTCGGCGTCAATGCATGTAATTTGTTAGCTCGTTCCAGGTCTCAATAGTTCCCTTTTCTTGCGCACGTCATAAGTTCACCCAGCGGGTACCTGATCTACAAGACTCTCAGATGACAGTCGGGAAGGCTGAATACGAGTTTGCTGTATGTCGGCTCGCTACAAACACCTACTTTCACCTCAACTATACAAAATAGTCTTGAATAATTATTCTAGAGGCTTCTCAAACAATACTTTCACTTGTACGAGATCTCCTCGAATAATGAGACTGTGTAATTCGCCGAGTAAAGCTTACCTATTTTACTGATGTTCTCAATTCTTCGTTCGGTCGCTCTCGTGACTGATGGGAATGCAAAAATTGCCTAAGCCTCGTTCCCAGACATTGATTCGTTTAAAGGGCCTTTCAGATTCTTTTTTTTTTTCAGTCAACTAGGAGCTTGGCTCGATGCTGGTTTAACTAGACTATATGTATGGTATCTGCCAAGATTCTCCCATTGAATTGCTATGTGGATTGTCTGTATTATTTATAATCCTGAGATAGGCCACCTGCCACAACTCATTAGTAGCCGCAAGTCAGTGCGCATGAAGAACGGACTTCGGATGAACTAAACTTCAGCTGCAGTTCTGGGTAGCTGACTTAGGATCCCTTGCTTGGCATGCTCGGACTTGTCTGTTTTCTTCCAGCGGAAAAGATAAGTCAGTGTTGAATCCCCGATTTTTCAGTGAGTTGATTCTCGTCTTCAATCAAGTTTTTTGTGAGATTTCTATACTTCAAAATGCTTCTGTTACAGAATCTTCTGGCCCTTGGCTTATGGTTCAGCCTAACCTCTGCTGCAGCATCAGCGAAAACAGTCCAAAATTGCTACACAAAACGGGGGACAACCTCCATCAAACCAGTTCCGACGCAATCCAAAGTCACAGCATGGACACTTCCACAGCTTGCATTGACGACCTATACTCCCTCGGTTGTAAAAACTCCCGCGAAAGTTACGACGACTACGACCATTCAGAGTATCATCACAACCACCATAACATTGCCAGTATCTACCGTTAGTCACCTCGTTATCTTCCAACATACCAAAGCTAATCATTCCAGGATACTTTTACATCGTACGGTAGCGTCACGGCCACAAGCACGGTTGATGTGCCTCTTTCAACAATTTCGGTTTACTCGACAGCAACAGAGACGATAACCTCGGGAACAGATACCTCTGTTGTTCCAACTGCTACAGGATTTCTTCCCTCAAAGGATACCGTTGATAATGCCGAATTATTTTCGGCTAAGAAGCGCTCTGTGTCTCGGGTTGAACGAGGATTGTTCGATCTGCTCTTTGGCAAAATTGGTATCACAAGTAATACGAAACAAAAGTCTCTAGATCTTTCTCGAAAAGGCAGAGCTAGTTATCCATCTGCGGTTATTTGCTACCAGAAAGTTTTATCTTTCCAGGTGTACACAATTACGCGGACTGCGAAGTCTACCATGACCATTACAGCCTCGGTTCCAACGGCGATTGTGACAACTACAAGCAGTGAGTAATTCTTTTTGATAAAACTCTTGAAATATTTGCTAAAACATTCAAGAAACTACTTCAACCGTCACTTTAACGCCGCCGGTCGCATCGACTACAATCACTCTCACTCAATCAATCACTGAGACTAAAACGAACGCTCCAAGTACCACAATCACTATCTCGGTTTCGGAAACTGTGACCATTCCTGAAGCTACAGCAACATCATATGCTGCTTGCAATGCCGATAAGTGAGTCAAACCATTTCTCTTTTCTCCATATCAGAGTATGGCAAACTAACAAGATACTCCACAGTTCCGTCGGTAAAGCAAATGGAGCTACTATCATAAACACCTACTACGACCCAACCACCCAAGATTTGGCCTTCACAGAAGATGCAGACATGAACTCCTGCTGCACGTCTTGTTTCTCGACTCCAGGCTGTGCCATGTTCCAATTGATTACTTTCAATAGCCCACCAGAGAAGTGCATGTTGATCCTCACCGGCAACACATGTGCTCTCCCAAATACCATTGGAGCCAATTCCGTAAGCGTTGATAGTTCAGCCTCTGCAGGTGATACCATTGTTGTCGGTAATGGAATTTGTGGGATATTTGACCAAGTTGGCTAGGAATCGAAGAGGGGTGGATTGCGAAAGCGTATATATAATTCTTTTTCTAAGACCTTGTCTTCTTGTATATAATTAAAAGACTAAAAGTTGACTAATTAGATCCCTCTTTTTCATTCCACTGTTCCATCACAGCTTTAAATGTCTTCCTCAGTACTGGATTTCCGGTTTCCAGGTCCTCTTTTGGAAACAGATGCCCCCCACTTTTCAGACGATATATACTATTTCAGCTACAACGCCTAGCAGCGATACTCCATATCAGGTATGAAATTCACGTGATATTTACCAACAAAGGGGCATCGCTTAACTTTTGCCACCAAGTGACGTATTGTGAATTACCAAAAAGTGATGATGAAATCCATAGAATTTACCCCTCCGTCAAATAATTCCAATTATAAACAACAAACCAGTACTGTTCTTGTTCTAATCGATCTCAATCAAACTCTAAATAATTCCAACTTCAAAGAAAGAAAATGGCTTTGTCACAAGCAGCAGCACTCGCTGAGAAAATTATCGGCCATAAAGATAATGCCGAGACAACCCAAGATATCACCAATCCAGCGAGAGATAGAAAGAAATATGCGGATCCCTCGGGAGAAACCATGAAAGCGTTGTGCTGGATGGGGAAAAATACAGTTGAAATACGTGCGTCCAACCCCTCCTCTTCCTCATCCCTCGAACCCACAGAAGTATAAACTAATACATCCACAGAGAATGTCCCAAAACCAAGAGTCGTGGAACCAAGAGATGTTATTCTCAAAGTCACAGGTTCAACTGTCTGTGGCTCAGATCTTCATTTATTGCATGGTTCTATTATTGAGCTCGAGAAGGGAGATATTCTTGGGCATGAGTTTTGTGGAGTTGTGGAGTCTATGGGTTCCGAGGTTGGGAATTTGAAGGTTGGGGATCGGGTGGTTGCTTCTTTTCAGATTGCTTGTGGGAATGTAAGTTCTATTCCAACCCAATAATCTCGTGATAGTCTCGAGGGACTTGTACTAATTGATAATAGTGCTTTTACTGTGATAAGAAGATGAGTTCGCAGTGTGAGAAGACGAATTCAAATACCATTGAGAATGGAATGTACGGTGGTACTACCGCCGGGATGTTGTAAGTTCAAACCGTAATCTCGTTTTATTTTGAATTCATACTCATTCTCTATCCAGTGGATACAGCCATTTCACAGGTGGTTTTGCAGGCGGGCAGTCAGAATATGTCCGTGTTCCAATGGGAGATTCCAATCTTCTCAAACTCCCAGACTCGGTTCCAGATGAAAAAGGACTCTACCTCTCCGACGTTCTCTGTACCTCCTGGAATTGTGTCGTGGACACTGGAGTCGAGAAAGGAGATGTAGTCGCTATCTGGGGAGCAGGACCAATTGGACAGATGGCCGCCGATTTCTCCTTTATCAACGGTGCCTCGAGGGTGATCATGATTGACTGTAACTGGCGTTTGGACCTCATGAAAGAGAAGTATCCTAAAGTCGAATTGCTGGATTTTAGCAAACTGCCAAAGGGAGAATCAGTCACCAGCCAGCTAAAGAAGATGGTCGATGGACGAGGACCAGATGTTGCACTTGAATGTGTGGCTGGAGAATACCCAAAGGGATGGGTAAGCCTAATCTCAACCCCCCAGAAGTAAATATCTAACCTAGAACTTAGGCTCACTACTTTGAAATCATGCTTGGGATGGAAACCGATACCTCAGAAATCATCAACGAAATGATAACCTCAGTACGAAACTTCGGCCGTTGCGGCGTCACTGGTGTATATGCCGGCTATGTAAGTCTTCTCTGTTCTCTCTGCTCTTCTCCCCAAGCGTAACTAACCAAACATAGACCAACCATTTCAACATCGGAGCTCTGATGGAGAGGGGGATTCGACTGATTGGTAACGGCCAAGCACCGGTCCACATGTATTGGGAAAAACTCCTGAAGATGATTGAATCTGGTGAAATTGAACCACTTAAGATGGTGACCCATCGGGTTGACATATCGGAGCTTGATACTGTTTACTACAAGTTCGAGAAAAAGGAGGATGGTATGCAGAAAGTCTTTGTTCAGACAAAGTTCTCCGCAGAACCTTGTAAGGGGAGTCCAAGCTTGACAACATACAAGAAGTAGGTTAGAGTAGGAGTGCTTGCAATTATTGCCAATGCATCAATACAAATGATGATAAGCTCCCAAAAAACTTTGATGAACCTGAAGTCGATGATAAAACTAACATAATTCAAAAGCGACAGGTATGGGTTAAGATGAAATCAAATTTGAGATGGTACCTTGCACTGTGACGAAGGGTTTTCCTTCATAATTCACATCTCAACGAAATGTGAGTGAGGAATCTGAGCACTAGCCCGGCAAACTCGGATATGCTTATTTATTATGTACTATCATACAAATGAACACTCATTCATTATTAGCATCCTACCTAAATCATACTAAAACCGCTCTCCTCCGTCTATAAAAATGGGGAGAATTTGACCCATAGGAGCTTTGTAAAATACAATAACTCAACATATCAAAACAACCCTCAAGATTTCATCTTTTCACTCAATCATAACTTCTTCGCCTTGGGCAACTTCCGATGCGCTCTTCGGATAGCCTTGACTTCCTTGGTCGTACGCTTTCCGATATCCCAACCCCAACCTCGTAATATCTTGACCACTTTCGGTGTCACTGCTACGGTGAGGGGAACTCTGATGAATATGAAGGATTTGTGAATAGCGTAGGCGAGGGCTAATCGAGTTGCAAGACCTTGAAATTTGGTCAGTGGAATTACTAGGTATTGGAAGTGGGAATACCTACTAGCATCTTGCTTATTTTGGGCCTCTGCCTCTTCAACGCCCCAGCCGGCCATTGCAACAGTTTCGTCAACTTTAGTAGCCCCCTCAATTTCCGCCTCGGCTTTCTTCATCCCCGCCCGCCATTCATGCCACGTCTGCTTGACAGAATCAGGTATTATGCGTTTTACGAATGAAAGAAATGCATGCTCCCATTCCCCTAAAGAAAATGTGTTAGTTAAATTCCAATCATAACGTAGTTAAGGCAAATCCAGCCCCAGGCTAGGTCGTATCCAAGTCCGATGGGCAAAACCTAAGTACTTCGACCGAGAACTTTGCAATGGGCGCATCCTGCTTCTATTCGAGTAGAAGGGGCGAACCACTTCCATCGCCCATCTTTCTCCAGGCCTGTAGGTCCCAGTATGCACGCCTCGAATCCGCAAGCTTTCTGTTCTCTGTCCTCACCTCAAGGCACCCAACCCCAATCCTTCTAGCCAGGAGTCCAGCTCTCGATTGACGGGATATTCAATATGGTCCGCTGCCCTCTGAACGAGAAAATTCTAGAATATCACTTACCGATTCTATCAGTCCCCAAATATAACACCAGCAGATAGCAAAACGGGAAATCAGTCGCACTCAATATGGCATAAACACCCACAGCAGACCATCCATATTCCCTTGACAGCTTCTTTAATTTACCACCCAAACTTGTAGGCTCGGGTTCAGGTGTGGTTTTTGGAGAGGATTTCGGGGTTGAATTCGAGGTGGAGGGTTTGTTTGACCTCCCTCGTCGGGAGTTATGGAGAGATCGTATCGAGGAGCGCAAGCGCTGTAAAATTGTCTGCCCGCGTAATAGTGTTGTTCGACTGTAGGAGGAGAATATGAAGCCGGTCCCGGGGTTCGACTTGGGTGGGGTGATTGTGCGGGAGGTAATGGTTCTTTGTCTGACAGAGCGGATGGGTATCGAAGTCGTAAGAGGGGATGTTCGGAGGATTGGTCGCATGGCTCGGGAAGCCCCTCGAGCTCCCGCGGAGTATATGCTGCTTCGTAGCATTGTAATATGGGAGGTTCGTGATTGACGGAGGCTATACCGGGAAATGCGAAGAGGGGCGAAGGTCGGGATACAGAAATCGCCAAAGAAAGTGCCCAGAGAATCTTCAACTCTCTAGTGAATCGTCCAAGCGTTAAGAAACAGTATTGAGTGTTCTGCCGAGTGGAATTCCTTGCTGTTGTGGGTATCTGACAATTGGAATCGCCCGACCCTCCCGGTGATGGAATGGTGCTGTTGGTCTGCAAGGCAGTTTTAAGGGACAAGGTCTGTTTGCTGTATCGCTTTCTGTCGAATAGGATCAAGTATTTTCTGCAACTAAAGGAAATTGGTTAGTGCGGAGAAGTTATGCAGCAATACTTTGCAGACTGAATAGCAGTGACATAGTCGCTTTCTTTGACAAACCTGTACTCAACAATTTTATTTTCGTCTTTGCAGGGAAAGAAGCTGGATCAGAGGTCTGCACGGTGATGCAACTGATCTGAGCCACACCGGCTCGGGACCGGATATCGGATATCTTAACTCCAGCCAAAATTCGTGATAATTCTCAGGGGGTATTCCCCAGAACATTTTAGAACAATCAACTTTGAATAATGTTACACAGTAGTGCCGCTTTTTATGTAACCCGTGAAAATAGGTATGTAATTATTGAGAACCAGCGAAATGAGGGAGACGAACAAAAGTCAACAGGTAGTTGGCAAACTGAGTCTCTGAGGTTTGGAAAGAATCCTCTTCTTTAATGGATAGAATTCCAGAAAAGATCTTCGTTCATGCCTACCAACCGCTACTACCAACCGCTAATGAAAACCAAGTTTTGCCAGAAACTAGCGATATATGTACAAAGAAGATAAAACCCTCCATGGGCGCCTAAAAATGTGCTCAAAATATACACAGCAATAATCAAAAGTCTCCCCTCTCCATCTAAGCCAAATAAGTGGTATCAACCCAGTCAGCATAATCACTTCCCAAAATTGTCGAGATGCTGATAGCAGCACTGAGCTTTGTCGAGAAACTCGCTCTAGTGCCAGAAGCTCCATCTCCTGTGTTTCCGTATTCTTGAAAGACGGCATTCTCAGTGTTGTCCAAGCTAGTGCTCCATACCTCCCAACCAGCACTGTTGATAATATTCGACATTTCGGTATTTTGAAAGCAGACAGTGGCATACTCGGTCCATGGACGGCCGAGATAAATCGACCCTGAGGTTACCGAGCTGGAGGCAGCTGAGATGGTGGATTTGTTGATCACGTAGTAAGAAACATCAGTAGAAGATGCCTTCCCGTTTGCTGTAATAGCGCCAGTACCCGAAACTTTAAGATCTGTGCTATCAATCCAGGCTCGTGCGTGTTGTCCGAAGATAAAATCAACCGCTCCTTCAATGTAACAAGTTCCGTACACCTGATTTCCTGTCTGGGCAAGGAGTGTGTCTTGGTATCCGTAAAGTCCCACACCATAGTATCCTTGCTTGTCACCCCAAGCAGAGAGTGCGATGGCTTGCGAGCCTTTTCCATAGGTGTTCTTGATGTTGATATTGTAGAAGCTGGAGTTGACTGCTCGGTTTTGTAGAGTGCCGGATGCTTCATCGTCCGCAGCGCCGGACAGGAGACTCGAGCTATGAGTGATGGTCACAACATTTTTTGCGTAAGAGCTTGTATCGGTGGTATATCCGTAGACAGTAAGGGCTGCTTTTCTGGCAGGAATGATGACTTGCTCATTATAAGTGCCAGCAAGAATAAAAAGGCTCTGAGCGGTCGTGGATGTGGTGCTTAGAGAATCGATAGCAGCTTGGATCTAAATCATATTAGCTATTGCTCAAATTTAGAACAAAAAGGATATGGCCTACTGTAGTGTATTTACCACCAGACCCAACAGTAATTGCACCTGCCGGAGCAGTTGTACGGGCTGTGGCCAGCACTGAGGCCACAAAAGAAGAGAGAGCAAGAAGATAAAGCATGTTGAAGGATTGACTGGTCTAAGTTACTGGGAAAGAATAAAACAAAGATAAAGAACGTAAAATGGGGCGAGAAGGTAGTCTTAAGGAGCTGACAGAATGGCGAATATTGTGCAGGGTTGTGATCAACTGATGAGGCCCCGCAGCAGCAACCCGGAGTCAGAAGATGTGTGGAGGAGTTTTCCCAGAAACGCGAACTCGGTTGCGATTATAGGGGTACCCAGTCATAGCACCCATACTCCAGACCCAACTCGTCAACCCAATTCGTAACTGAAATTAAGTGCTTGTATTTGGTGAAAAGGAAATCAAGTGTGGTGAAACCAAATGTTGCTTTGCGGGTAGCTGGCAGCTGGGTAGTGAGGGGCAGCTTAGATTAAGGAAACAGAGTTCAGGGAATTTCAAAGCGACCTCCAAATCCCCAGAAAGCTTCTTATTGGGAACTCCCAGATCCCCTACTTGGAACATTGCTATTGGAGGAGATTTCATCCGTACTCGACGTATGTTCTTTTTATGTCTTTTTGGGGACGGAATCAAAACCAGAAGTTCATCCGTCCCCAAGTAGAACCCAAAGAGAACGTAACATTACCATTGATTTTGAGCTCAGGTGATAGATCCGACTTAGGTACTTCGCGAACAGCGCTTGACATTCAGGGCGGGGGCAATTTGCAGCTGAGGGAAGTGAGTGGCGTTTCCAGTGTCAAGCGTCAACTTTGATAAATGGCAATCTCCCTCAAGATTCAGAACTTTCCAGTCGTCTGGACTCTGGTGTTCATGACGTTCTTGAATAAACGTGACGGGAAACACGGCGTCCTAGTGGTTTCAGAAATAGGATTACATAACCAAACAATTTTGAAAATGGGCGGAAAGGGGCTTTGTGGATCCACCAATCGGCAGCTACCCCGCAAAATCTTAATCAACACCAAACGTCTCCCGCGAGCAACACGTCTTCGCTCACCTCATTTTGAGCTTCCTCCAATTACTAATTTTACAATGTTCACAGGATCTAGGAGGTATCCACCACTCGGAAGAACTTGGCATCGATCCAAGCCTCAAAACTTCCGACGTCCTGGGATGGCTCGTGGATGAACCTGTCCCCTGGGTGGAGGTCATGAAGTGTTCCCCTCTTCAAGAGTGTCGATCAAATTTATTGCAAGGCGCAAACAAGCCTCCCTGCCAAGTTGGCGGGGATGCATGACGAAGTGTCTCTATTCGAAATTTCCAAATTCCAATCGATGAAATTCGAATTGAGGGCCTGCGTGTGGCACTCCATTCCGTAGACAATTAAGCCTCTTCCCACCCCTTGTCTCTTGCCGTCTCTTTTTCGTCCAGGTTATCTATATATACTCCTGCTTGGCAAGTAGTATTTTCTCTGGGCACCTTCTTTCTACTTTCCATTCATTCCCTCCCTTCTTGCACATTCAACTGCATATCACATTCATTTTATCAAAATGGTTCACTTCTTGAAATCTCTGGGGCTGGGCCTCAGTGCCGTAGCCCTTGTCGCCGCTTTTCCCACCCCTACTGCTGCTCCAGATATCCGCAATGCCGCTGGCCTTCAAAAGCGGGCTTCTTGCACTTTCACCGATGCTGCTGCAGTTAGCAAGTCCAAGACTTCTTGTGCTACCATTGTCCTCAACAACATTGCTGTACCATCTGGCACTACGCTTGATCTTACCAAGCTTACCACCGGTACTCACGTAAGTGACGCACTTGCATATTCCTGACTTGCAAACTGACTCTATTATCAGGTTGTCTTCGAGGGAGAAACTACTTTCGGTTACGAAGAGTGGTCTGGTCCTCTTGTTTCCGTATCTGGTGTCGACATTACCGTCACTGGAGCCACTGGAAATTCCCTCAATGGAGATGGTTCAAGATGGTGGGATGGAGAGGGAACCAACGGCGGAAAGACCAAACCAAAGTTCTTCTACGCACACAGCTTAACTGGAACCTCCTCCATATCTGGCTTGAACATTCTCAACAGTCCAGTTCAAATCTTCTCAGTCAACGGAGCCGAGGGTCTTACCATCTCTGATGTCACAATCGACAACTCTGCTGGAGATACTGATGACCTTGGACACAAGTAAGGACTCCTCAAAACTCACTCTTGAAAATGACAAGACTGACTTCATCTACAGCACTGATGCCTTCGACGTCGGATCTTCTACCTCTGTCACCATTTCTGGAGCAAATGTTAAGAACCAAGATGATTGCTTGGTGAGTTCGGCTCGTTTCTCAAAGGAAAACATATGCTAATGCACTGGTAGGCTATCAACTCTGGGACTGACATTACCTTCACTGGAGGAACCTGCTCTGGGGGTCACGGCAAGTTTCCCACTTTCTTTCTCTTGAATCATTCCTAAATCATTCCTAAATCATTCCTAAATCATTCCTATAACCCAGCAATTATCCTGTGCCATATCCCGTGACATTTCTTCATAGGCAAATACTAACTCCCCCATTCAGGTCTCTCCATCGGAAGTGTTGGAGGACGAACCGATAACGATGTTGACACTGTCACCATCAGCTCAAGCAGCATTTCCGACTCGGACAACGGAGTTAGAATTAAAACCGTGTCGGGTGCAACTGGCAGTGTGAAGGGTGTCACTTACAAGGACATTACTCTTTCTAACATTGCCAAGTACGGAATTGTAAGTTCAAATCCAATCTTACTGCCTCTCCTAAACACTAATATACTTTCCATAGGTCATCCAACAAGATTACGAAAACGGTTCTCCAACAGGAACTCCTACCACTGGAGTCCCAATTACCGATCTCACAATTGAGAACGTCAAGGGAACAGTTGCTAGCTCTGGAACCAACATTTACATCCTCTGTGGAAGCGGATCTTGCTCCGACTGGTAGGGTCTCCCGCTTTACTTCTCTTGAATCATTCCTGAACCCCCCGTCCTTTTCCTTGCCGTGTTCCGAGACATTTCTTAATAGGCGAAAACTGACTCTCCCATCTTCTAGGACTTGGTCCGGTAACTCTGTTACTGGAGGAAAGACCAGCAGTGCTTGCTCTGGTATCCCAACTGGTGCTTCTTGCTAGATTCGCAAGACCGGGGAGAGGGGTGGGATATGAGAAGGGAACGTTTTGATTCCTTTTGCTCTATCATTCGATTCTTGTTTATATACTTTTTAGAGCCTACATATTTCTAGAGCGAATTGCAGATTTGTTCATACTTAACCTTTGTCTTTCTTGACGCATTTAGCATCTTGAGTTCTCTATTGACTTGTCTTGGGTGGTAAGTGGTGTGACTGGTTCAGTGAAAATAAAGAGATCATTCTTTTAAAGGAGAGTAAACGCAACAGTAACCACTTTAGGCTCGTACTTGGCTACCTAGTTCTTGTCCTTCCAAGTTTTTAGGTATCTCAAAGGATTAAACCAAGAATTTGAAACCGTTGAAACAAATAGTTCACATCAATTGCGACAATTATCTAGGATTATCTAGGCCAATACTTTGGATTGTGCTGTAGCTTAAAACAACAAGAGAGGAGGTAGGGTAGATACCAATTCACTGCGAATTTCATTATCAGCTAAATGCCACTAAGCTGAGCGAAAGCAATTACAGTTCCCAAATGAGATTGCCAGGTCATGAATGCAATGCGTTGTTGGCAGAGTTTTGGCCTTGAATGCGGGTGCAATGTATGGGTCTAAGTGATTGCTCTGTGAACACTTACTTCAATTGGATTTGCACGGGACACAAAAGATAATCGGAAATATTGTTCGAGAAGGCTTGGACAATCAGAATGATTTCTTGATTCTCCTAGATATATATGCATAACAGTGGCAATTATTCAATACGGTCCGTATTCAATAGTTCCTCGAGTAATGAGAAAGTGGGATGTACACATAGCAATAACCGAAGCTTTGATTTCATTAGAACGATTCACTTGTATGAGTGACTTCCTACAGGTGGACAGTACTCAGTTACCAACTATACAATTGAAAATAGGATGAGCAAATGCTTGCTATAAAATATTTTAGCTAGATTGATCTTTTCTTTGCTACTGAGAGGAAGTCTTGTAATAAATGAGTGACTCTTGTTCCAAAAAAGAACTCACTCATGGATACATATAAGTTGAAGTGAAGCTGACAATGCATCTTATGACACTATTCAAATTGTCATCCAGTTAGATAGAGTGGGTGACGGAGAGCAACGACCATATATATAATATCTTACCTGCGGGTAATTGTTGGGCTGAAGGGTTCCTATGTTAGTACAAGTAGCCCGGAAACTCGTGAGTAAGTTATTAACAAACCTGCGGGTATGCCGTCGAGTTAGTCGCGAGCAAGCTATGGATTACTGACGAGTTAGCCACAGTAGTTTGTGAGTAGGCTGTGAGTTACTTGTGGGTAAACCTCACAAGGCACGTGGTCAGTCTCGTCAATTAGGTGCCACGATTTTTGACACCCTGTCAAGTTCTCAGAAGCAAGCTTAATGGCTCAGAAGTCTAGTAGTACGGCGAAATATTACAAACCCGCCATCATTGGAGCTTGTTCATTGGGTGGGAAGGTTGATTTGAGGGTGCTGGATGAGAGATTTCTCAGATAGTGGGAAAGTAGGATGGTTGAGTGCTTATTTCAGAAAAATTGACGACTGGTGAGAAAGGTCTAATCAAGAGTCATAACCTAAATACACCTATGCAAAGATAGGAATAACTAGATAAATAATTGAGGATATTTCAGCAATCGGAACTGCAAAATTCAGATATTCTACCCGTTTTTGTTTGACTTATTTCCATTTCCAAAGAGTCCTTGTATGCTTTTATTCAGCATGTGGATTTTAAAATGAACAATAGCCAAGGCAAAGTTTACATGGCCTAATAGTCCACAACTGACTTTTATGAGTTTTAGAAGACAGCCAACACTCTTGTTTCCGAAAGAAGAAAAAAAGGATTTGATTCCAAATACATTATTAAATCTATGAGCTATCGTACCATTTGCTTGTATTTCCCTACTCAAGAAAATTCTTGTAGAATATTTATAGAATAATCGTAGAAGAATTTAGAAAAAATAGAAGGTGTAATTCCAACTCCTCTAATTTCCGCGAACCAACTGGAAGTATTAGACAGCACGTTCTGGGATAATGAAGACGTCATTGTCCTAGCTGGTTAGAATAATTGATATCATTCTTCCAGCTCTTCTAGAAGAATGAAGCATGATTATCCCATCTGTCTCAAACAATTAAAAGTATTCTCCTAGAGAAACCCGGAGAATGGGGGTTCGTTGCTATGAACTCTTACGTAGAATGTTTAATGATGCAAGCTATTCTTTACGCAAATAACTGGAACTCTGTTGGAAGGAATAAATATTAAAGAGCTTTTTCCACTTCTCATGTTTATGACAAGTGTATTTCAACTAAAAACTGTCAAAGAGACCTTACAATCAAAAGTGAGATAAGATACACTTAGAAAACAAGAGGAAAGAAAGTGTAGAGTATTTCAATAAATATATATTGATTGCTTATTGGAAACCTCCGCATGTTATATATCCAAGCAATGACAGTAATAGAATTGAGGTCTCATATTTCTATCAAAGAAGAATAACCTGTACACAAACCTCTGCTTGATTTAAAACATCCCATGCACAAGTACTGTTCGCAATTATTGTTTAAATACAGGTAAGAGATAGCCAAGAAACGAAGAAAAGCTATATTGTGATCCAAACGGTGAACGAGTGTTGACACGTGGTCCTTGTGCCACAAGAGTAATTTCCTCTTGAGAGAAGATAAGATAAGTACGTCAAGAAACACATAGTCTTCGATCTAAAACTCAGCCCTATATCTCTCTTTACGTCAAAGTTCCCCAAAGCATAAACGTCCCATCTCGCGTAACCCTCAAAACCCGCAGCCATGCTGCTGACAAGCTTACCCTCAACATCTGACTCCATCCTCGTAACCGCATTCCTATTTCCTCAGTAATATCAAACGACTCACACCTCCTCCCCTCGCAAACCAAAAAGAAAACAGTCATCCTTTTGTATTACCAACTGTTGGCGTGATAGCATAAACCTCATCTCGAAGCTCTTCGTATGTAAGATATTGAAAACAACGGGCCACATGGCTGTAAGGTAAAGATCCAAAGAAGTATGCATAGAGAATCCTCGGGGTCTCAAGAGGTTTAGCTTTTATTCCTTGACGCCTAATTTATTGTAGATGACACGGGAGACATTTTAGAACCAGAATTAGTCTCCAGGATAGTTCAGGAGGATCAGGAACTTGATCTCGGCATTCTTAGATCGCTATAAAATATGCGGCCCAAGAAGACAGTAGTACGCATAATAACCTAGAACTCGTACTTACATAAAGAGAATATTGAAACAACCCCACTACATGGTTATAATGGAAAAGCCAGTAGCATATGATTACAAAGATGACCTTCAATGGGACCATGAGAATACTCTTGATAAATCAAAGGTACGCGATACCGGTCCAAGGAAGTGGACGAGAAGAATGATGATATTCCTCTCTTACTTCAACCTGTGAATCTCAAACCCCGGAACACTATTCCCCGAGGGGAAGAGAGAAGGAAGAAACCTCCATCTTCAGATTGCGAAGACTCACATCACAGTAAGAAACTCCAGATTTAAACCCATCAATCAAAAACACCCATACATCCACATCCACTTACGCACACGCAAGCTCGAAACGAAACAAACATCCCCAGAACCACATCATTCTCGCCACACCCCCATCCCTCCATATCAAGCCAAATTCCTATAAACAACAAAACCCAAAAATACATTCGAGTAAACACCAGCTTCCATGGATCCACATGGGGTTCACACGTGGATGGTGTTCATGCCATGCCTCCATCCGCATCGCATAAGAAAGCCCCTCCATGAACACATCCCATCCCCGTTATTCAGAACCCCATCCATAAACCCCACTACATCAACACCAAAAACTCTCAAGTAAGAATCCAAAGCCAAGGGCAAGGCGAAATCCGCCCGCCCATCTATAAAATCACAATTTTATTTTAAATTCTTTTTTTACAGCCTTACCACCCCTCTCCCCCCCTAAACATTTTTATCCCCCCTTTCCTTCCATCAGTCCACATGCATCTCACCCTCCCCTGTCTCTCAAAGAAATCTCGTTTCAGTTTCAAGGGGGTGGGGGGTATGTGCGTAAGGTGTGCCTGAAAAGGGTAAAGAGCCCCTGAAAATGGCTGACCCCCTTGTTACAGATTCCCTAATATATTATTTTCGGGGAAGGAGGAGGCGATGAGTGAATGCATGTGCCGGAAGGAACCGAAGATGTTCTGTACGATTTGGGAGTTTGGTGCTGAGGGGTTTTGAGGGGAGATGTGGGAGACCAAATGGCGCCGAAAGAAGATGATAAATGTGAGGAGCAAGTGATGAGTAAGGTTAAATACGAAGTTACGAATTTCTTAGAGAACTTACTCCATCCTCCTCGCCAAAATAAACCTCTCAAAACCAAACCGTCGATCGCAAAAAGCCCAAAATAATCTTGGCGATGATGTGTTTGTTGTAAGAGATAACGAGCAACTCGCTCCAACTCGGAAGTTTGGATCGTTTGATCGCGAGCTCTATTTCGTCGATGCGTACCTAGTAAACACGACCGATCAAGGTCGCGCCGGAGGTTCGTGGGTTTGAAGTTGAGTTGTGTGCGAGGGTGGATTTTGTGGGGAAATAAATGAAAAAAAGAGAGGACGAAAGCATTTCAAGACAAGAGGGTTCGTGATCCCCACATATTCAAATGAAGTTCCTGGTTTGGTGGCAGAAGCTGGATTGCGGCAAGACCGAGGTTACCGAATGGACGGAGTGAAAGGGATGCCGTTGAATCTCCACCGGCGGCAGGAAGAAAAGGATCTATGGGTGAGGCCTTTGCCGATGAAGGATGTTCAAGCAACGACGATGGCATCAAGGTTGAGCAGGAGGCTCGGATGAAGGATGGGGAATATCTCACTCACTGCTTCTGGAAAGCACAGGACGCTGAAGAATAAGGCGCGGACGTGGGGTCTTGCACTCGTGGATAAAGTCTAGATCAAACATTAGTCTAACTTGATGCTGCCACTCGCATTGCAGCATTCAGAAAGGTAACGCTATTGCCAATACATGTGTACTTGCAGCACCGAGTATCAACGAGTCGACAAAATATATGTACGATAAACGCGCGAAAATGAGAGAGGAATTGTCACAAATGAATTGTAACAAATGAATTGTCAAGTAGCACGCGCCGGAAGCGCGTTGAAGTTTCTTGACGGCGCTTCAATTGGCCTCCAGGACCCCACGACATAATGCGTCAAGGCCGGCCGGGTAAAAAGAAAGAGTGATGTGCAATTTTTAGGGGTGTTTTGGGTGGATTTGGGTGGTTCCTGTGCTAACTTTTCAGCGATGGTGGCGGCGTGCATGCGACTGTCAGGCAGAGCCTTGCATGCAAGCGCCTGGAAGATACGAGAGGAGACCAGTGATGTTTTATGAGGCTTGGTGGTTGAACTGTGTACTGTTTTTGACTTTATGAGGGCATCATGAAGACCGACTTGATCGGATTTTTGGGTGTGGCTTGTTCTCCGCCGATGGACCAACTGAACCAACTGAACCAACTGAACCAACTTGAGACGTGGGGATTTGGGATGATGTGTGCTGTCAATTTAGGGCATGAAGATGGATTCATGGTTTGCATACGGAGCTGGGAGTCATTGGATGAGCCTGGAGAAGAGAGGGGGATCAAGAGGGCTGGACCAGGATCCGAATGACTCGCTCGACCATTTCAACAGGGCAAACACTGCTCACTCTGCAGCTCAAGAGCTCCTCGATTGGCCGCGCATGACGATTTGTCGACTGAGCCAAGCGACACGCGACAATCAGTTGAAGAAGTCTGTGGGAGGGTTTGGGGAGTGCAGTTGCACGCGGCTGTGTGCGTGCTGTGAGAGGGGGGAGGGGCAGAGGGGCAGAGGGGCAGAGGGGGAGAGGAGGAGAGGAGAGGGTCTCTAGACATGAATAGAACTCGATCAAGTCGACTTGCTGCTGTGTTGAGGCGAGACATACACAGCAGCTTCCACACTGTCAACAACGGCCTTTTTGATAGCCAACAGGTGTCTCTGACTTCTTTCCCGGTACACATGGCTTGAAGGACCACGGCGTGTAAATGCTGCAAGGCGTGTGAAGCGGTCGGCAAGGTGGAATGTGCAGAGCGGGTAGAACCACTGAGGGCCACGGCCAATTTCCCAGCAGTCAGGAAAGCTGGGCGAGAGGGCTGAACAGATGACCTGATCGGCCTGCTTGGAAATGCTCTTTTTAAGCCTCTAATCAAGCATGTCTTCTCTTTACGTAGCGAGGGACGCGAGGGACGAGTTCGGTGTGACAAACGGCCGTACCAAAGTAAGCACTTAACTCTCTCTCTAGCCACGAGATGAAGAAGTCACCTCGACGACCAGCTTTCCAAGCTCGTTACAGGCTGGAGGAGGGTTCTCTGATCACCTCTTGTGCAACCCGCCCAGGCCAATTGATGGCCTGCCAAACGATGCCTTCTTCACCCTCTCGCACGCCCTGCAACCATCGAGCAAGTTATGACAGGGCTCCCGTAACCGTTCGGAACCCCTCGAGCCCCTGAAATGGGGTGCCTGTGCCTGTAACGATACACTCATAACCCATGACAGAAGGCCCATCAACCAGGGCAATTGGGTGTTCGAAGCCTCGCACCTCCCTGGCCCACTTCCCTGGCCCACTTCCCTGAACAGACGCAGCTCCCAGTGAGGAATTTAGTGTTGACCCACCCGCACTCGCAGCTGCCCTTGCCCCAGCTGCCCTTGCCCCAGCTGCCCTTGCCCCAGCTGGCCTAGCTTCTTGCCCATCGTCGCTGCCCACTCGAGCCACTGCCCAGCGTCGACTGCTTAAACTGGACCCCCAACCCATCCCTGGCTTCTCACTGGGCCGCGACTTCCACCAGAGCCAATCCTTCCGCACCAACCATCCAGCCAATGCACCATTGAACTGCACCACTCTCTTTCTTCCTTTTCGCACTGCTCCCCAAAAGCACACCGCTTCCTTTCCTCTCGTTGTCGTCGTCCTTGCCCTCGCTTTCTTCATCCTCCATCCGCCATCCGCCGAGTGATTTTGGTCGAGAGGTGCGCGTCTTGTCTGCATTGGAATTGATAGAAAGAGTCTTTTCGCCTTCGCCCTAAACCTTCCGCCCCGCTACTTCTTTCGCAACCTTGCCGTGGCCTGTTGCCCTTTGTTCCTCCTTCCATCGGCTCCTTTCCCTCGGGAACTTGGAACTTTCGCAGCGCCAGCACCACCTCCTCCTGCTACCACCTTCGCAAGATACCGGTCGCTCCTGCTCTTTCATCATCCAACTCCAGCATCCCGTCACCTTCTTGTCTTTCACCATTTCGCTCTTTGTTGATTGCAGAGCATCGCGCCTTCTGTCCAAAATATCCAATCCAATCCGCCACAATCACCCCTGGTCCTCGCCTTCCGCTTTCAGCTCGTTCGATAGAAAACCCTCATCTTCTGTAATTTCAGTCAGCGACGCGTTCTCGTTTTTCTCCTCGCGGGTCTCCCGGTTTTTGTCGACCACTCTTGGATTGCGAAAGCAAAACAGCTATTCATTACAAACTTCCAAACTTCTTCTCAAACTTCACTGCTGCCTGCGTCAAAGGCTTGCCTCTGCTCAGCACCCGAGAGCTTTTACAACTACATAATTCTTCCTGTCTTGATACAAATTTCGATCGATTTCTACGTCGATCCTCTAATTCCGCTAATACCTTTCGATCTGCTCACCTGCTGAGCTTCGTCCCATCGACCGACTTCACTCTCTCGCCGTCGATTCCTCGATCACCTTGTCAACCCGCCTCGATCAACCCCCAACCCCTCTCTACCCGTACCACATCGAATTCAAGAGTATGGACGCAGGCGGTCTTGCTCAGATGTCTTACAACAACAACAACTTCCCATCCAGCAATGGATTGGGAATGCCCGGTTCAGGCTTTGCCGCCAGACGAGCAAACGGTGCCAACCTCAAGCGTCTCTCCTTCCAACCCTCCAAACAATCTGACCCTCAGGACAATGGTGCTCCAACACCTCGCACTTCCCGGTCTCATTTGTTGGCTGGATTGAGGACGGCTCCAAAATCCGCTACATCGAGCACCTTCCCTTCCACCGCACCACCAACACAGATGCAACACAATACAGGACTGGGCGCGAGCATGTATGCAAATGAGGAATCGTACGCCGGCCCCAAGACGAGCTTCCCACACCAGCAACAGCAAAACCAAGGTTACGGTCAGGGGAACAACCAGCGTCAAATGTACCCAGTTGCAGAGCAAATTCTGGCCCCTCTCGCCCCACCAGAGATCCATCTTGATGAGCAGAGTGAGCAGGAGATGGACCCCAACTTGTACGCTCAACTTGTTGCGACCAACATGTACCTCGCAGAGCAACAACAGCGACTCCAGCAACAATTGATGAGCGTCCAACACGCTGCTCAACAATTCCAAGGCATGAGCTTGGGTATGCAACAACAGCAATTTGCTACACCTCCCATTACTCCACACAACATGTACCAACAGCAACAGGTCAAGCAAAACATGCAGCCAATCATCACTCCAGTCATGGGAGCGCAACCTGGTGTCTACTCATACTTCAATCCAGCTACTGGACAACAAAGCTACTTCATGGATACCACCGGTCAGGCTGCACAATACGTTCAAGAACAGATGATGGCCCAACAAGCTGCTCAGTACTCGCCACCTCAACAGCCTGGTACACCAAGACTCCAAGTTTCGCCTCCTCCACACTCCGAGACTCCTACCTTCACTCGCAGCATCAGCCCTCCAAAGAAGTCCTCATCACCACCACAGGATCATGCTCCATTGCCACCACCATCAGCCGGTGCGTTCCGCCGTGGACACCGTAAGGCCACCTCGATGGCCGTCGATGTTGATTCTCCCCTCGCAGACGCACCACGTTCGGCCATGCTCCCAAAGACCCAAGGTTTCCCACAAACACCAAGTGCCGCTGGCTTTGGTCCCGGACAAGCCCGTGCGGGGGAGCACCCCATCCGACAACCCCGTGGCCCACCACCTTTGGATGAATTGATTGCGAAGCCAACCACCAAGTTTGAGGGAAGCAAGAACTTTGCAACCCGTACCCGCCGAAATGCTGTTCATAACTTGGTTCGTGCTGGAATGGAACGTCGAAGAGCCCCAGGAAGCTCCGGTAGCATGTCTCCAGTTTCCGAAACCGGTGAGATCAACTATACTGTTTCATCTGACAACGATTCCGACAGCGGTCGCAGTGGAAGTGGAAGCCTTTCTGGACGACCCAGCCTTGGCAGCTCCCGCACATCTGCCCACGGCGCAATTGGATCTGATCGTCCATCATCACGACAAAAGGAGCACTCCCTCGAGCGAAAATCGGTTGCATCATTCGACAGCAATTTCACCGCCGCCAGTGTCAGCAGTGATGAGGGTCAATCCGTGGGAGGTAGCTTTGCAGCAGTGTTCAAGAATGGTGGAAAGAGGCCAGAGCCAACAGAGGGTCCACGAAAGGCTGGTATGCTCGTTCTCTCCTCAGTTGAGAAACGCAAGAGCTCTCAATTCTAAGAGATGGGCTCGACCAAAATTGTCAACAAGGGTAGATCCCTATTGTTTGATATCCAATCATTCATTTGTTTCCGTGTTCAATTTGATATTGCATTCGACTGTGCATATTGTCCTCGCCCTTTTTTACCAACAACCACTTTTACGATGAACGAAAACTTACCGAGTCCTTAATATCGAGATACAAAGTACAACATTCATTTTTTCCTTCCTTCACAAACGGATGCGTCTTCTTCAGAAAGGGGATGTCTTGATAACCTTGGATTGTATTCAATGGAAAAATTTTTGCCTATGCGAGCGAGAGTTTGGGGTACGCGCGCTTTTTTTTTCTGTCTTGTGTTTTTTTTTTTTTTTCTTCGACAAGGCGCTGAATTGCTTTGCTTGCGAGGCCGCGATATTTGGTCTTTTTCCCCCGAGGAATGGGCGGGATTTGAAATTGATTTTTTCATTTTTTTGTTTTGTGTTCACATTATATGATTACTACAACCAGCCAGGATGCGAGGTACGAGAGAAATGAAATCCGGCTCCCTTGGGTTTTCATTTTTTTGTGGGGGTGTATGGGATATGGCTTGGTTTTTTTTACTTGTTTTTTTTTAAGGAGATGGAGGGGGATGGGGATTTGTTGTGGAAAACCTCAGGAGTGCAAAGAAGGAAAGAAAGATAAGATATACCTGTAGTAAAAAAACATTGTTCGTTGTTATGGAATAAGACATTCTTTTTTCAAGAGAGAAAGGTTCTTCTGTACGTGTATGTGCTTTTTGTGTACCTTGTGATTTTTTTGGTTTGCTTGTATTGATTAAGAAGTGCAGCCAGCGAGCGGATGGGGTTCTGCGAGAGGATTCTTTAGTCTGGACTTTCGAACATAGCATGCAAAAAAAATCAAATCTTCCACTCCCTTTTATGTTGATGATGTGAGGTCTGGAATTGCTGAAGTTTTTATGAAGTTAGCTTTTATGGTAACTTTCCGAGGAGATTTGAACATCTGTTACTGTGCCATTGTCACTGTCACTTAGAAGTAAAGTGGCAGATGGGCACCTCCTAATTGGTGAATGACAAGTAACTGTCTCTTGTTGCTAACCATCATTGATTGCCTCTGGGGCTGCAAGGCCAGGGGAGGCTTGAAGGAATGGTTTTAGTTTCTCTAGATATTCTTTTTGGGGGTTCTTTCTTGTTTACGTTGGTACTCCTGGGAGGCTGGGTTTGCTAGAGGAGAGGAACCTGGGAGGGGGGGGAAAGGGGGGAACTATGGGAGTAAGCAAGCATGTACGGGATTATTGTAGAATTGGACTTGGGAGGCATTTTTGTTTATTTCTTTGTACATGTGCTAGTAGTAGTATTGGCCTGGGGCGGCTTTTGGAAGTTGCTTTGTATGGCTGTGGAAATTCTGGATGAAGGATTTTTTTTTTTAAATTTTTGTTTTTGTTTTTTTGGGAAAGGTTGGCCTTCTCTTATGTGATCGTAGTTTTGCGATACTCGTGTATTGCACTCCTTCATTCCTTGAGCTGAACTTGATGCCGGGTTCTTTTTGTTGGGTTTCCTGCAAGGTACGAATATGCTAGGTTGAAGTTTGGAGGAGGATAAGCTGAGTATATGTTCTGGGGCTTAGACGCTTATGATGAGATTCTTATTTTCTTTATGAGAGGGATGGAGAGGCGGGTAGAAGGGGGGTGACCACGTGTATGAGGTGGGTGAGCGTGAGCGTGGGAGTGAGATGGAAAGCGTGTGGATTGTAAGAATGTGTTTTGCTTTACGAGATGCGGGATTTGGGGAAGGGGGGAGGGGAGTTGTTCTATTTTTGGTTCTGGATTTTGATTTTGGGTTATGAGAAGGTATGAGGAACCTTGGGGCGATTAAGGCGCGATGATACTATTGTTTAGGATTGAGAATTGTAGGGCTAAAAGACTTGAGGGATTTGGTAAGTGTTATGTATGTGCTGTAGGTAAATTTGAGAAGGCGTGGGGTTGTTGGTTGATGATTAACGTGTTTGCCAGCTTGCTCGAGGAAATTTTATGTTGAGCTTTACTCTCGCTACCGCTTTCTGTATCCTTTCCCTCTCTCTTAATCAAAACCAAATATCTAGAATTTAGCGTCTGCAACTTTTCTTTCTTCCTTTCTTATCGAATAACACAAGAATGTGACATTCCCACCTAGTGGACGTTATATTGTATGTCATATGCGAAATGGCCTGGGAAGATTGCATCAATGGTACAAGGAGGGTTGAGAAAACTTGACTTGTTAGTCCTTCTAATTGCTCTAGCACAACTATTTGGATTGTCTAAGAACCTTTGACGCAGACAGAGCAAGGTAGGGGATACGACGAGTAAAGTTTAAGTTTCATGTACTAGGTAGGATGTAAGAAATATCCTTTTTGTGACGAGAGAAGATATTTAATACCTTTGGGGGAAAGAGGGATGTAAATTGAGGAGAGATGAGTTTTGAATGGACGAAGTAACTTTGTCGAGATGGGAGCAGGACTGTTAGAGGTGAGATTGTTTTTAATGAGAAAAAAAACGAGCAAAAGAGGGAAAGAGGGAAAGAGGTAGAGGGGGGGAAGGCGACCGAGTTGGTTGGGTGCGGAACTACGAAGTTGTTTGGAACAGTAAAGAAAAGTGAACAATATCGACCAAAAAACTAATCTTGTTGTCGAGAACAAAAAATACAGCAGACAAGCCACGAGAGGTTGCAGTGTAGTCTCAAGGAACTTTCCCTAGTAAAAAGATTTTGAGACTTTGATAAGAAGGAAGCTAGCATAGATCATCCCAATATTGTTTTGAATCAGGGAGAAGGCTCGACGGCTTATGCTCTAGGTCACATACGAATTCCCAAGCCATAGTAAACAGGCAATTCGATTCAAAACTTCAAGTACTGTATTTGAAATGAATTATGATGGCAAAATTTGCAAACTTGAAGCATGATCTGTGAATCAGGCGTTGAATGGCATCTTGTTACAATCTTTCAAGGTAACTCTTGCTCTAATTTCAATCCTCTAAAAAGAGATCCAATTTATCCCTCCCATCCCATCCCTTCATGATCCCCTCTTCCCCCATAATTCTGTCTAGGTCCCCAGGTATTCCATGATTCATGGCCATACATAAAAACTGTGGGGCCTCCAATCCTGAACTGGTCTAAAAAACTTGGTAAAGAAAAGAAAACGAAAACGCAGAAAAAAAGAGTAGTTTGGCGCTGTAGTACCCCATCCATGATATGAACAATCCCAAACGCCTCATAAATGCTCGTTATGCACCAAATGTAATTGTGCAGTCCCCTTCCTCATATCGAATCCCGAGTCCCCTCCGGAAATAACCCAAAAAATTGCAAGTACGGCAGAAAAAGGAGAGGTGGGATTCTGGCTTGGAGGAGAACTTCTCCCTTCCTATTCAAAGATTCCACCATGTATTGCACATTTCCCTCTGCCCGATGTAGTATGAAAAGAATGCATATCTCCTCTTATCATTTATAAACCCACGGCCTCCAAGTCCCTCATTAGAACAGCCATTTGTGCACGTTTCGCAGCCTCAGCTACGAGATTGAAATCCCGAAGGAAGGGTGAGGTTCCGTCGGAGGGGTTGTGGGGGATTTGTGATTGTTGGTTCTTTTGTTGTGCGGGTTGGTATTGTTGGCTTTGTTGGTGTTGTTGATTTTGGGCTTGGGCCGCCGTTGATGATGTAGTGGGGGGATGGGCTTGTGCGGATGAAGACGCAGCGGAGGAGGAATTCGAGGAGCCGGCCATGAAGTAAGAGGGATTGTTGGCTTGGGATTTTCCGTTCAAAGAGGGGGAGGAAAGTGGTGCTTCCATTGTGCTAGTCTTGTTGTTTTGGGTGTGGTCGTGTGTGGTGGGCTGTAGAAGTACAGAAGGCGAGTCCGATGTAGTTGGAGCGTGGTGAAGTTTCTAGAGATTGGCAACGAGTTGGAATGAGTTTGCAGTGAATATTGGAGAGGTCTATCAAAGGTGAGATAGTATTGTCTTGTTCTTAGTAAATTTCAAGTAGAAACTCGGGTGAGAAATGGTACGTTGGAGGGTTGTATGGAATCAGATCCGGCCGCGGCACTATTATTTGTGGGTAGGCTACCGATTTCGGGTATCGTCAATAGTCGTTTTCTCCACCGGAGCGTGCGAGAGCGAGTGTAGATTGCAACGCGATTAAGTGTTCGAGTCGTCGGTGATCTGCTTTTCTTCCTTCCGCCTTGGAGATTATTTTGCTGCTGCAGAACCGTGCTGCTGAAAGCTGGATCCGGGATCAACAGGCTAAATGACAATGTTGGCAGTTTGATGCTTCGGATTGGCGTTTGGTGTTTGTATCTCTTATCAAGCCGTGCCGCGCAATATAAACCAGTTTGGGGGGTTGGGGGTTCGAGGACGAGACGAGGGATGATCTTTTACGATCTCGCAACGGGGGAGTTGAGGTTGCAGATAGATTATTGAATCGGTTGATAGATACAGCAGGCAGAAGTAAGAATCCGGGGGTGAAGGAAAGAAGGCGGGTGCATGAGAGACTACCTAGTCAAGTCGGTTCACACAGAGACAATGAAAGCAGGTACCTAAGCACCCTAAATATGTAAGGGGTAAGGTTGGGACTAGCTGGCGAATTGACGAAGGAGATTCCTTTGACGGGCGTTCTAGGGCTTTCCCTTTGAACCATTCAGCATCATTCACCATGATCGGCGGCTGCAGAGACTCTGAGGCGAATGAAGAAGCTGGAGAAGCGCTTTTACCCCACGGCTAGAGCCATCGCATCGACAGCGTCTCACCGTGCGCGGCCACTTGCTTGAAAAGTGCTCCTTATCATGCCAAAAGCACATGTCGTATTGCTCACGCTGTCACTGGTTTGAAGTCTGGGGAGATTCCTCGGTGTATCAAGTGGCGAGGCAGTGCGAGGCTCCGGAGAATTGCAGTATAACATTGTACAAGAATTGACAGGTCCCAATCTTTTTCCTGGGAAGAGTTCTACACAAGCACGAGCAAGTACCTATCCTTCTTCTCTCTCGGGAAAGTTACATTAGTGATAGGCGCGGGCTGACATCGTTGTTACACCATGCGCCCATAACAAAGAGGAGGGACTCCGCACTTTGTCCCTCTAGCCGAGTACCGAGATCGATATGCAACCAAGCGATTAAGGGTTCGATGGCGATGACGCAAAAAGGAGGGGAGAAGCAGGGATCAAGGCAAATCCATTCCCGATTTTTTTGATCTTTGCCACTTGACGAAGGATGGACCATGGGATAAAGAAATGAAGAATGTGTTGAAGATTACGGGGGTGCAGGAATTTCAAGTAGACAATTCCTCTTGTCCGTCTCGTCTCCACCAATGGATAATCAAAATAACAATTGATCGTTATAATAATGCAATATAACAAAGCTTTAATCTGTCTAAATTCAGAAATTTCCAATTTTACCAATAATAAGGGCTACTAACATTTATTGTCTAACGAGAGCTTGTGTACCTTGCGTGGATAAGTTCATACTATGGGAGGATAGAGACTAGCTGTTCTTGAAGCAAAATAAGTGAGTCTTGCCTTCTAGACTAATAAATCATAGCGTATACAAGTATGTAGTCCAAAATAACAAGTTCTAGCTACAATTGTTCCAACACTTCTAGGAGAACAAAGTTCAAGGTAGTCATTTAGGACAATAAATTGATTTTCCGAGTTTTGGTCGAGCAATGAATCGGGGACGCAGAGCAGAAGGAGTCCTCTTGGTCAGCTACGAATTGGCACACGATCCCAATGGGCTTGCACCCCAATGACGATATATTCTCTTCTTTTCAATTATCTTGCTTGCCTTAGCATATTGATGAATATAAAAATGGATAATACCCGGTCGGTGTCGGTTCATATGCAGGCACAAAGGTCAACCCGGAGCCGATTCCGCCAAATTCCGGCATTAGCGCCATGCATAACCCCCGACCTCCGTGTCTGCAGGATGGAAATAAGTTTCAACGAAACAATAACATTGATTTGCGGCTCTGAATAAACTCCAACTTATGCCAATGTCGTCCAATTTAAGTAATAGGGACACCGCGCCCAAACCACAATCCACCTTTTCCAAACAAACGGCACAAATCCAGAACTTCTTCTCAATTCCCGCGCCAATCAAAACACTATTCGA
This sequence comes from Hymenoscyphus fructigenus, assembly GCA_001414455.1. Lineage (NCBI taxonomy): Eukaryota > Fungi > Ascomycota > Leotiomycetes > Helotiales > Helotiaceae > Hymenoscyphus > Hymenoscyphus fructigenus. Next base: position 217,143 of record LKUV01000027.1, on the reverse strand, counting down.
TTACGTTCCAGTGCTAGTATATCCTCCAAACGAGCTTCCCCAGCGCGCGCCAAAACCTTCGAGGATACCGACGTTATATGTGTTTAGCAGAGAAGAGGATGTCGCTGAAGGAAATCCGAGTTTCAATCCGGGGTGTCTGAAATGGCAGGTTAGTAAAGCTGGGACTAGGGGCTACCTCAATTGTTGACTGACTCCCTAACTAGGCGTTTTTGAATATTTCTGGCGTCAAGTACCGACTGGTAGCATCGAATAACCATGCCTCGCCAACAGGTCAATTGCCCTTCTTATTACCTGCCGCGAATACCTCGAACACGAACCTGACACCTGTACGGTCAAACCAATTGGTTAAATATGCAGAGGAACATGGTGGATATGTAGAAGAATCTACGAGCATCCGCTATGAGGCGTACAGATCTCTTCTTGATCACCGCATACGAAGTGCCTGGGTATGTTTGGATCGTGCACACTATGTTTCTTTCTTTAACATTATATAGCTATATACCCTCTACCTGGAGCCTTCCAACTTCTCCGCAGTGGCATACCCCTTATACGTAGCCTCCGCCTCCTCCAACCCCCTTGTACGAGCTTCAATATCACATCAACTCCGATCAGCTGCCGAGGCAGAACTCCTCAAAAACTCCTCCATAATCGATATAGACGATTTATACAGTGAGGCGGACAAAGCGTTTGAAGCTCTCTCAATATTATTAGGTGACGACCCCTGGTTCTTTGGTTGCGACAAGCCAACATTATTCGATGCGAGCATATTTGCATATACACAATTATTGCTGGACGAGAAGATGGGATGGAAAGAACAGAAGTTATGTAGGGCATTGAAGAGGAGGGAAAACCTTGTACAACACAGGAAGAGGCTTCTTGTATGTTATTTTGGAGGCTGAAGAGTAAGGGAACAACATATACAATACATATTACCAGTCATTTGGCACGGCTGCCATCACCACTCCGGGCCAGCTAATGAGAGATGCCCAAGCCATGATCGCTACTCAAGCATTTGGCATTTTCAAATTCTATTCAAGTCTGAAAAAGCAACATGGGAATTCCTTTTTTTGCCTTTCATGAAAGTCAATTGTGATGCCCAGCTTTCGGTATTTAGCGCTCCCGGGGAAGTTTCCCATTCTTTTGGTGTTGTGGCAAGCCTCCTATGTGCGCCGAGGGAATGGGATTTTAGTACCTTGGCAACATCTGTCTTGTGTCTCCCGCATTTTTGAAAATACGTTTCAACTTTATTCGCTTGAAGAATCTGTTATTCTAGGGCGAGCGTGCAGAATATGGCAATAAGTAATTGTCCAATGGCTGCTTTCACAAACATTTCTACTTGTACAAGCCGTTGATTCTGGTTTGTAGGCTTCTTCCTCGGTGCATACACTGTTTTCTCACATCATGATATTCCAAGTTGAATTTAGAGCGAGCTAAAAGTTAACTAAGGGTAACCTTGGCGTACCACCCCGCTTGATGGTCTCGCCTCAACGTTTCCTTGTTACAATTTTCCTACCTAATCGGACGTTCAATGTACAGCTCTCGGTCCAGGAGTAAGGTTTTCTATTGTAGGGGTAATAGCCGGTTCCTCTCCTACTTCGCTTTACTTATAGTTAGTAGAAGTATTCACTATAAGCAAGTGTTCTACGCAGCCGGAATAACCTTGGAAATTATATTTATATATAAAACTTATACTAAAAGTAGGATATTAGGTTTTATATTATTACTATTAAAGCTATTTAAAGGCAAGAAAGTCTATATTTACTTTTATTAAGTTAATAAAATATCTACTTAATTAACTAGAGAAGTTAGAGTAATCTAGAATCTTATTCTCCTTTGACCTACTATCTAGGTAATCTAGAATAACCTTACTATTCTCTAACCTAGAGTTCTCTAAATTAAAAGAGATATTATTATTCTCTTCTCTAAAGTTATTTAGTATTAACTCTTAGAATTAGTAGGTCTTTAGTTTATTAATCTATTAAAGTAATATATAATAGAATTCTAAGTTAAGAATATACTTCTTAAAGAGCATAGAATCTTTAGCTCTTGTATATATATATATATATAAGGTCTTCTAATAGAGAGAGAATATTATCTTTCTTATATTATATAAGCTGTAATATATAGAGGCCTTGTAGGTTATATAATCTTTCGTCTAATCTAAGGAAGCTTTTATCTGCTATTATAAATTAATTAGGAATTAATTAATTCTAGTAGATAGAAATTATAGAGTTATTAGAGTTTACATAATATTAGAGTTTAGGAGCTTCTATAAAGCAAGACTTCTTCTATATCTCTAAGGAGAGACAGAGATTAGTTCTATACTAAATCTAATGCTTGTTTACTCTTATATAAGATTTAATTTAATTTATTGCCTACTATCTACCTTATACTTTTATAACTTACTTTTATACTTTATATTAATAAGTAACTTTTATTAAAGTATAGTATATTCTATAGTTATAAAGTAGTAGGATTTATAACTATTAAGAAGAAGAATCTACTATAGCTTATCTAGACTAGCTCTAAGCTCTTTAATAAGATACTTAGTGTTAGTATAACTTAGTAGTTATAAAGTGTAGTACAACAAGTAGTTGTATTCCTATACCTTTATTATATAAAGAGTAAAAGTAAAGAGAGGTTGGATTCTGTAAGCTTAAGTATATAAGTAGCAAGTCACTTATATAAGCTAAAGCACGTAGATCAACTAAGCTGTTGTAGAAGGTGCTATTTACTAAGAATATATAACAACACTTAGTATATACTATAATAATTCTATTATTAATATATCTAGTAGATAAGTAATCTACTGTCTTCTAATCTATTAACTTCTCTACTATCTAATTATCTATTATCTTCTTTCTAGAAGTAATAATAAAAAGAGTAGCTACTCTTCTATCTACTAAGATTATCTCTATTATAGTTACTAATTTTCTATTCTCTAGATTTAAGGTATATATCTCTATAACTTCTATAAAGATAATAATATTCTTACTTCTAGTATAACTAACTTAAGCCCTAGGCTTGTGTGAGGTAGATAGTAGGCAATAAGTTAAATTAAATCTTATATAAGAGTAAACAAGTATTAGATTCAGTACAGAACTAATCTCTGCTCCTCCTTAGAGGTGTAGGAGAAGCCTCGCTTTATAGAAGCTCCTAAACCCTAATATTACATAGACTCTGTAAACTCTGTTAACTTTATCTACTAGAATTAATTAATTCCTGATTGATTTATAATAGCAGATAAAGGCTTCCTTAAATCAGACGAAAGGTTATATAACTAACACAGCCTCTATATATTACAGCTTGTCTATATTCTAGATATACTTTATCTTTTAAATTTTATATTATATAAGAGTAGTAGTAGTAAACCTCTTAAACTATATCTAGACCTTCTTCTTAGTATATAACTCGAGTCTCTATAAGATAATTAATTTAGTATTAACTTATAAGGTAGATAGTAGGTAATAAGTTAAATTAAATCTTATATAAGAGTAAACAAGTATTAGATTCAGTACAGAACTAATCTTTACTTCTTCTTAGAGGTGTAGAAGAAGCCTTGCTTTATAGAAGCTCTTAAACTCTAATATTATATAAACTCTAATAACTCTGTAATTTCTATCTACTAGAATTAATTAATTCCTAATTGATTTATAATAGCAGATAAAGGCTTTCTTATATTAGACAAAAGGTTATATAACCTACAAGGCCTCTATATATTACATAACTATATAGAGGTTTTTAAAATATATAATAGTAGTATATACTATAGAGTAAGTTACTCTTAGACTTATCTTCTATTACTTATAATAGTACTAATATATTACCTTCTTCTAGCTTTTATTTAGAACCTTGTTATTTCTACTATATATATTAAATCTACTCTCTAAGTTATAAGCTTTCTTTCTTACTCTCTATACTATCTTCTATACTACTAATTTATCTATTTTAAAGATTCTTACACCTATAGTTACTACTTATTTTCCTTGTTCAAGAGTCTATTCTATAGCCTAGTATATATATTTCTTTTTCTTAGCTTTTATAGGCTCTGCTAAGGAGAGGAGAGAAGAGGAGAGAAGAGAGACTACTATAAATAGCATCTATTCTAGTTACTAGCTTAGTATATATAGATTAGTAGAATTAATTAAGATAGTAAAATATATGTGATTTAGGTAGTATACTAATCTATAGGATTTTGTTAGTAGAACACTTGCTTATAGCAGACACTTACTTCTACTAACTATAAGCAATGTGAAGTAAGAGGGGAACCGGCTATTGTGTAGCCTTTGCTTTCCCTTTAGAGACAGCAAGGCTCGGGTTAGTGGTGCAAAAGGGTACCTGAGAAACATTGATGGCTGCCAAAGTCTGTTATTCCACTAAATTGAAAGTCTTCTTTCCTCGGCGAGAAGGCTGAGTTAAAGACTTTCGGCGAAAGAAGAGGTGATCTTTGGTATCCGGTTTCTTGGCTGCGAGTTTGGCGAATGTCAATGACGATGCCACGGGGCTTGAAAGAGACACTGTGGAGGGCATTACGAGATTTCTTGCTTTGACGTTGAGAGGTTGAGAATATAAGAAGGGGTGTCTGGGTTCCTCTGTCAATTCTTTTTCCAGACATTCAGTTCATCTTCTTCTTTCTACTACAAGAACACTGATAATTCTTAATACTCCTTCAATTTTACATTCAAAATGAAGACTTCAAGCCTTGCTACCCTTGCTGCCTTTTTGGCTACTTCGTCGGCTCTGCCTCATGATTGGTATGATGGCAAGGTATGTTTCCCCACCAAGAACCAATTCTGCATTTCACTTCAACCTCCTCATAACTCCACCAGGTTTCCATTGTGTCATCTTACTGATCTTAATCTAGTACGGAAAGGGAGGATTGAAGTCTGGCAAGGTAAGAGCTCCATATCAAATAACAATGAACCAAAGCTAACCCTTTCTTTCTTAGTGGGATGATTCTGCTAAAGGCTGGGGAAATATCAAAGTATGTTTTTAAACTTGAAACACTTTTCTTACTTATTTTCGTCGAAGCAAATGGTGTTGGTCTTCAGGCAGTCCGAAATTCTCTTCTTGTGGTGGATACTGACTCGTTTTGGCTTGTAGTACGGAGCTCCACCTGGTGGATGGTCTTCTGTCAAGGTAAGTCTTCTCTCCCTCCCCTATGAGCTTCCACGCCCGCTTTCAACAACCATGTCCCCAACAAGAAGTCTCCAAACTAACAACACAACAACAGTACGACGCTCCTGTAGGAGGCTGGTCATCACTCGTCTATCCAAACAATGAGAACGCAACATTCACATCTTACTACCACATACTCGCAACCAGCTCCGAGGTTAGAAACGGAACCACTTCTGCACCAGGTCCAGATGACGCAGTGGGGTATTTCTCCTTGGCCTTGAACTCGGATGAGAACAAGATTTGCTATGTAAGCCCTTTCCCTCCCCTCTCATCCCATCACGTCGCTCCAAAATACCCAGCTAACACACTTTCCAGAAAATCACCCTGCAAAACGTCGTTGGCGACTATCGCTCTCCTGCTAAAACAGCAACCCACCTCCACGCCGCAGTTCGCGGAGCTTCGGGTCCACCAAGAATCGCATTCCCCAACCCGGCTGGTGCAGATGACCCATTAGATAAAAAGGTCAGAACTTCTGAGGGCTGCATCACTGGTCCTTTTACGACGGGGATCCTTGCAAATGGGACAGATACGGGTGAGGGATTCGAAGTCAAGAGTATTGAGGAGAATCCGGAAGGCTTCTTTTGTGATAGTCACACGGTTCTCTATCCCTTGGGTGTTGTTAGGGGACAGCTTGATGGGGACTATGGAAACTGGGATGAGGATGTGGATGATGATGATGATGATGAGTGGAAGGGAAAGGGAAATTGGAATGGAAGGTATAAGGGTTGGGGAAGCAAGTAGGGGATGTTTTTGACGGAGAAGCAGCGAGTGCGCTGAGAGAGTGGTTCGATGATTTAATTGTATAGTACTGCTGATGATTTGGTGGAATTTTTTAAAGACATTCGTCTAGATTTCGGGGTTGGAGCTATAATTGTAATATTAATTTTTTGAATTCTTGCTACATTTTTTAAATATATATTTACTCTTACTTTCCCTATATTCCTTCAAAATTCTTATAGCTTTTGCTTTTGCTTGACTTGAACTACCTTTGCCATAGTTGAATTAACCAAATGGGGAGTCTTGGAATGTCTGGTATTCAATACTTCTAGTTTCTTGCTACATTTGCTAATCAGTTTAGTTCTCCGAAGGATTTTTATCGCCAAGTGCATAAGCTCGATTCGCCTTCTCTCCACTTCCTGACACGTTCGTTTACGAAATGTAGATCACTTCAAAGCAGTTCTTCTGTCATCACATTTAGAACCTGTAAGAAATGCTGCATTTTCATGCAAGTTATCGCGTCTATGTTTTCTCAGTTTCGTACTTATGACTTGTCTCGCTTGGCACTTTGATTGATTTATACTACGGGGATATGACTAAAAAGAACGGTGCATGATTCATTTAAAAAATACAAGCTTCCCTGATTATGGACCGGAACTTTCCAAAACGGTTAGTAACAGTAATCGTTCTGCGTTCATCAGATAAAATCAGTCTGCTAGAATTCCTTGAGTTGATTGTGTTAGGAGACTTAGAACAACGAAATATCCATTATCCAAACTCGTTCGAACAATATATTAGATTGTTCGAAACCGTTAGAAGAATATCGCGTTACTTAGGTTTAGGAAGAACGATGACCAAAAAGCACCTGAAATAAGAGCAGATTTTATCTCCAACTTCCTCCTTTTTCAATACTCCGAATACCCATCCTTTTTAATCAACTTCCCAACATCATCATCCCTCTTTCCCTCCACCACATCTCTCAAAAACTCACCCCCAAAACTGGCGGGTTTACAACCCATGCTCTCACAGAACTCCTTCCCCATCCCCCCCAAATCAGTAACCAACATCCCTGGACCGGCGGCCCAAACCTTAACACCATCGGCCTTCAACTTATGATTCCAATCCAACATCAACATATTCAAAGCCGTCTTACTACATCGATACCCAATGGTCTCAAAGCCGATTTTCTTCGGCCAGCCGGCTGGTTGAGGAGGCGTAGGGAAGTACGATTTTGCGGCTACGGTTTGGGCTGCGAGACCGGCTACGAAGATGAGACGGGGGTCGGTGGAGAGGAGGAGGAGGGAAATCAAGGTGTAGGTTAGAACGTTGGTTCCTGATACGTTTATGTCGTAGGCTTTTGTGAAGCATTCTCGTAGGGAGATCTTTGAGGCTAGGAAAAGGGGATCGAATGATGCTCCTTTTTCTGGAATTAGCTTTCTCTGGAATCATTGGAAAATTTGTGGGTAAATACCAGCGTTGTTAACAAGAATATCTAGTTTTCCATATTTAGATTTGATTTGTTCGAAGGCTTTCTCGATTGAGTCGTCGCTTGTGAGATCAAGTTGTACTAACTCCAGAGTACTTTTTGACTCTGGGACTTCTTTTCTGAGAGTTTGGATGGCGAGAATTCCCTTTTCTACGGAACGGGAGCCGACGAGGATGTTGTATGGTCTTTCGGATTTGAAGAGTGCTTTTACAGTTTCGTAGCCGAGTCCATTGTTTCCTCCAGTGACGAAGACGATTCGTGGGTCTGCCATTTTTAAGTTGATAATTTAGGTTGATGGAATTGAATAGGAATATGATAATGATTCTGTTTTTTAATTTTCTAAGGTTGTCAACCTCTCTTTATAAGTCGATTGAAGTCGCCTTATACCCAGGAATTAACCGTCAATCAAAGTAACCGACGAATCAACATCCTCCACCAATATCAAGACTACTCAACAAACATGACCGGAGATAACAAAACCCACCACCATTACATACTAAATGTCATTCATGATCCAGCCTCGCTTCCAGTTTGGGAAATACCCACGAGCAGGAACACATTAAGTTGGCGTCGATCGGTTCTACGGATTTAAGTATTCGAGGGACTTAACCCCACCTAACCCCGCTTTGACGAGGCTATCTGGAATGAGCGATGAGGAACCAAATAACTTTCATGAAATTACAAGATATCAGAAAACGGTTATAAAGGGCTAGAGAGATGGTGGTTCGCGGTAGATTTAAAAGTTGAATTTTGGAACTTGATTGTTTGTTTTAAATTGTCCCAAGTGTTTAGGATACTCTAATTGATTTATCCTAGAAAGTTTGGACAATGAGGGCTCGAGAGGCACGAACATGAGGTATATGCTGCCATTTTTATCGTCCATCGCGAGATTAGGGTTTAAGTAGGCTTGAGGTGTTAGGTTAGACTTGGGCACTGATATTACCGGTGGCATATCGAGGGGGTATACGATAATAATCGTATCGGATCAGAGTGACCTAATAATTATCAGATTTCTGGGGATAACTAATAATATATCGATTATTATTACCAAGGCCTAGAAAAACGTAAATCCGGCCTGTCAGCTAATAGAATCGCTCTATTTACAAGCTTCTAAGATATTTTAAGGTTAATTCTAACATCTTAAGATAACTCTAGTTTAGTCTAGAAATTACTATATTAATAGCTTTATTTAAGCCTATAAACATCTTTAAGATACTACTATTTAGTTTCTAGCCTAAACTCCCTTAAAGGAATACTTCTAGATAGCGAGAAACCTTATTAAAAAGACCTCGAACCTCTATAATAACTATAGATAAGCTAACTCTCCTACTATAATGTAATATATATAAACCTTGTCTTTTATCTAATCTAAGGAAGCCTTTATTTATTATAATATTATAGACTTTATAGATTAGGTGTAATATGTGGAGGCCTTGTAGGTCATGTGACCTTTTGTCTAATCTAAGGAAGCCTTCATCTACTATTTTAAATCAATCAGGAATTAATTAATTCTAGTAGATAGAGTTAACGGAGTTTATAGAGTCTATGTAATATTAGAGTTTAGGAGCTTCTATAAAGCGAGGCTTCTCCTGCACCTCTAAGGAGGAGCAGAGATTAGTTCTGTACTGAATCTGATACTTGTTTACCCTCATATGAGATTCAATTTGACTTATTGCCTACCATCCACCTCACAAATCCGATAATAATCAACGATAAATGTCACGATATTTACAATAAATATTATATTACCGCCTAAGTCTGTGCTAGGTAAACTTATACAGCGTACCCCGCTTCCCTTGCCAGTACAGTGTATCATTTGATTTTAGAATCCTAGTAAACTACTCAGAAAGATAGGAGCTGCTCAGAATAACTACAGTAGAGCATATTAGCCGCAAAGACAAGGGAAGGGGGCACAAGTTGGAGCTAATGCAAATCACGTCTACAATCACTTCACAAATACATAATCAAAAGTCTCACGAGAGTACAACAAGATCATATAAAGTAATCAATTCCGAAACGAAAAACTAATCTACATATGTTTTCAAAGGTACTGTCTAACGATATGATTCCTGCTTGTCCATACTACACACAAGGAGCGTACACGTAGACCCCAAGTAGCAGTTGCGCAATTCGAGAAGGGGAAACAATCCAAACAAAGTACCTGACGCGATGCCCAGCTTGAGCCAAACCACAAGCAAGGACCTTCCAGAAAGACAGGGAAGGTTACCAAGCCCACAGCTGCGAGATTCGAGAAGGGGGAATCCGTCTAAGACCACAAAATTCCTTGCTTGAGCCAGACCACAAAGCGAGGACCTTCAGAAGACAGGAAGGCCCAAGCCCGCAGTTGCGAGATTCGAGAGGGAGGAATTTGCGTCCAAAAAACACCAGCCACCACGTTAACTAATTACAAAATGTGCTGTGTGATGTAGCAAGAAAAAGCTACGCGTCTATGAGAGAAGACGTCTAATGTGAATGAGGCGAAGAAACAAACGCTATGCAGACGCCAATATTATGCCATTCCCTGATGTGCGTGAGGAAAAGAAAAACAAAAACAGAAATATGAAAGACGCCTCAGATTTCCCACAAAAACAATCTGGCATCTTATTTTTCCCTCCAAGTGTGGGTTCCTCCCACAATTATCACTCCATCCATTTTTGTACTCCAACAATATAACGCACGATTGCACCGTTTTTTGATGAGATCCAGAACATATTCAGGATCGCAAAGAGAAGAAGGTGTAGTTTCTCCCTTATTTTCAATATTTGATTAAGAAGGCTTGTTGGACTCGAAAACCCCCGCCAAGGTCTGCGCCAACTCGACTGACTTGACTTGCAAAAGCCAAGTTTCGAACGCCTTTCCATCATCAGATGCTGCCGTGAATTTGACAGTCTTTTCCTTTGCCTCATAGACTTGACTAATCAAAGCTTTATTGAGAACGATGTTTCCGTTTGGATCAGCACGAAGAATCATTCTGGTAGCCTTGGTGTCCTTGTGTTGGAGAACTCTCATAGGACCGACTCCCTTGACCTGAAAAGCACCCTCTTTATAGATGAATGCCTTGGCACGAACTTCATGCACAACATCCTCATCTTCCTCACCTGGTCCACCAGCAGTCAAGTTGATTTGTTCATGGTGTTCTCCATCTGGATCCGCCTCAACAGCACTGTCACCATCTGTTGTTGCTCCAGGAGTAGTGGCTCGAGAAGTGTTCGTGGACCCTACAGCAGAAGGGAACAGTGAAGATCCGGCACTTGGCGCACCGAAACTAAATCCAACACCAGCAGGCTTTGCCGTGGTCAAACCTCCAAATAGCGACGAGCCATTGGAAAATGTTGGCTTGGTATTGCCGAATAGGTTGCTATGTGTGGGTTTTGGTGTGGCTGCTTGTACGTTGACTGCAGGGACCTGGCCAGTGCCGTCGGCTGTAGGGGTGGATGCTCCAAAACGAATTGGACTATCTGGCTTCCAAGTCTGATCACCAGCTGATCCAACGGATTTGTTGAGAGATGCAAATATGTTCTTGTTTATATCTGCTGGAGGCTGAGTGTTTTCCTTTTCCTCCGAAGAGGGTGGGGCAATTGATCTGATGGGATTTCCGTTGCTGTCTCTCGTGATCCGATCAAAAAGACTTCGGGCGGGAGTGCTGGTGCCGGAACTAGGAGCTGCTGGACTAGGAGTTGGTGAACTAGGAGCTGCTGCTGCAAAGAGACCACCCTTTGGTGCCCCAAACATAAACGTGTTTGTTGGCTTCTTAGTAGAAGCAATGCCAGCCCCGGTCTCCTCTACTGGCGTGACAGGTGTACCTGGACCACTCTTGATTTCCTCGCCTGGCTTGTATTTGTAAGATGGGTCCTTGTTCTCAGAATCGCTCTCGCCCTCGGGCTCGTCATCGCTATCTTCGTCAGCGTCGTTGCCTTTGGCGCTTCCGCCAGAATCAGAAAGGTGACCGAAGATGTTATTTCCTGCTGGCTTGGGAGGTGCAGGGCCATCAAAGATGGACTTAGCACCAGGTGTAGACGACCGAGAAACATTTGCAGAGCTGAACACGCTGGTTTCTGAGGGTTTTGATGCGCTTGCTTGTCCAAAGAAGGATCGCGTTTCTGGAATCTTGGACTGGCCAAATTTAGGCACACTGATTTCTTCTTGGAACTTTGGCTGGCCAAACGTGGGTACCTTAATGGCCTTGCCATCCTCTTCAATTTTCTTCTTGGTTGCCTCGCGCTTCTTCCAGTAGTTGGCCTCCCACTCCGCCTCGTCGTCGTCCGAGTCATAATCTTCGTCCTTGGCCTTCTCCATCAATTGTTTTTCATAATCGTCATTGCTCTTTTTGAATGCGCTCATGAAGTCGACAGGAGTGGCATTAAAGGTTGGAGGTTTGATACCGTTAGATTGTGGGGCGCCAGGAGCACCCGCAAAGATGGGAGGTTTGATCGCGTCCGACTTTTGAACAGGCGCGGCAGTAGCAGGAGCCTTATTTGGACTAAATATGCCACCAGATGGACGGAAGGTAGCAGCGTTGGTGGATGGCGATTGGGATTGGGCAGCTCCCAGCTGTGCAAATGGATTGGTACGTGGTTTACCATCATCCGATGTTGGAGCAGACGAGGGTGTGCCTTTCTCAGGATGTACTTTTCTCGGGCTCTTGGGGCCATCCACAAGCTTTTGGAATAACTGGGACGTGTTCGAAGCTGGACTTGCTCCTCCATTAGAACCCTGAATTCTTACTTGTTTCAATGGTCTTAACCCTTGACTATTTTCGTAGTCATCCTTTGTGAGCTCCTCACCTTTTCGCTTGTTCTTGGATGGAGAAGCAGGGCGTGATACAGAGGGCGCAGGATACAACGAGGGAGCCTGGGAAGAGTTGCCGTTGATAGCAGGTTGAGGCTGAGCACCAGTGGCGGTAGATTGATCTTGTGACTGGCTTTGGAAAAGAGCAGGAGGATCAGAGGGAGGATCGGAAGCCTGTGCTGGCTTGACTCGCTTGCTGTCGTGTCCATTTTCTTGAAGAAACCCGTTCCGAGCTTTACGCTTGGGGCCGGTAGCAGCTTGAATAATGTCTTCACTGGTTCGTGTGAGAATCTTCTCTCTGAGGGTGTTATAGTAATGCATGGCAGGAAAGATGTTGTCGGTGGGCTTGGTTCTTGAGAAAGTGCGGGCCAAAGCTCTGTTCAATTGTATCATCCGGAATCCGGTGTAATATTCGATTTCTTGCTCTGATGTAAAATGCTCTGGAACGAGATCTTGCATCTTGTCGATGGGAAACTTAGAGGCGTAATTCATTCCTGGGAACATTCTGGGGTAATTACTCGCATCGACTTCCGTAGGGCGATACGTATCCACCTCGACCTGTGTATTAAGGCCTGGGACTTGAGGTTCTTCTGGCGCGCCTGCACCCTTGTTCATACCTCCTGAATTTTCCTCTTCTGTCAAGAGTTTATCGACTTCAGGGTTAGGGGCCTTTCGTGCGGGCTGCTGCATCGAAGGACTTGCCAATTTGTTTCCCTAAAAATTAGTTGTCAGCAGGGGGTAAATGATAGTATATATTGGGAATTGAAAAATGCAAAAGGCGTTGAATGAACTAAAAAAAAAATGATTTATAAAAACTTACAAGTAAGCCTCTGCGAGGTTTCCCGAATGATGCACTGTTTGGTTTCAGGGTAGTGCTGAGCATAGCGGCAGGTGCCTCCTTGGAATTTGGTGTTGGTTGAGCAAAAGGCTGGTTAAGAGTACTCAAAGGCTCATCCTTAGATGGAGCTGGAGAGCTTGTATTGCCAAACATGTTGTGCGACGATGGTGCCTTGAAAGGATTACCAGGTAAGTTGGTTTTTGGTGGTGCATTCTCTGAAGCCTCAGAAACGCCATTTTGTTCCGCCGAAGGGGTAGATGGCTTGTTGATACTTTGAAATAGATTAGTTGTCACCGAAGGTTGAGCATTGAAAGACGCAAATGGGTTGGCGGCTGGCCCCGAGGATGCTTCAGCGGGCTTATTAGGGCTAGAGAAGGAGTTTGTCGACGCTGGTGTAGATGCCTGGTTGATGCTCCCAAAAGGATTGGCTGCTGCCGGAGGTTGTTCAGCAGGCTTGAAAAATGAGTTGGTTGCTGCCGGGGTTTGTTCAGCAGGCTTATTAGGGCTAGAGAAGGAGTTTGTCGACGCTGGTGTAGATGCCTGGTTGATGCTCCCAAAAGGATTGGCTGCTGCCGGAGGTTGTTCAGTTGGCTTGAAAAGTGAGTTGGTTGCTGCTGGGGTTTGTTCAGCAGGCTTATTAGGGTTAGAGAAGGAGTTTGTCGACGTTGGTGTAGATGTCTGGTTGACGCTCCCAAAAAGATTGGCTGTTGTCGAGGTTTGTCCAGCAGGCTTGAAAGACAATGGTTTGGCTGCTCCTGAAGTTTTTTCAGCAGGCTTCCAAGAAAATGGATTGTTTGATGCCGAAGATGATTCAGCGGGTTTAGGAGGAAAGAAGGCAGTCATAGCTGGAGCAGGTGTTTGATTGGTATTGCCAAAGAAATTAATGGTCGGTGCCGGTGCTGCTGTTGACGACGGAGCTTGTGTACCAAATACACTACCTCCAGCCGCCATCTTTGCAGGACTTGAGCCAAACATATTTGGTGCCGGAGAGCCTGGTTGAGCCAGATGAGCGAAAATATTCCCTGTTTGAGCTTGATTGGCCGGAGGGCTGGTTACAAGACTCATAGCCGAAGTATTGGGACTAGCACTAGAATTTGCACCAAGATTGATACTTGGGCCTGCCGGTGCTTGGCTCACATTTTGAAATGGTGAGCTCGGGGCATTGGTTTGTGTATTTGTAGATCCAAAGTTGAAAGTAGGTACTCCTGTAGGTGCTGCAGTAGCAGGGGGAGCTGCAGCTGTAGAGGTGAAGAAATTAAATGAAGAGTCTTGTCCAAAGCCGGTGAAGTTGGATGTTCCCCCAGGAGTGAATGCTGGGAGGGGAGACGCAGAGCCGAGGATAGCTGGATCAATGGGAACCGATGGAGAAGATGGGTTAGGAGCGGCTTCTGTCGCAATGGAGAAGTTCGTATTAAGTGCGGGTTGGGTGGCAGAACCAAAGCTTGGAGCCGAGCTTGCAGGAGTTGTGCCACCGAAACCATTGAAGGAGGAATTACTCTGCCCAAACATATTGTTGGAAGATTGAGATGCCGTATCGGTAGCCGACATCCCAAATTGTCTCTTGGGGTTCCTAGTGTCTTCGACACGCTTCGTATCTCGACCTGAAGAAGCACCACCCAGAAAGGTACTGTGTGCAGCTTGAGAAACACTTGAGGAAGAACTGGGTGCACCAGTAGGATCATAAACTCTTTGGGCAGCTTTGGAGTTTAAGAACTTTGAGGATTTGGGGGCATCCGGATTATCGTTGGTGTAAGCTGTCATTGTCATCCCTTCAGGCGCAGCGAAGTTGAATGATGATGAACCTGTAATTGCCCCTCCAAAGAGCCCACCACCATTACTTCCGCCGCCAAATGTAATTCCTCCACCGAATGTTGGTGCTGGCGCGTCCTGAGACGGAGTTGGCCATTGATGGGCAGAGTTTCTCTCCGCCGCCATTTGGGCCGTAGTAGGAGTTAATGGGAGTGCTGGGCGTCGTCCTGGTTGTCCTCGTCTGACCGGGGCTGATTTGACTTTTCTCGCAGCCATTTGCGCCGCGTTCGCGCGCTGTGGAGGATCAGGCTCGCTGCTCATGACGGCGATTGCTTGCTTCTCCTAAGCCTTGACTGAGTATGTATCGGTCGATGGTAAAAGGGTGGGCGCGTCGGCGCAAAGTCGAGAATGTCGAGATGTACGACTCGTCGGTGACCTTGCGAAAGCGACGAGAAAGGACTCGACGGTGCGAAAGGCGCCTAGTTTGCGCAGTGGTGTTGTGCGATTCAGACGCCTAATGTGTATTAGTCGTTGTGCATCTCAAGTTGTCCACGACGTGAGAGGGTCGCGATCTGGTTGGGACGTATGTCGGTCGAGGCGCGTTGATGGACAGGAGTTTAGGAGGCTGAGGAAAGTCAACAGGATCCTTGACTAAAAAGCGAAAACCTCGCCGCGTTCACGTGACAGGCGATGAGGCTGGAACTTTTCGGAACTTTCACCCGGTGAATACAACGACGACTATTTTTTGAAAGTATGGTAAACTTCGTGGGTGAAGCAGTTCTGGAAGTGTATTTCCGTCTACTATTATATCGAATGATTATTGAATTGGAGCACGAAACCCACGTCGAGCTGGCAGAAGTACCTATGTTGAAGTTAATTCACAAACATATTGTCTATAGGCTAAGCAGGGAGCCCATTAGAGGGAATTTTTAGGTGCTGCGTTATATGCACTTGCTCAAAAATATGAGAATAAATAAATAATATTGCTTTCGTTATTATACAGGCAGCATCCAGCCATGTGAATCAACCTTGCGGATTCCCATTGTCCAAACTACCCAGATATCCAAATGGATACGGACTGTATGTTCCCCATTCGCATTCGCCGAGTATGAATCTGAAACCATCATGTTGTACATTATTCATTGATCGTCTATAGTTTTGCCTTGGGGGGCTGTGCCTTCTTCAGGATAGGCTCCATCTTGGTGGCCTTCATCACATCTCCCTTGGCCTTGAGCTTTCCGGACATGAACAATCTTTGTGCATTTGCCTTTCCTGTGACCAATTTTCCAAAGTCGTCGTCCGAGATGGAGATAGTAACTAAAGAAAGGGTTGTTAGCTGTCTATTCCAACAAAGCTGACGGGGAGACGGAGTTTATAGGACGCAAAGGTAGAGTAATTAATATCGGACCGCACAGCTTACCTGTAGGCTTGGTTCCAAGACCGTTTCCAGCTACTCCCTTCTCCTTCAGATCAATATGCCAGCTCTCTGTCTCTCCGGCCTTGTTCTTTAATGTGAAGGCGAAGACGGCATTGCCTTGCTTGATGGCATCGGCGCGCTCGGCATCGGAGGCTGAAAGAGCAGCGTTTATGGCATCGAATGCCTCGGAAGAGGGGAATGCATCTGTGTAGGATGTTAGTGGTGATGTGCAAACGACGGAGAGGGGATTCGGACCATTCTTGAGAGGCATTGTGAAGTTGGGTGTATGAATTGTTTGCTTGGGAGAGATGGATTTTGGGAGATGGGTTTACAGTTTGCACAGCAGAGGAGAGAAGACGATGAATAGCGATTTAGGACTTGGGATGGACTAAGTAACAGGTGTTGGGACAGAACAGTCTCCTTTGCTAGGAGGCTTCAGGTCCCGTTGCGGCACATGTGAATGCCGAGGCTTCTTCGATGCTTCCCAACTCAGGTGACGTACCTTTTTGGGACATCACAGGACTTGGCTTGGCTGTTCACATGGAAATGCCGATTGGCGGTTACGGTTACGGTTTTTCCAGTGTCAATTGTTTTGGAATCAACTCGTTAGTATGTTGCAAACGAGAGAGTCAACTTTCCGGGTATGTTGTCGACGGATCCGGCGTTCAGAGATGAGAACAGAAGAGCAATTTAGCAATCTAGCATCCAAGACTCGAGGAGCGGGAATAGTAACGTTTACTTTCCATTTTGACTTCATTTCAGGGCAAATAATTCAAAAACAATTCATTACTCGAGTAAATATTGTATCTTGGGATTGCGGGTGGGTTTTGACTCGTCTTCCACGCAAGTTCTCGATATCTTTGGGGACGTCACCAAAACATAGAGCCTCTGGATTCTGCTAGGAAATAAATTCAAATCACTGATGCGCAGGTGAATATATTCTTGCTCTCATTAGTCGTCAAGGTGTGGGTGTCAACATGAATTCAGAGCCTCACTTTCTGCACTTTCCTCTACCACATTTGACCGGCGGTGAATAAACGCGTGACATTTGAGCAAACTCAAGACCACGTGATCGACGAGTTTGCTCATTTCCACCGCTCGCTTAGTAGCGCGGGTCCGTGCGGATCAGAATTCTCTGGGGGTATAAGTATCTGGCCTCCTTCCCACCGAAATCCTTTCTTCTTTTCTCTTTAGCTCTCTTTGCCTATTGGCTTAGATCAAGTGTAGTATCTGTTCTTTTCAGTTTAATCTCTGAAAGTTGCCTACGGGCAACACAAAGATTATACTTATTTTTGTCCCTCAGGGAGAGACCGCCAGGCTTGCCTGTGTCCCTTCCTACTGTGTTCTCGGTATTACACTGCCTCCGAGTAACGCGACACCATTCTTTTCATTGCAGACTTTTGGCTTGCCAGGGTTGTGAAGAAGAGGTCTTTGAGGGGAGGGAGTGTTCCATGTTGTGCGGATGAAGGTGAGAATACGACGTGAGTTTTGGTGCTGGATTCTTCTGATGGCATAAGGCTAGCTGGGCGGCATCATGATCTCTAGATGGGTTGGGGATAGATATCTCACAGTAGCTGTCTTGATTGTATATTATCGGCGGTCGTTCAAGGAAACAATTATGCCTCCATTGCCGGCTCACCGTGAGGATTGACTCACTCGCAGTAGGCAAGCACGGGTTGTCAACCAAAAAGGCAGCAAGAGGTGAAGCAGAGAGCGTTGAGAATAGCATCAAGTAAATGGTTCTATCCATAAGAAAATACAAGCTCAAGTTATTCTTGGGAATTCTAATACCCTTTCCAAACTAAAATCGAAATTTTCATTTCTTCAAAATCGCGTGTGGGCGCATCGAACGCGAACAGACCAACATCCCCGCGCAACAGTGAACATCATCAAACCTCAACATCAAAATGACCGACTCCAGCATAGCAGGAATGGTTGATCCCAAGATCTTCGAGGATCTCCAGAAGAAGATCGATGACGACGCCGAAACGCGTGATCAGATTCGAGCCATCCTTACAACGCTTGAACGACAAGGGCGTCAAGCTCAATCGGTCCTCTCCAGGGCCCATTCTACACCAGCTGCACATCGTAAGAAGTCCTTTGTTTTGATATCCTTATCAAATGCAACTTTATGACTGACTAACACTCCCAAGTCCAACCTGTGATCGCTGCTGCGGAGAACGCCATCAAGGAGGAGCTTGACAGCATTGCCAAGCTTGCTGCGATAGCTTCTGATATCCCTTACTACAAGTAGGTCACCCATGTTTCAAGAAACTTACTTAATTTGTCACTAAGTGCATAGATACAATGGCCTCTGGACGCGCGAAGTACAGAATGTCGTCTTCTCCATCCTCCTCTGTGGATGGCTTGGAGGCATGGCCATGGACGGCAAGGCTGCTGAACAGGGAAAACTCCTCACAATTGAAGAGGTTGGCCAAATCCTCAATGGTAAATTATCTCTTTGTAAACAGCAAATACGCAAACTGAACTCTAACAACTTTGCAGTTCCTGTGAACCTCAAAGATCGTGATTCATTCCATGTCACCATTGAAGAATACCTGCAGTCACTTATCACCCTTATCGAAGAGCTCGCACGATTAGCTATCAATTCCGTCACTTTGGGCGACTACCAACGACCATTGCAAATCAGCCAGTTTGTCAAGGACCTCCATGCTGGCTTCCAGATCTTGAACTTGAAGAACGATTCTTTACGACGGCGCAGCGATAGCATCAAGTATAATGTTAAGAAGATTGAGGATATCGTTTATGATCTTTCTTTGAGGAATCTGGTTCCAAAGAAGGAATAAAATCAAAGGGGCCGGAACGTTGAATTGTCAAAATAAGTGGAAGTACCTGGAGGATCACAATGGTGAGATCAATTGCTGGAATGCATGGAGTATTGGGAACAGGCGCCGATATGAAGCAGTCCCAGGTTATTGTTTGCTATCGTGGCATGTTCACTGGGTTAATTCAATTGCTACGGATAAATCCTAAAATGGTATGTACTGTTGTGGTGCCCTAAAAAAAGATATTTTTCTGCTAAATTCGGTTTTGACTCCTTCCTACATTGTTTTCATTATTTCATTCGTTCCTTCCTTTTTTTAAACTTCATTCTGTCTTCCTTCCTCCTGCCTAGGCAGCTGTGTAAAAGGTTCAGTACTGTTCAATGCTCTTTCCTAACACAGAAGCATGGCACGCAGTCGTGTCTTCCTTGATTATACTTCACAACAGCCACCTGCATCCATCTTTCTACCAAGTCCCAAAAACATCGACCCAACAAAACATCATTTAGATCCAACACCATCGCTACCTACCACCATTCGTTTTGGAATCACAAAATAATCTACTCAGTTAGCTTCGGTCAAACACTCTTTATCAGGACACCCAGCACTCCGCACCCGACTCGAAACATCATCCGCTGGAGTCTTCAACCAACGCCCTCTCTTAGTTCATCGCCTTTCTCCCCGATTTCCACGAGAGAATTCAATCAACCTACCAAATCTTCCAACAATAAACCTCATTCCATTCGTCAATCCTCCTCACAATAGGGGTCGGAAAGAGCACTCGAAATATTGTCCTTTCGAGTCTTCAACCAAAACCCTCGTTCAAATCACCCCTCGTCTCCCAAATCCCAGAAATATCAACTATGGGCAACGACCTCTCACACAATACCTATATCCGCACCGACGCCTGCTCCGCCCGCAACATAACATGGCAATACATCCACACATTTGGTCAGGTCCCAAAATCCTACACATCATGTTCCTCCTACGGCGCGATCCTCTCCTCTCACTGCTGCTCCGACGGAATCTGCACACCACACCCCAAGTTCGACAAAGAATTCCACCGATACCAATGGGCCGAATACAAAAACAAGACGGCGGGGAAGCCTTGGGATGGCTTGGGAAACCCATACGAGGGCCGAGTCTGGCCGACCGATATCCCAGAGCAACTAAATGAGGTATGGCGTGAGAAGATGAGAAGAAAGGATCGGGAGCATAATGCCACGCAGTTTAATTGGTGGTGTTCTCCTTTCTTTCATGGGGGTTGGAGTGAGGAGGGTGATTATCCAGTTGATATCAAGGATCATAAAAGAAGTGAGAAGGACCAGTGGGAGGTTTGCGATGAGGGGGGGTGTGTGATGTATTCATGGTGGGATCACTCTGCCAATTATTCCAAGTCCATGCCTCCTCCGACTGTGGAGAAGCCCGCGACGAATCCAGGGTGGGTAGACGTTGAGGTTCAGCATTCGACGGCGGAATCTGTGGAAATGGAAAGGGATCTCGATGGGTTGAGAGTGGGTGCGATTGCTGGCGTTGAGTTTACTGGTTGATTGTAAGGTGTCTATTAGGTTGAGAAATGAGATATGAAGGAGCGGCTTCATAGACTTAGAGAATTGGATTTCTATTTTAGCGTTGAGGTATGGTGTGTGGGGGTCTATCCCGCTTGAATTTGCAACTACAAGACAGTATGTCAAGTGTCATGCTTGCGAGGTTTGTGTAACTCAAACTCAACCAGTAAACCCCAAGTAAGCACCGAGTAAGCCAGTCGTTAAGTTTGGGGACCAAAAGAAAGTCGCGAGTAAGCCGCGAGTAAGCCGCGAGTAAGCCGCGAGTAAGCTATTCTTCAAAGTTTGGGGGCCAAAAACAGGATTGCAAGTAAGCCATCAAATTACCGGGTACGCTGTTCATCAAGATTGGGAGCCAAAAGCAGATTTGCGAGTAAGCCATCAATTATCGATTAAGTCAAGCATCGAAGGGGTTGTGGGGGGCCAAAAATGGCAGTGACGAGTAAACTGTCCATTAACTAGTAAGCCGCCAATTTACACGTAAGCCAAAGAAAGTGTTTTCTTTTGTGAATGCTTCCCGTTTCCTTATCTTTTCTGTTTTTCTATTTTATTTGGGGCAAGTGTTTATGAACAGCACTGCGAACTCCAACGAATCTGCTACACTGGCCCCGCCGGTCGCAAGCGGAAATCATCAGCTGTAGTTGCTTAACACAATTGTCTTCAACCAGGGTTACAAGTCACATGCGATGCTACACGATCTTGCGCCTTCATAAATCTGAGTTCGCTCAAAACATTCGAGTACACCTATTCTGACATACAGAGCATCCGTATTGGGTCAGAAGGGTTGTTAAGTGGTTGGGATAAGTCTCATTGATACTTAGTTCTCAAACTCTCAGAAACGGGAAGGTTTTTTTCGAGGGTAATTTGGTTTTCGATAGTAGATGGTGGTAGAAGTATGGTCAATGAGCTTGTTATTCTTTTGGGTAGGAAGAGTGTCTTGTTGGTTAACATATTTCATCGTGAGAATTTCTGTCTCCATTCTTCTCGTGTGTTTTGGGGTTCCTTGTCTCACAACCCACCGTGCAAGCGTCTTCAAAATATCATTGGATCTCATCTGCCAGTTTCAATTGATAGCACTAGAAGTCTAAATAGTGATTTCAGAGTGATCTTTGAGTACGATTTCGAAATGCCTGTAAAAGTCCCCGTCATTATTACACGTACACCTGAAGGATATTCATTAAATAATATTGTTCCAACATAATTTGTATAATTAGTTTAATTGTTTGAAAAGAAGTTAAATAATTACGAGGAATGTTTCTTGATTGTGCCAAACAACTCACGTTACTTGGATTGTTCTAAACATTTGAGGAATATTTTATCTCTATTTTCTCGGGCCACGTAGACACATTTTTAGAATATTTCTGTTCAATAGATTCTTAGAAGTCAAAGCTGTCTCCCTACCCCCTCAGTCTATTTGACTTCTTAGAGAGAAAGGTAGATAGAAAATCTTGTCCGAGGAAAACAGTACGGGGTTTCTCTCTAGGTTCCCAGAGCTTTGTAAACCTTTAAATTGTGGAGCTTTTATCGGGATTATTTAAGTTTGGTTCTGTTTGAAATCTAAAATAAATTCTGTGGCATTTAACCTTGATGTTTGGGCAGCCACTCCCACGGATTCAATTGGCCCTTGGCCATTTATGCTTGCAATATTTGCGATAAGAGAATTTTGATACTTAACTCACGAAGGGTACTTCTACCTTTCTCTCTATCTATCTTGAAACTTCAAGTTTTGGAGTTTTGAAGTGCTCTTCCTTCAAGTCTCAGGAAATTGGAAAGAGCTTTTGCTGGTACATTTTGTTTCGACTGTAAGTCTTGCTAGACATATGAAAAAGAACTGAGAATTTTGGTGACTATGAAACATTTGATGCTAGGGATCTTAATGGAGTTTACTTTAAAGTTGTTGAAGTTGTTGAGAACTTGGTGGGAGGGTATGACTTCTTACCCGCCTGTGTCATCTCCGAAAGGCAAAGTTATTTCATCCAATCTTCAACTACATAGCTTCATTTATACCCCCAATTAAGCCAAAGGCACTCAAAACTCAGTGTGGCACAATAATTCTACGGAATTCTCCATTTTTCACCATCTCACAGTGAAGGATTCTTAATATTGATATCTACTGTCACAAGAAGAAACTAGCTAAGTACTCCGAGGAAACCTCTCCTGATTGCTTCTCGTGGCTCACCATAATTTGCTCTAGACCGGGAGCTCTTTCTGAAGTCTCCACTAACAGTATCATTTACCCATCCCTAAATTTCCGATTGAATTTTTCTCTCATCATTCATGATAATGAAGATCAAACCTCCTAGACCCAAGTGGACTTGTTTTAAATACTTCTCTCTTTCATAGTTGAATGACTACAACCTAACCAATATGTCTCCAAAGATCATATCTTTCGCTTCGCACTGCCCTTCGAGCTCCCATGAGCCTCCCCTTAGTGTAATTACTATCAAAATATGAAAGTTAAGAAGTTGTATTTGTGTCTGTTTGACAGTTAGAAAATTTGAATGTTTCCGGCACTAAGTAGATCATCTACGGTAGAAAGAATGTAGAAAACTTAGAAAACCCAGAGCTTCAAAGACAGGATACATACAATTGCTTAAGACAATGTTTGAATCATCATGAGACTTCAAAGCCCCGATATACTTCCAGATTTATATCCTAAGACAGTTCAGACTATGCTGGCGACCAGCATTATATTCAAGTTACATAATCCTTCAACCTTTTATACTAGATCCTGTAAAACTCAGTGTGAAAGTCACCTAGACAAAACTTAAGTGACTCTTGAGAAGGCCTTGAGTCAGTAATAGTAAAGCCAGGAGGGATTACTCAAAAGACACTTTCCCGAAAAAAACCAACCGCTAGGTATCTGGTATGCTTGATTCAGAATGAAGAAGTTAGTTTATTTTGGTAGTAATAACTCTATCAATGTTATTTATGAAACCCTCTCTATTAAACTAAATTCTCCGAGAAGTTAAGATCAACTGAGTTGACTAAATTAAGTTCTGATCTTTTGAGAAATATCTAGTACTAGAAACCCGTCAAAATAAGATTTAATAAATATAATTACCTGGGAGTGTTTGATATAATTGAGTTGTTCGACCAGAATTCAGGATTAATTTAATTTATTGCGAAGCTGGGTGCGCATAAACAGAATTGATCAATTCCATAACTGATCAGTAAAGTTTACCATATCCCATCTTTAAAACTTGGACTTGAACCTTGACCTCGTGTGTAGTAATCGCCAATCGTGTACATCTGTTTCTAACCTTCATTTGATTTTGGAGTGAAAAGTGGGCTAGGTAAACTTTTAATTCGATCCTACCTTCACTGTTTTGGGAGAAACACGTAATTAAGGTATCCCATAAGCACATGAAGTTGGGCGCACCTGTCTAGACTAAGTTCTCTTAAAATCTTCAACTGTTTTCGACATAAATTACTCCTTCGACAGCAAAAGAAAGCAGAAAACCAAATTAAGTCTAGGATTAAAGGACGAGATACACAGAACTGCTCACGATAAATATGTCCTCCATGACCTAAGGGATGAGCAACATTTGGAAGCAAGGAGGGTCGAGTGCAACTCGGGGAGCAGTATTATCAGAGCACCTAAAAGCCTCAAATATCACTAGCCAAGTTGTTAGTCGAAAAGTAATAGGTTTATTACATAGAAGACGGAAATTTGGTCGAGATCTTGTTCTCATTTTCAATATTCCTCTGCTATGTTTGGTTTCTAGGTGCAATATATTTTTTCTTTGTTGTCAGAGATATTTTACTTTCTTGAAGACTACTCACTCGCACATTTACTTCCATACCCAACAACGAGGCTTCCACAATAAACCGAAACCTCACATCAACTTTTGTCCCCGAACTATCAACCTCTCATACCTCCCATCCAAAAAATTTGACCAAAGCCCACTCGCTGCTCAAGGAATATTGGATCTGGTATTCTTAATTGACCAATTCTAGCTATGCATGCTCCAAATTCTCTGCAAATCAATCTGTAAACTCTTTCTAATAACCCCTAAGTGGAGCAATACCTAGTACACTATAAAAATGTCCAAACTTTATTTAATCGACCTAATTACTCCAGGTACTCTTGAATAATAGAATTGAACAGTTAATCTTACTGAATTACTATAAAGTAGTAAAATTATCGGTGAATAGTTGAATAAAATTTCTTGCGATGATGCGCTAAACCCAAATTCTAATTCACCAAAAGCCGCGGAGCGTTCTCTACAGAGTCCTAAAAGTCAGGCGATTATGGCACACCTATTTATGTAAGCTCTCTCTTGTTGTCGAAAAAGATTCTACTGTCGAATGAGAGTTTCACAGGTCCAACGATATTTTCAACAGGCCCGACAACTAGAGTTCTACCCACCCCGTCTTCTGGGGGTTTTCATGTTCCTGTTGAATTTAAAGTATATCTCATTACACTACCAGAATGCTCCAGCCCACGGATGCCCGTTAAAAGTCTTGGACAAAACTTTTAGGAACTCAAGCGAGTTCTAAACTTGTGTTGCTTGTAAAAGGAAAAAGAATGAAAAGTGAGAAAATGAGATGGCGATGATATCCATTCAACTTTCTCTCTGCTATCTCCTTCCCCTCCCCCGAGAGCCAGCCAAACACCACAGCGCTATCCAGGAACCTCTGGCTACTACATCGTACCACTTTAGTCTTTCCACCATAGAACTTAGCAACAACACGTATAACTAAGAAATAGTTCAGGCTATGGAAAAAGCAGAGAAAAGCCTTTTCATTTTGGGAGATTCATTGTGGACAGGCGGACTTGTCAGGTTTATGTCTTTGACCAGATTTTGACAACCAGAGGAGGAGTTCTTGAAATCGCGGGCGAGAGCACATTTCAATTGAGACTAAGAAAGGGGGTAAGATCGTTCACTAGTTATACGTCTTCTTTTTGCTGTCGAAAAACGAGTTACTGTCGAGTTCAAAAGAAACCACCACGCTAAGAAAGTAAAAATAGCAGAGATAGGGAGTTCGGAGGGAAATTCAGGAAACGAACGCAGAGATAAGGAGGAACAACCATGAAGGTAGACTATTGGATCTGACGAGATTGATAACGTCTGAAGGCAAAGTTCTGGTTAGCGTAGATACCATGGGATAACTGCGTCTTTCCTATAGTATCTAGGACAAAAACCAAACAATGAAAGCTATCGAAGAAAGACTTTTTGGACTAAAAGTGTAATCAGAGAAGTTAAAACTCTCAAGGACAACGAGTGGAGTACTCTAATAATCCCCACCTAACGAGCTCAGTTTATCCTTATAGTCCGTCAACTAAAAAATAAGAATGGCTAGGCCCTTCATGATATCCACCTACTTTTTTTAGCGAGTTTCAGACATCCATGTTAGGCGTGTATGAATCGCCAGAATCCTCCAATTTCTTATAATATTAGTGCGCGCCATCAAAAGGAAAAGGAAAGAAACCACAGCAAGTCCTTCGACTTCGATTTGGGTTCGTGGCTTGGTCTACGGAGAGGAATAAAACCTCCTTTCTTTTCACCTCCCCACATCCAAAGAAATGGAATGCTTGACCAGGTAGTTTGCCCTTCACAAGAATGTTGGCACTTTTTCTTCCCCGTCCTCATGCTGTCGAAATCCCAGTTGCCGTCAAAAACAAAGTGAACTAAGCAGCAATACAAGAGCTAACTAAGGAGGGAGAGAGCAAAGACCCTGGTTTATATGAGTATTAAGAAATAAGAAGCTTCGACCCAAATATTTTCTCATTCAGGACGATTTCAAAAACTGGTTACTCGTACCTTAATATAGCCATCCTTCTCTAAGTCTTCCAAAAAAAAAAAAAGTAGAAAACACTTTTAAGCGTTCTCTACCCCTAGATAAAAGCAATCTCAAGAAAAACTAGAAATATCCTTTATTCACTGAGAACTATAAATTCCTACCACCGTTCCCAGTAAACCTAAAAAAAAAAACATTATCCTAAAAGATTAGAATAAAAAAGAGAAACAAATAAATTTACAAGAAGACTTCAACCAATACATACCAATTGCTTCCATTTCTTCTTTACTACTCCATATAATTGATATACTTCTCCCAGGTTTTCTAGAATAATATAGATATACAACAAACGTTACCTATTCCCCCAACTTCCCCATACAATATAAAAAGTAGAATAAAATACTTACATAGAACTTCTTAGAGAATCAAGCTTTCTAGTTCAGCTAATAAGACAGGTACGAACCCGAAATATAAACCAAAAGTTCCCAGCGTAGACCACAAGCACTATTTAAACCGCCACACCAGAGTGGAAAAGAACAAATGACAGAAAGGTGGCCAGGCCAACATCAAAAGGTCGGGACCGACCAGGAGGTGCTGGTTAAACTATCACGCTGATGCACCGTGAGAATACTTCAACAAAATCCAAACTCCCCAAACCAACACCCTTTTTTGGAAACATGAACCAACAACCCTAGTTCTTTCTTCTCTCCTCCCCCTTCTACCGTCGAAATTCTAGCTGCTGTCGACTACAAAAACAGACAGGAGCAACTACTAAATTAAGCCAAAAAATAATAGCCACGAGAAAAAAGAGAGGCAACGAGGAGCGAGAACCACCACCCAAAATACCATACTACAAATATTGAGGTCTCCACCCGTGTTGAGCTGGAGGACTGTCCAAGCTAAAAATCCATCCCCTTAGGACGACAAGTAGACACCCAGCAGGAATTATAAAGGGAGGGGAAAGCGGATAGGAGAGAATGGACCCGGAGAAGCCACAACGATGAGAGAGGATCGAAATATATAAACTACCATGAAAAACCACCAGTCAATGAGAGCAGAGTAGAACTAGCAAAAAGCGTCTGTCACACAATTAATCAAATCACAAAGCGGAAAAAATCAACACAAAATGAGGCGGGAGAGTGTATTATAGTCTGAAACTATGTCGTCACAGCACGAGAGCAACTCTGCCTACTGCCCACTCACACTATCCACAAGATCCCCCATTTCTTTTTTCGTAAAAACCATACTCATATTAACAATCCCCCTTCACCCACTCTGATCCAGCGCCCCAAATCCTGTTAACCCTTTTGCGAGTTTCCAGGGGGGCTCGCAGAAACAGTATGGTCCCCTCCCTTCCTCCCTCCCTCACCAAGGCTGTATCCCAGAGCGAATTTTGTCCAATCCCCACCAAGAGAAATCAAGTGTTTGACAAGATAATTGCCAGTTCTGCATATACCAGTATCAGATTTCTGCACCAAGAAAAAAAGACATGGAGGTTCTCAAAAGGCTAACACTTAAGCAAAAAGAGACCCACCATAACTGAAGGGGGGGGGGGGGCGAGAGCATCTTAGGAACCAAAAGAATGCTTCAACCGCATATTTCCCAGATTGCTGATCCAAGCGAAATCCTATGAGTATCTCTTTTCCATGGAGAGAATATCGATGCAAATGAGTAGAGTCGTCTTCCGTGAAATACCTTGAAAAGATGATGCGGAAGAGTATAAATTATCCTCCATAGAATTTGGATTATTGAGGCAAGGTGTCGAGTCAAGGTAGTAGGGTGATGCCGTAGCATCGGCGCCATAATAGTCATTTTGGAGAGATGAAGATCTCATTTGGTCTCCTCAACAGCACCCTCAGAAACTCGTGCCTGTGGTCCGTTTGGGACCTGGTTGTTTGGTGGAGCGTTGGGATGCGGTGGAGGATGTTGGAAATTCTTGTTATTATTGTTGTAATTTCCATTTTGGTGGTTGTTGCGTTGTTGGTGGGAGAATTGTTGCATTGGTTGTTGAGGACTTGTTCCGAATTGTCCTGGTCCACCCTGATAACCAGGGCGCATAGGAACTATAGAGGGTTAGTAAAAATAAAAGCTGCTGATAGTCTTGTGGTGACTTACTTTGATTAGGGGGTTGTTGAGCGTATACAGGCACTGCATTTCCGTATTGAGGACCGGGACTCATACCAGGGTTCATACCATACATAGCAGGCTGTTGATGACCTTGTTGGGAGCCTTGGCTCATCATCATTGGCGCACCTCGACCTGGACTTGGGTAACCGTTCACACCTGGCATAGGAGGTGGGTGGCCATTACCCTGAGGCATGAAATGACCTTGGGGACCAGGTTGTCCAGGGTACATGATTTGAGGACCGGCACCAGGTGCCATACCCTGAGATGTCATGAATCCACCAGCAGGATTTTGCATCATGATTGGAGGTGCCATATGTTGTTGGGGGACGAACTGATGGTTCTGAGAGAGTGATCGATAATTCATAGGGGGTGCACCTTGGTAAGGCATCATTTGAGGATTGAACAATTGAGCCGGTTGACCCATGGGAGATGGGAAAGGGAGGGCGGCATTGTGAGGACGAGGAGATGCGAATGACTGAGCGGAATGAGACGGCATCATTCGGTGCTCGTCGGGTCCATTGAATTGAGGCGCTGGACCATGGCCATGCTGGTTTCCAGGAAGATTCATAGGTGGTGCGCGAGGGGATTGCCGCTGATTCATGTTGTGTACACCTTGTTGGAGGTGGAATGGGAGCTGATGCTGATGCGGAACTTGAGGAACCGCATGGGATGGATTTGGTGGAGAAAGAGGGGTTGGGAAGGGGGTCATCTCAAACAACTTGGTATATGTCAAGCTCATACTCGAGTCAGCGGGCTCATCATTCGCTGGCTGTCTCCAGATCGGTGGTGTATCGTAAGCTGGTCTCATTCCACCAGTGTACTTCCAATCTTGCGGGGGAATGGGCTTGATGGTCAAGATGTGCTCAAGTGCATTGAACTTCTCTTTCAATGAAGGCCGTTCCGAGAGAGCAAGTGGTTTGCGCTTCAACAGAGACCGTGCAATTGGTGCAGGGCTTGGTTGCTCAACAGATGTATTGTTGGCAATGGCAGTGGATCGAGGACTTGAGCCAGTACTTGGATTCGAGTTGGGTTGGTGGGGGCTAAAGGGGAGGGCATTAACATTTGGTCTGAACTCGCTGCTGTGGGGATTGAGTCGACCTCCTTGCGCGCTCGTTACGCCACTAGATCGACGTGAGAAGTTGGGATCCATGGGGTTTGATGGACCAGTTGGTGGGTGGCGAGCTTCGTGGAGGGGCATAGCATGCATAGCTTGACTAAGATTCTGCTTTTCAAGATTTTTCAACCGCGCTCCTAGATTGCCTGGTCCACCGCTCCGTTGGGCTGGCATTTGTGGGTGAACCTGAGAAGATTGATTGCCACGGAAGGATTGGGAGTTTCCGTAGCCTTGTTGGTGCGAGAAGCCTTGATTACGATTCGGTGTCTGCCGACTCTGATTATTAGAAGGTGACGGTGCGTGGGCTGCAGGAGTTGGACGTTGGGCGGCGGCGGGAGCTCTTGTCTCTGATGGAGGTAGAATTGGCTTTACAGCTTCTGTGGGGTTGGTCTTTGCCTCCTCTGCGTTGCGGTTTGCCTTCTCCAAGATTTGTTTCTGCTTTGCGGGGTCCTTTGCGATGATCGAGACAAGATCGGAGGGAACGGGCGTGTTGAGCTTGAAGCTGTCTGCAAATTTCTTCAGGTCATTCAACTTGACCTCCTTATCCCGACTAGCCTTGATTGCGCGATTGTTCTCAACGGTTCGTCTCTGCTGACTGGCAAAACTCTTAAACGCATTCGTTACGTCTCTCTCCACAGTAGCAGTCGCGCTTGGAGGTGTAGCTTCGGGTTTAGCCGGGGTTGCAGTACGCCCAGCAGAAGCGGTTGTTTTGGGAACGGATGGCTTCGTGTCTGGTGTAGCAACGACACTCGACTCGTTTGTAGTTGGAGGGGTAGCAATCTCTGCCTTAGGCTTCTGAACTGGCGAGCTCTTCCTTTCGGCAGCGGGCTTTTGGCGTGGTCCAGACGCAAGAATAGCAGGATCAGCTAGCACGCCAGGTGCGGCGGCAGGCACAGCAGTAGATGCAGCGGTCGATCCAGCGTTTCCTCGTCTGGCTGGGGGCTGATATTTGTTGCTTGAACTCGTAAGGGGAGGAAAGTCTTGTTGTCTGCGAACTCCACTGTATCTAGATTGGAACGATTAGCACTGTCTCGGTGAATTGGAGCTACATGACTCACTTGTCTTCTTCATCAAGACCATTATTATCTCCTGTGAGATTATCTGCCACCCGCTCCTCCGCCACATGAGAATTGGTCGCAACGCTACGCTCAATCTCTCTCGCCTTTCTATCAGCGTCTGCAAGACGTTGCTTGTATTGTGGGTGGTTCTTGTCGATGGTCGTAGTGTAGATGTTCTCATCGTAATCGGTAGTGATATTGAAGAGGCGCTTGTTCTCGGCGAACTGATCCCAAACAGGTCCGCCTGTTTTAGCTCGCGCTGACTCCAAAGAGTTATCGGTATCCTCAGGGGCATCGGGAACCCATCTTTGGAGGACACGCTCGCCTTGATTCTTGCTGCCGGAAATCGCACCATCGGTTCGGAAGGAACTCGCATTGCCTGAAAGCAGTCAGCCTGGTGGGTATTTCAATTTCGACTTCAGCAGCAGCTTACCATTCTGTTGCTTACCGAGACCTCCACGGGGATCAGACATGTCTTTTCTTTGGAAGGACATATTGTTTTGATATTTGGGGGTACCGTTCGACATATCGTTGGGCTTCTTCCCTTGCACCATATTCGAAACAAAGAGGCCGGCCAATGTAACAGATTCTCGCTATTGGAAAAGGGGGGGAAGAGAATAGAGTGAAGTCGGGGAGAACTATGATGAAAGGATTAGCGTTGGTCGTAGATTGGAGATGTGCCATGGTGAAGTTGACATTCACGCTTGGCTCCAGCTTTGTGACACCATCGCGAGAGCCCAGCAACAGAGAGCATGTGATGAGTGCGCACCCAGAGAAATGAAGAGAAGGGCTTACCTCTTTGATTGATACGCTGGCGCGAGTCCTCTGTCGTTTACTCCTTTGCAGACTGTTGGGCCAATTCTGGCAGTGGTGTGGATGTTTCGGATCGCAACCCCTAGCCACAAGGCCAGCTAACTCTCTGTTGTAAAGAAACCGGTCTACTATATTTGTGACACTCAATTAGCATGTGCACCTTGCAAGGAATGGCATGAGGGTACAGAGAGATTGACGTCGGGCATGTCCCGTTGATAGCTCTCAAGTCTCCTCCCAACGCCCTCCCCTCAACATTTGTTTGCCGAGAGGCTGGAGGGTGCAAACCAAGGGGGATTTCTTACCTCGAGAGAAAAATTATTAGATGCCAACGTGATGTCGAATTTCTGGCGGGATCCCAAGGACAGACCGTCGTCGTTCCGCACAATGCAGTGGGTGATCGAGGAGGTTGTGGAGGGAAAGAGACGGGGAAAGGTGAAGTCGAAAGTCGAAATTCGAAGCCAGTATGGCCAAGCGATGGTGCGCAAGCTCAACGACAAATTATCAAAATAGCGCTGGAAGAAAGAAAGGAGATTCAAAAGGGATCTGGGCACACACGCTTGCCATCAACCTCCACGGGCAGAACGAGCTGGCAGATGGGGAAGAATCGATGGGGGAGGAGGAGGAGGAGTTGAAGATGGCAGAAGGAGGTTGATCGAGGTCGTTGGCGCGGCACTTTTAGTTCCCTCCCCCAGAGGTGAGAAATGGGTATAGCGGCACTGCGATTTGCGAGAGCTGTGAGAGGCCACGGATTTCTCACGAGAGGATGGTTTCCATCGCGAATGAGCAGCCATTTGATTATTAAAAGCTACTTGGCTTGACGGCGCGATCAAGTAGACAATCTAAGAACAGACCAGGAAGAAGTTTATATCTTTGAACTCTGAGTTTTACCATGCCAAACAGAGGCTGGGATTCTACCGGACGAGAGACCTTCATATGCTAGGTAGGTATCGCCGCCCTTCCCTTCTACCCTTGCAACTTCCGGGAGGAGAACGGGCTCAGCAGCTCGAACCTTGAGGTCGATCAGAAATGGGCAGATTGAGAGTGAAGGATTGGGTTGAAGTCCGAGTGAGTAAGCTACAAATGTTTCATCTTTTTTTCTCTTCCAACTAAAGACTGAGGCTCCAATGTACTGCATCGAGGTATATATATATATATATATATATATAGATAGATGCGCGATGGGAGACTACAAGTCCTGTTGACACGACCCAGAGACAAAGCCAGCAATCCAACGCCCGGCAGCAAGCCGGACTCGTGTGATTTTTGGCTTTGACCTGGCACCTTCTACGCCCGCACGGGTCTATTATTCTTTTTGTCACACTCCAACAGCTCCGGCAATCTACTTGTCGCCAACTATAAGGTGACGGAGGTAGGCTGATTCCGCAGTAGTACAGTCGCATCAAGGAGGATTATGAATACGAAGCAGAAACCCCGTCTGGTAACCACCACCCAAATGCGCAGCAGTTAAGTATTGATATATGTACCTTACCTCCTTGCACCACGCCGATATATTTATATATTTAGAGATCCCTTACAAGACTCTGGTATTCCTAAAATGGACTCCTCCCGGAGATCTTCAAGCCAACACTTGCTTATCGGCAGGAATGCTGGCGATGGGTGGGCGATCCAATCATTGCTTGCTAATCAGCGATGGATCTTGAGAATAACCAATGATGGTGGAATTGTTGGTATTTAGCAGCAACGTTATCGTGTACTACTGCACCAACTTTCCCCAGGTTGATGACCCGCATCCAAGGCAGAGCACCTAAAATAATCTAGATGCCCTTTAGCTGTATTCCAAACCCGGGTGGTTCCTTGGAGAAGTGGTACATCAGGTTCACACCTGCCCTAGCTCTCGATGTTCCAGCCTTTTACGGTAATTTAAGGTACCTGTAATTATTCTAAATACTTGGAACAATTTTGAAATATTAACCAAACTTCAATTGTCCCAAAGTAACTGGTAGTTGAGGCTAGAACAACGAGTAACTGCCACTTTTAATGTCCACCGCGAGAGGGTTTAGGAATTGGATCCCTTGGTAGACAATTCTTGGAGGGGTTTCTACCAGTCCGTCACTGCCACGTTGCTGCAGTAGTTCATTGGGCTATTCAGGTGTTTTGCGCCCGCAAAAAAGAAGAGTAAGTACCGTCCTCGTAGATATACTAGATATCAAGCAAATAATTTCCCCCCAAACAGTGCCGCTTTTCTTGCCAGAAGAGCTGTCCTAGCAGCCAATTGCGGAGCTTCAAGTAGACGGATGGAAAGACCCAAACTCCGCTCTTCTGTTTCCCCAGCTTTTCTTCACTATGCTAGAAATACACTTCAACATCTCACGAAAGATCACATATAAGGCTTAATTTGATGCCTTACAACATAAGATCCGGGTAAGCATGCAAAAATCGCAGCTGTACCTTGGTGCAAAGCGAAGGCTCCATACTCGATGCAGCAAGCCGAAGGGGGGAGATGCATGGCCAGGGACTAACCCCTGAAAGGTGCGTGAAAGGGTTCATTGCTCTGTAGAACAAGACAACAATTGCCCCTTCACTAAACAATAAGTAAGCTGTCCAAGCTATAACCATGACACATTGAGGTCGTTTTCTCAAGCTTGAAACATCAGTTCCAGTAGCAGCATAGTTAGACCCCAAATCCCCAGACGCCTATGCCAATTTTGGTCTCCGTAGTAGCTTGTTTCATAGAGTTTTCGGCCTAGCGTCGGTCGGAATATACGTTGGGGCCCGATTTTTGGCACCTGGCAGCTCACGACACTCGTATCTCAAGAGATGGCGATAGTGATTCACACAACTCCACAACCACCGATTTTGTGAAGACATCAACAACTAAGCGACTGCAAAAAACGCCCCTCCATCAAACATCCAAACTGTCTCCCCAAGTCTAGAAGACTATGCCCATTTGCTAAGGGCCACACTTGCAAACCCTTCCCAGCTCCAGGAGCATCAACCACCATGCAAGCACCTCCTACTTCTCAAAGATCGATGCAGCGACGGTCACCAGCCGCAGACCCAGGACCTCCTCCTACAGTGCCAGCGAGAGCAATGTCTCCTGGGCCAGGCTCCCAATTGAGAGGATCTGGCGGAAAGACTCCAGGCAGTGGCCGAAGACAAAACGTGAGTGTCGCATTTAATGCTGAAGTTGAACCTCAGCCGATCCTTCTTCGATATAGAAGCAAACTTTCTAACATATATTTTTACATAGCCGAATCAGCCTGTTCTCAATAACCAAAATGCGCCCCCCCTCTCACAGATAGAAAAGAGTGTCACTCACCTCCTCGTTGCCACGAAACAGCTACTCGAAACCCTAACACAATGGTCTCGACACCAAGCGACCGACGCACAAGTTTCGGATGTCTATGTACGACTAGGTTACGAGTTTAATATAGCATGTAGAGCCTTCACCGCCATCAACGTCGATACATCAGATCTGGGAAACGTACCCGAGCTCCTACGCAATATCCTCGAATCAACTTTGAGCCAGGAAGCAAGTGTAGAAAGTTTGGAAAAATACCTCCCTCGAATCCGAGACATCATCATCAACCTGCTTCATGGCTTGAAGCGAAAGCAAGCGAAGTTGCGCCAAAAACAATCGAGGGATGGCTCGAGCCAGAACGAAAATGGGGTTCCGCGAACAGCCAGTGTTAGCAGCGTAGGAAGTGCGAACACCGGTCTTACTACATTGCTAGATCAAGGGATTTCTAACAATTTCCAAGGCGATGTAGTAGCGAACAACCGTGATAGCGCGAATGAAGTGAGCGTCCCCCCGAGAATGTCGTCACAGCCCTCAGGCCGAAGAGGTGTTTCTGCAAGAGAACAGTCGCGCGGATCTTCAGCCTCTGATCAGCCAACACTATCGAGCGCAACAATGCAAAGCATGCCTGTCGTTCCACCCTACCCTGGCGACGAGCTATCAATTCCGCAAGGCGATTTTAGCGTGGATAACTTTCCCCCTCCGCCGCCCCCTCCACCAAAACAACAAATCTCGAAACAGGCTGCACAACAGAATGCTTTGGCG
This sequence comes from Hymenoscyphus fructigenus, assembly GCA_001414455.1. Taxonomy (NCBI): domain Eukaryota; kingdom Fungi; phylum Ascomycota; class Leotiomycetes; order Helotiales; family Helotiaceae; genus Hymenoscyphus; species Hymenoscyphus fructigenus. Next base: position 181,741 of record LKUV01000027.1, on the reverse strand, counting down.
GCTCTGCAGAGGGGTGGTGATCTCGAGAGAAGAGCATCTAGGCGTTATTCTGCATACCAGATTTCCAAGCATCTTGGTGCGTCTCCAAATGGATTGCCTATGATGCCCCCAGTGCAGAATTCCCCAATTCCAAACAGAGGCAGGAATGATGCTCGGGAGTCAATGAAAGCAGTTCAAAATCGAGCCGAACGAAATGCACGTAACCAAACTACTCGATTAGCAGAAACATCGCCAGTTCGAGTACCTAGTCGCATCGCCGAAGAAGCCTCGAAGCCCGTCATCGTACCGCCAACCGAACCTCCTCCAGAAGACAGTCCCATCACAAAGACACCAGAGGACAAGCTCAGACACTCGCATTTTGATTTTGATGATAGTGGACCTAGCGCGACTCTCAATGGGCCCCCTACTGATGCGCTGCCTATGCTTACAGCACCAGACGTCCCCGAAACACCAAAACACCAAACTGGTGCCAAAGACCTTCCGCCCCCAACTCAGGAGAGGCAATTTACACCAGAACCGACCCCTCCGCCAGGAAAAGAACTAACCATCTTCCTGCAATACAAGACAAAAGTGAAGAAGTTCGTCTTTCCAGAAGGCTATAACGACTTGTCCATCGCGAGGCTACAACTGGCATTTATTGAAAAGTTTGCGTGGAACACCCATAATAATGGAGTAGATCTTCCCGAAATTTACCTTCAAGATCCGGTCTCCGGTGTCCGCCACGAACTCGAGGATCTTAGCGATATTAAGGATAGATCTGTCTTGGTTCTCAATATCGAAGTCCTAGATGAGGTCAAGCGTCATATCGATGATGGACTCGGTGGCATCAAGAAGATGATCGAGGGTGTTCAGACCGTCGTTCAGGACCAGCAAGCTTCCGTTCAACGAGTCTCAGACCGCCAACAAGATGCTGCCAAAGAAATGGCTCGCCTAGGATCAGCAATAGCAAGCTCCTCTCGGGTGTCTAGCAGTGGCAGCCAGCGTATTGCACCAGCTCTGATGAGCCCATCAAAGGTTGATAGCCAAGCTCAAATGAGTGAAATCCAACACCTTCGCAGAGATCTTGCGGTCCTTCGACAAACATATTCTGGCTTCCAATCCGATATCCAGAATTCAATGTCTCAAATTCGTACCAAGGCACAGTCCGTCAAGAGTGTTGCTATCAAAGCATCTGTTCCTGATATCAAGGGCGAGTCTGGTCGCTCTTATGTTAACCATGGCAAGAAGACCCTCAATGAGGACTCTGATAAGCTTGTTGGCCAGGTTGATGACCTCCAGGATATTGTCGAAGATCTCCGGAAGGATGTTGTTCTACGCGGCGTTCGACCACTACCACGCCAACTCGAAAACGTCGCTAAAGATATCTCTCAGGCTACTATGGAATTGAAGAAGATGCAAGATTTCTTGAAACGTGAGCGACCTATCTGGACTAAGATTTGGGAGAAGGAACTTGAGACAGTCTGCAACGATCGGGAAGAAATCACAATGCAAGAAGATCTTGCAGCTGATCTGGAAGATGATCTGCAAAAGGCCACGCAGACATTTGCATTGGTTGAGCAAGCTACGAAGGAACAGATGAAGGATGCTCCCGGATCAGCTACTCCTCGCATTCTCTCGAAGGGATTGAATCACATCGGCGGTGGTGATCCAGCAGCAGCGAAGGATGGCGTTCTAGGAGAAGTCCGCGCTTTACAGCCTAATCACGAGAATCGACTTGAAGCCATCGAACGAGCGGAGAAACTACGCCAGAAGGAACTTGAGAGTCGAAGGGGAGGCGAGTTTCAGAAGGAGCTTGGCAATTTTGTCGAGGAGGGACGCTTGAAGAAATCTGGTGGCTTTGAGGAAGTCGATCGTGCGAGGAAGGCCAAGGATGAGAAGACTAGGAGAGAGGTGTGGGAGCGACAAAATGGAATGACCCAGGCTGATGCTTTCGTTGAGTCTATGGAGGAACCTGCTGCGGAGGAGCCTGCTGAGGGGGAGGAAGCGAAGACTCCTGAGGCCTAAGTTTGCGGAGGGCGGGAGAGGACCAAGGTCAACAGACAATGGAGCTGGAGATCCTGCTAGGAATCATTCTCAGGTTTGTCTGATTTTGAGCTTGGAGATGATATGGTTGTTTTTAATTTGGTGGTGGATGTATTTCTTCTCTTGTTCTCTTGTTTTTTCTTCTTTTTCTCAAGGGCCTAATTGTTCAGCATGGCGTTAAGGTCTGGGCATGATATTCTCTGTGCTTCAGTGTCTGAAGGACGTTTTTTTACGACTTGGTTTGTGGGGGGTTTGGGGGATGATGGCCTTATGGATCTGATCTTCTATGATGTGATAGCGGGGAAGAACGAAGGAACTGGATTGTATTCAAAGGTGCATATTCTTCTTCTAGGGAGATGGGATGAACCTTTATGTAAATGAATTCTGTAATAAACATTTTAGTATAGAATTAAGAATATTTTCCTGTGATATTCTGAATGTTGTTTAGACCTTTTGATCTGGAATGTAGTGGGTGAGTAACGAAGGCATAAACAGAGAGCCTGTCATGTGACAGGCTCAGGTAAATCCCCAGGGCTGTGGCTTTTAAGCATGAACCTCGGGTCCTTCCTCCAAACCTAAACCCCAACACGCTATACACTCACTCATCAAAAATCATACTCTCAACTTACAGAGTCATGAATACACTTTCTTCAAAGTGTCTTCCTCAATAGCACTTTCCAACATGGCGGACATAGCAGAAGAACCCTTGATGGCCGGTCGCCCGGAGGACGATGAGATTGTGGATGATGTGGATCTTGGGGATGTATCCTTATTACTAGAAAAGAATCTAAAGCACCCCGGAATATTCGTTTGGCTCCTCACTTTCTCAGCGGGGATTTCGGGGTTGTTGTTTGGATGTAAGTCTCTCCTTCCTTCCCCTCTCTGTGGCCTTCCCTTCATCCCCTTGGTTTTAGTTTCAAGCTGACTTCGCAACCGCTATTAAGACGACACCGGAGTTATATCAGCAACACTAGTCTCCATCAACACCTCTCTCGGTCACGAGTTAAGTACTCTTGATAAGAGTCTTATTACTTCTGCTACTGCGCTCTTTGCTCTTTTTGTGTCTCCTGTTTCGGGGGTTTTGGCGGATAGATTGGGGAGGAAGAGGGTTGTTCTGCTTGCTGATTTGGCGTTTATTTTGGGTGCGGTGATTCAGGCTGTTACTGGTTCTGTGGCGGGGATGATTTGTGGGAGGAGTGTGGTGGGTGTTGCGGTGGGTGCGGGGAGTTTTGTTGCGCCGCTTTATATTGTTGAGTTGAGTCCGGCGAATTTTAGAGGTATGTTTTTTGAGTACTCTTTTGAAGGGGGGAGGGCGGCGGAAACTTGAGGGTTTGATCTTTTGTATCTCTTGAAGAAGTAAGCTAACCAAACCCTTACCCCACAGGAAGACTAGTAACTTTAAACGTCCTCTTCATCACCATCGGACAAGTAATCGCCTACATTGTAGGTTTTGCTTTTGTCCAATGGGGAAATCCAATTTCGAACTGGAGATGGATGGTGGGACTTGGGGCTTTGCCTGCTGCTATTCAGATCCTTGTTATGTTTGTTATGCCAGAAACACCGAGATGGCTTGTTATGGCCGGGAAGAATGATTCTGCGAGAGAAGTGTTGAGCAAAGTTTTTGGAGGGGGAGTAGATGTACAGCGGATGGTTGATGGGGTGTTGAAGGGGATTGAGAAGGAAGTTAGGGAGGAGGAAGGTGCTAAGAGGGGGAGGTTGAGAAGGCAGACTAAGAAAGAGAAGAATTATTGGTTTTCTGGTTTTATAGATCTGTGGAATGAGCTATTTCGAATTGGAGCCAACAGGAGAGCTCTAACAATTGCTTGCTTACTCCAAGGACTGCAACAACTCTGTGGATTCGTAAGTCACAGCGCTTCCCTCAAATACCAGCTACTAACTCAATAACCCAGAACTCCCTAATGTACTTCTCCGCCACAATCTTCACCCTCCTCGGTTTCTCGAGTCCAACCCTAACCTCCCTCTCCGTCGCCATAACCAACCTCCTAATGACCTGCCTCGCCCTCCTCCTAATCGATCGCATTGGCCGCCGCAGAATCCTCCTTTTCTCCTTACCAATAATGGTTATCGGGCTCCTCTTTTGCGCCCTAGGATTCCTCTTCATCTCCCTCCCTCCCGACTTAAACTCAGTGAACCCCTCCTCCTCACCTGATGCATGGAAGAAAATCCCTCTTTCCGAACGCACCGCGCCGCTACTTGTTCTGATCAGTATTATGCTTTATGTAGCTGCTTATGCGCTGGGATTGGGTAATGTTCCGTGGATGCAGAGTGAGCTTTTCCCACTCAATGTTAGGAGTTTGGGGAGTGGCTTGAGTACTAGTACGAATTGGGGGGCGAACTTTGTTGTGGGGTTGACTTTCTTGCCTATGATGGAGTTTCTTACGCCGGCTTGGACGTTTGTTGTTTATGCTATGGTTTGTGTTGGGGGGTGGGTTGCTATCTGGTGGATCTATCCTGAGACTAAGGGGTTGAGTTTGGAAGAGGTGGGGGTTCTGTTGGAGCATGGGTGGGGTGTTAAGCGGGGTTGAGTGAGCGATTGTATCGAGTTTAGGTTTTGCGTTCAATCAATTCTTTTCTAGTCCTTCTCCCGCTGCATAGGGAAGTTTTGCTTTAGTGAGTTGTTAGCTTGCCTCTATATCGCACCGTACCTCAGAGAAAGTCCTAGGTTCTTTCAAATATTCATTATTCTGTAAGAAGAAAGATATGTTTCCCAAGTACGTAAGACTTTCCGAAAAGTCATCGTTCGGGCTACGAATGCAATTCCCTACGAGCTGGTATACCTCATTCACCAATTATGTTACTACTCTTAACTATCAGGCAAGTGAGTCTAGTAAGCTCAACTATTAAATTAAATTGTCGAGAATATTTAGAGTAATTTAGTTATTTAAATAAAGTTCTAAAATTTTCAAAAGTAGGGAGCACTAGATAGCTATTTATTATACCTAGATGCTATTTCTTGAACATAATTAAGTAAGGAAATTTCGAATAATTAGGTTAGTCTGATAGATATTAAGACTAAGTCACTTTACAGCGAAATCTAGTTTATCTCTGGATTAATTAGTGAATAAAGTATATTTGAGCTTGAGAAATGAGTTTCGGTTATCCCAATGCCCCTGTGATTGTGTTAATTCAACTGAATTGTCCTTGACTTCTCGTTCAATCTTTAAATGCGTTGAAATTGCAGAATAAAAAACCAACCTCTCTGAAGGAGCCTTCATAAAGTACAAATTCGTAAGATATATACTGGGCGCTAACTTTTTATCTTCGAAGCAAAGCTTACTATTGGCGTGGGGGAATTATCTAGCACTCTGTCCAATCTACAAGAGAAACGGGACTTTCACGATAAGCCTTGAGACTCCAAGTATCGTTTATCTCCATTCCGGAAAGATTGCTTAGAAAGTTCGACGACCTATAGATTTACCAGGCAGACAAGCCTGTACTAAATTCGAGTCCAGTCGCACTATATTGTAACACCAAATCTGAAGCTATCGATCTTTATTTTACCTCCCAAAAAACTTCAATTCCAACCATCTCAACGACGGAAAAGAAATAAGCGCAAAACCACACCCAACCCAAACCCCAATATCACATCCATTCGCCAACTCGGCTAATCTTCCCACATACCAAACCTGATACATCCCCAACACCGCCCCAAGCCAGCCCAATAAGAAAGAGATCAAAGCTGCGATTCCCACCGGCAAATGGCCTTTATCCTCCCATTTCGTCCAATCAAACCCCATTTTCCGGCGGAAAATCAAATGCTCCTGCAGTACAATACAAATCATGATTTCAATCCAGTAGCCCATGAGAGCGAGCAAGTTTTGGAAAACGAGGAAGAGATGATTGCGTCCGGCGAGTGCACATATGAGTTCGATGAGGACAAGAATGCAAGACCAGACCCAACGAGGTACGGCTTTTCCGTAGCGTCCTAGGGTTTGGCATCCTAATGCTGCTGAATAGGTTCCGGGGATACTATTGGAGATAACTCCAAGAGCAATGATGACCGAACAGAATCGACCAAAATTAGCGAGACCTCCATAGCCCGCAACGATCAAAGCACCAGTGGATATGTCATTTGCATCCGACCACGCTTGATTTGTGGCAATACCCGACCCAAGACCGATACCTAGCATGTAGACAAGTGTGAAAGAAACCCAGAGACCTGTGAGGGTCAGAAGGAAAATCTTCACTCTCGAAGTCTTCTCTGGGTAGTACACATAAAAATCGGAGGCAGCAGCAGCCCAAGAGTTGGGTACATAAAGACAGAGAGAAAGAAATGATAAGCGGTTTGCTGAGATTGTGGGAGTATCGCCAATGGATTCCAAAGCCGCATTGAAATATGGTCCTGCCGAGCCAACCAGTATGAATAGTACGAGAACTTGCGGTATCCATGCCCATCTAAATATATTTAGCGTTCAGGACTGATAAAATGTATGAAAAACCAACTTACCTTTCATAATGATGGAAGAGAGCCATTCCAAATACCGTAACCAAACTAACAAGCGAAACGATAACAATACCCACAACAATAGACATACTTCCACCACTCACAGCAGAAAGTACTTGTCCCCCGATGATACAATCAATTGTACAATACCCAACCATGAGCACAATATTCAAAAAGCATGGTATCTTCGAAGGCCAATAACCGAAAAAATATCTTGCAACAACCATAGTCCTATTCCCACTCAAAGGCCCCCAAGTACTCATATAACTCGTCGATAGACTTCCAAGTAGTCCTCCAAAAGTGGCACACATAGCACTATCTAGAAAGCCTAGATTGAATACTAGTGGACCGAAGAGTCCAACTGCAAGGTTGTTCACGGAGACATTTGCGCTAAACCACAAGATTGCAACCTGAACATCGCTAGCGAGGGAGGGCAGTTGCCGGTCTTCAGGCAGAACACGAGTAATGCCGCGAGCTTCGAAGCCCGAGGAACTTTCGATTCGAGCATTGAATTTTTGAAGATAAGATGGGACGTGGATAGGATTTTCATGTAACACTTCCAGCACTTCTTCGCCAGAGGTGTTGTTGGCTACGACCTTTACTCCCTTGGGGCACTTCTCGATATCTTGAGCTGGGGGAGCCATTGCGAACAAACGATTGTGATACTGAAGAAAAGTAGTGGGTCACTTAAGTGATCTTTTAACACGCACCCCATCCAAGGCGGGGTAGGTAGCATTGCATTGCTTCCCGCTGTGCATTAGACCCTGTACCTTCTGCAACTTCTGCATTTGTAAGCTAACCCTCCTACAGACTAAAAATCACTAACCTCTGTTGACCACAAACCGGGACAAAAACCAATAATTGATGGAACGCTGACCTTGGCAGCCGTCTTATCTCATACCTGCACCACCTTCACTCACTTTGGGGATATTATCAGCTCGCCTATCCAACCGATTTTTGAGAAAAACGATGACTCCCCCCAAGATAACCGCATCGGAATTTACTAAGAAGCCCTTTGACTTCCTCATCATTGGTGGCGGAACAGCAGGCTTAGTCGTCGCATCACGATTAGCCGAAAATCCTCAACTCACTGTCGGCGTACTAGAAGCTGGAACTCAAGATCTGGGCGAAAATGAGGACGCCATAAACATACCCGGGAAGTATGGCAGCGCACTTGGGGGAAGCTGCGATTGGAAATTTGAGACCACTCCCCAAGAAGGTTTAGGGGGCCGGATACTTCCATGGCCACGTGGGAAAGTTCTGGGTGGCACAAGTGCTTTAAATTTTATGACATGGAATCGTGGATGTAGGGAGGACTATGATGCATGGGCTGTGTTGGGAAATCCTGGATGGGGATGGGATGATCTCCTGTTAGTGGTTCTCTTCATTTCCCCTTCTAGTTGTCCCTCTGCTTGTGCGGACACCCTACTTAGCTGGTACTGCGCATTACAGACCATTTTTCAAGAAAAGCGAGACATTCCACAAACCCAATTCGAATGCCCAGATAAGAGCAAAAGCTGGCTTTGACCCTGAAGCGATAGGCTTCAATGGGCCCATCCAAGTCTCCTTTCCCAAAGAATACTCCCAATCTCACGTTCTTTGGCATCCCACATTAAATTCGCTTGGCATAGAAACAAATTTATCTCATCTCTCGGGCTCCAATGTGGGTGTTTGGACCAGTGCATGCTCTGTCGACCCCAGTAATAGCGCAAGATCCTACTCTGCGTCTACGTACTACAAAATCAATGCTTCCCGACCAAATCTCTTTCTTCTAACAGAAGCTGTGGTGATGAAAATCTTGCTGGACCGAGAAGAAGAGGAGAAGTGGACGGCCAAAGGAGTACGTTTCGCACACAACGGAGATAAGTTTGATGTCTTCGCCTCTCGCGAGACCATAATATCTGCCGGCAGTGTTCAGTCACCCCAGCTACTTGAGCTTTCCGGAATTGGTGGTGCTGAGATTTTATCGAGGGCAGGAATTGAAGTGAAGGTCGACAATCCAAATGTCGGGGAGAATCTTCAAGACCATCTTAGTATGTTCATATCTCGTTTTGATTATACATCAGCGCCTGCTTACCACATCTTAGTGACAATGATGGTCTTTGAGGTCGACCCAAGCTTAACGAATCCAGATGATTTGAAAACCGACATAAAGCTTTCCAACTCTGCACAAGATGAATATGTCAGTAATGAGTCTGGTCCGTTCACAATACTGCCATGCTCCTTATGTTACTTACCGTTCTCTCATTTCGTGCCTTACGGATTTCTCTCGTTGCAGCCGCATATTACCACCCCCCTTTCGGAACGAGACACCATTCTTCTCAACCGACTGTCCTATCCTAAGCCATTGGGGCAAATCGAATATATATTCGACCTCGGAAATTGGAGCTCTTCCTTTAAACCCGATCTGTCCGACGGGAAGAAATATGGCACAATGCTTCAGATTCTTCAGTACCCCTTCTCCAAAGGTAAAATTCACATTCATTCTCCTGAACCGGGCAAATCCGCAACTATCACAGACAAGTTAGTAATTAACCCCAAGTATTATGCCGGAAGAAATGGTAGACTGGACCTCGAAGCAATGACGCAGTGTCAACTGTTCGCGCTGAAAATCTGCGCAACGAAACCGTTAGCGAATATCCTTCGTGCAAGAGTATTCCCGCCTCCTTCAGTTTATGGTGATGACTTACGAGACTGGATTGTGGAAACCACCGTTACTGATTGGCATCCCGTCGGAACATGTGCCATGAGCGGGCGAGGTGGCATCAAGACAGGTGTCGTGGATGAAAGACTGAGAGTGCATGGCGTGAGGGGTTTGAGGGTAGTCGATGCCAGTATTATGCCACTTCAGATCAGCGCTCATCTACAGGCAACTGTGTATGCGATTGCGGAAAAAGCTGCGCATATGGTTCTGCAAGATCTTGAAGGGTGACAAACAATAGTAAAGGGCGATGCTTTGCCCACCTTGCTTTCATTGTGTTCCTATCAGCATTTTACTTAAACCTCACTCAAAGAATACACATACCACCGTGTCATCAAACAATGCTTCCGCTGGTCGTCATTGAGACCTCCTAGTTGGTTAGTATTTACAAGAAGGTCAATACTCCAACTTTTGGCGACCTTGGTTGGTACTGAGCACACTACTAAGTAAATGACTAGTAAAAGTGGCGATATGGCAAGAATGTAACAAAAAACATGCCATTCTTGTCGTATTGATTAATTTGGTGCTACCCTGGCCAAATGCTATAGAATAGCGTGGAAGACCGAAAGACCGGGAAAGGGGCGAGGGTTAGACACGACAAGATAATGCTGGTATGGAAAATAATAATGATGAAGGCTGTCGTTTTAGTCATTCGTCTCCTGTAATTCTGCGGGTCTGGTTTCTAACTCATATTTTACACTGTGTCCATCAACCTCCTGTGGTGAACCTATTATCTTATAAATTTCATCTCGTTGCAGCTCCCCAGGAGGCAGAGGCGGAGGCGTCTTTTGTAGACCTAGTTTTCTGAGCCAGAAAACCAACCCAACAACACCCGCGATGACAAGCACGCCAATTGCAACTGGAGCAGCGATGACCACAGATAGTATTATTGGTGCCGCGGAAGATGACGTGGTAGAAACCGCCTGTGTTGGGGCGAAGGAAGGTGCTGCAGTAATTACGAGTGTTGACAAAGTTGGCAGAACTGATAGAGTTGTAATTGTTGATAGGTTTAATAACGTTGATGAAGATTTGTTACTGCCTTGGTCTACATGCAGATTAGAAGTGAACCTCCATTGGAAGAAGTAGGTAACATACACCAAGCCAACTCCGTACTTCGTGCGCAATAGTCGTTGAAAACGTCGACTGCACTGCTAAATTCTGGTGGTTTTGTTGTGATACTCGGTTGTGCCGTAAGACTCGCGCTTTCCGTTGCATTTGTTGCTGCTGTTGCGTTCGCCGCACAGTAGGATCGGACTGCTGTCGAGATTACGCTGACCATGTATCTTTTATCTTTGTTAGCTTTGGTCAAGGCTGCAAGTTCAACTATGGAATGTATTATAAATACACACGTCGACCTGTCAATGCAAAAGCAGCTAAAGCTTGTGAGCTGCTGCTGATCGCCGCATCCTGAGACTTGCGCGCGGACGATTGCTGAGAGTCGGTTCACAGCACATGGTGCAAGGGCAGAATAACCGGGTACTTGGTCGATGTAGATTGATGTCTTTATTGCTCCTTGAATTGTGGGGACGAGAGCAAGGAGAATAGCGAGAGTAAGAAAACCCATATTGGAGTAATGAAGAATAAGGCGAATAATACTGGGGAGGAAACCCCTTCCATTTTCATATACAAATACATTGCACAAGATTTTGTGCGAATCCGCGAAGGGGGCCGTTGGCCTAAGGGGCAGCACCTCTAGTGCATCTAATACAACATATAAGTATCGTCGCAACTGTACCGGCATCAAATACTACTTACCCGATTTTCACTTCCTGCCTTACGATATTCTCTCGTCCCGCTAATATTTCTTCAGGACGAGGCGGCATCCTTCTCGGTGTATTGTCTCATCTTAAAAGCCAAGCAATACCAACTCTACATCGGAAATTAGAGTTCTTCCTTTCAAAATCAAAAACGTGTGTCGGTAACTAACACGATACCTCCAATCCTCCAATACCACTTTTCAAAAAGTCAACAACCATCACAGAAAAACTAGCAATTGAGCCTAAATATTTGCAAGTGGAGGATTTACTCAAGACAAGGTGCTGACATCATTCGTGCATACCCTCTTTAAACTCTTTAATATTAAGCTTACAGCTTGGCATGCATTTGAGGTAGTGGAAAATATCTCAGCTTTCGGACTGGATATTTGAAGCCATCGGCGAAGGTTCACGGACGAGTGAATGTTCAGAGGTTTGAACTAGCTATCGTTTGATCGAATGAGTGGCAGATCAATCTTTGCAATAGCAAGTAACAAACATGGGATTTGCTTCGAGTACACCTTATTTACTTTGATTATGCACACTATTCTAGGATAGTTACTTATATTTTCCGAGAAAGTTTAGAAGAATAAGAAACTCCAACTATCCATTCTTCTAAACATTCTCGTATAATATTCAAAGTTGTTGCGAAAATTGCGAGGCGATAGAGGGATAGGGTGTACTCAGAGCAAGGCTCAGGACTCTTACGGTGAAGAAAGGTCTTACCTGGATCCTTATTCCAGTAGTTGAATACGTGCCCCTGATCCAAGATGATCAATTGGGAGACCCAGGAGAGGTCCGAGAGAGATTGCGTTGAACCGGAAATTGCAACGGACTCCCCGTTTGCACATCGTCGCATGCATAACTCGTAAGTAGGGGCAGTTCTTTTGGGTCGGTGTGGTTGCACGAAAGCTTGATGATTTTAGCACCTGAAGCTGAGGTTGTCTGGGAAATATTTGTGGGATGTAAGCCGGTTAATTCGTGGTGGTTGTTACACGAAGATGCTCGTCCCTTCGCTGGCCATAGGCCTTAATTACACTTTGTGGAGCATCCCGCCTTTCTCAACAAGGTCTGACATAGCTTCAAAAGTAAGATGATGGAGAACGTCATGAAAAATATCCTCTAAACTATCGCTCATTCCACTTGACGAGACAGGACTTAAATAATATGTCGGTATAATTAGTGATTATGGGTCTAACCGGGTGGGATAGTCACGTGTACTAGTAAGGACTTAGTACACACACGTAAATAGCTTTATTCCAGACGACATTCTAACTTATTAAATTATTATTATTATGTCCTTTAACAGGCACCCTCTAGGGGAGAAATCAGATAATATTTCAGTTTCTAAAGTACTTCTTTCTCCTTTAAAGATAATAAACCAAGGCCTAGAAAGCCTTTAAAGTTCTTTAAGAAGAGAAAATCCGTGAGGTAGATAGTAGGCAATAAGTCAAGTTGAATCTCATATAAGAGTAAACAAGTATCAGGTTTAGTATATAACTAATCTCTGCCTCTTCTTGGAGGTGTAGGAGAAGCCTTGCTTTATAGAAGCTTCTAAACTCTAATATTATATAAACTTCGTTAACTCTGTAATTTCTATCTACTAGAATTAATTAATTCTTGATTGATTTATAATAGCAGATAAAGGCTTCCTTAGATTAGACGAAAGATTATATAACCTACAAGGCCTATATATATTACAGAAAGAAACTAAAGATTACTATAATATAAGAGAAAAGAGACTTAGATATATAGAAAAAGTAGATAGTTTCTTAAAAGAGAGTAATAGTTATATATATTATAACTAAGGTTTAGAAGAGACTTTATAATAAGTAAGCTAATCTTAATATAAGCTCTTTATAAATATAGAGATCTATATACCTTCTAATAAGTCCTAAGATTACTTAATTAGAATTAAAGGCTTTAAAGAGAGAAAGTTTAACTTAGAGAATATTAACTTTTAAAATAGAGAGATTAAGAGGTATTAATATAGAGCTATTAAAGCAGAACTAGAGAACGAGTTTTTATTTAAAAGAGTAGAAGAAGTAGCTCTTTTAACTATTTTTACAGGCTTTTTTATAAACTAACTTTAGAATACTTATAAAAAGTAACAAATAAAGAAGTATAGTACTCTTGAAAGAAGAACTTATAAGCTCTTTTAGTAGAATAGATAGAAGCGTAGAACTTATTTTATATAAAAGAGATTACAAGATACTAAGAAATATAAGAATAGAAGTAAAATTTAGTTTATATCTCATTAGTGTAGAACTAGTATACGTGACTATCCCATCCGGTTAGACCCATAATCACTTTCGCAAAACTTTACTGCAATGCTAGAGCTCTTTGCAACGAGGCTAGCCGATTGAAACCTGTGGCAACCTGGGTACTAGTATTAACTAGAGCGACCACACTGGCGGCGACCGAGAGGGGAGACTCACAAGAAGACTTGAGGCCGGAAACGGCAACTGACTCCCATGCTAAGTCTTATGCCATGAACGACGATCTCTTTCAGGCTCTATTGCTTGGCCAGCACTGGCCAGTTAAGGTTGGTCAATGTAAAAATTTAAAATGCAATGGTCACGTGTCTGGGTAGTCCCAACCTGCCCGTTCCTCTCCCTGTTCGCAAAATGCAAACAACATATTTCATCTAAAACAATGTTTGCAAAGATAATATGTGAGCCTTTTCTTGGCCAAACTACTGTCGTGACTGAGGAAACGGTAGGTGATATTTACATCCCAAGTGTGGACTCAACCTGTTGGCTGTTGATACCTGGCTACTCACACTAGATCAGGTCACCATCACGGTATTGCTAATTCCCGAAGAAGGTGGCAGGCAATGGGATGTTGCGGTCTGGCACAATAATTCCGTGTTCCGGGAATGGGCTCAGCTCGACCTGGAGACGGACGGAAAAGAAGCGCAACATGTACTCTCTACTGCCCTACAGGTAGCCAAGAAGTTATTGATATTTTCTAGTTATATCATGACCCTCATTCTTCTCTTGCCTCTGTCTACACGGGGTCTTTACGCCGGATTTCGCTCGATAACAACAACCTTATTTCATTCACAATCAAATATCGAAGTTTAGGCCAAGAATGGAAATGGGTCAACGACCAATCAAACATCGGAGACGCCAAAGTCATTTTTCTACAAGATGATATTATTCCCGAGTCGTTGCTGAATTTCTTTGAGAATTCAGATCATGAGCTTACTTTTGACAACTGCGTTACAGATTCTCCAAAAGGGGATGAAGCGGATGACCATCGTCTGTGGTCAATTTCAAGTACAATTCCAGCTGCGGGAGATACCTCCAGCTTACTCCAAAGCATCCTTGGTCGACCATTACATATGCTACGATGGTTTTGTTTAGCACGAGAGTCTCGGTCGTGGCTTTGTCCAAGGCAAGGAGGCATCAAGTTCTCTCCCGATGAGGATGCCATTCTGGTGTCCATACTTCGTGCAGATGGCCTACATTTGATACTTCTTGCACTCAGCCTTGAGGATATTCTTACTATATTAACCCATGATGGCAATGGAAATATTGTTGCGCTGTCAAGAAACGACCGTCGGGTTCCTGGTACATCCCATATTTTGGTCGCAGTTGGGAAGACATTCGAAGGTGCAAATCGAGCAGTAATGGAATACGCAAAGCTAATGGTTGAGAGAAAGGCAAGTGACACGAAAAGTGAAATACAGTCAATGGTCAAAACTCTTGAATCAGCCAGTCTTGAAAATTGGTATGATGGGTTTTCATACTGCACTTGGAATGGGCTGGGCCAAAATCTCACCGATGAAAAGCTCTACGACGCTCTTGAAACCATGTCTAAAGCCGGGATCAGCTTCTCGACATTAATTATTGACGACAACTGGCAGTCGATCGACGACTTTGGCTCCAATAATTTCCATCACCGTTGGAAAGAGTTCGAGGCGGACAGAAAAACGTTTCCGCTTGGTCTCAAACACACTATATCCACAATCCGGAAGAGATATCCATCAATTAAGCACATTGCTGTTTGGCATGGAATTATGGGATACTGGAATGGAATATCACCTAATGGCGCCATATCTAGCCTATACAAAACGAAGCCTCTGAAGAAACAGGATAATGGATTCTTTGGTGGTGGCTCCTTGGTGGCTGTCGATGCCTGTGATGCGCATCGGCTTTACGATGATTTCTATAAGTAAGTGCGAACTATTCGTTAGTGTAAAAATACTAACAGAAATAAGGTTTCTTACCGATAGTGGCATTGATTCAGTCAAAACAGACACCCAGTTCCTTCTTGATCAACTCGAGGACCCGGAGGATCGTGCTCGTTTCGCAACAGAGTATCAAGATGCTTGGATGATAGCTTCCCTTCGTCACTTCTCAGCCAAAGCGATATCTTGCATGTCACAATTCCCCCAAGCACTTTTCCACTCTCAACTACTTCCTTCGCTTCCCAAATGTATGGTTCGAAATTCAGAAGATTTCTTTCCAGACGAGCCCACCAGCCACCCGTGGCATGTCTTCTGCAATGCACATACCAATGTTCTCACCCAGCACTTGAATATTCTCCCAGACTGGGATATGTTCCAAACATGTCATGAATACTCGGCCTTTCAAGCTGCTGGACGGTGTATCAGTGGAGGGCCAATTTATTTCACTGACAAGCCTGGCGAGCATGACATCGAATTGATCCGGCAGATGATCGCAAGAACAATGACCGAGTCGGTCATTCTCAGGCCAAAAGTTGCGAGGACTACTTATGTCTATGCAAGCAAGAACGAACCTCGATTTCTCAGAGTATCGACCTCGACTATCAATACCAACACGCCAATGCTGGGCATTTTCAATACTAGCCAAGAGACACGTACGGAAATCATCACTTTGGCTCACTTTTCTGATCTTCCACCAGCTGAGGAGTATATCATTCGTGCTCATACTTCTAGAGTAATTAGTTCACCAATATCTCACGCAAAGGGTCCCACGCCCTTGCTACTGAGTTTGGGCAACAAGGGATACGAGATTTTGACAGCATACCCACTCAGTCCGACAAATGGTGCCATACGAAAGATCGCAATTCTTGGCCTCTTAGATAAAATGACGGGGGCAGCAGCAATTCTTGAATCTTCAATCCAAGAGAGCCCAGCTGGAGTAATTATCCGTATTTCTCTGAAGGCTATGGGCTTGCTGGGTAGGCTTTTATACCACTCTCGCTTGTTGTGATGAAATGCTAACCTATGGCAGGAATCTATATTTCTTCAGATGCGAAAGTAGAAATCTTGACAGTAAAGATGTGCGATGTATGGTTATCATCCAAAACATGGAAGTGGGTATCAGAAGAGAATACAGTAAAAATCAATATGGAGAAGGCTTGGGAGGTGATTGGCGAAAGAGTGAAGTCTGAGGATATGAGTGTTAAGCTTGTAATAAGTTAACCAAAGACTTCAAAGAGTATGAGTGAAGGCTTCCAATACAATGGTATCATTAAAACTTAACCTTCTTCAAACGTGGGGAGATAAAGCGAAACAATCATTCTACTTCGTCCTAGGCGAATTATTACTGCAGATTTTTTGGGCTACCAGGGGTTTTGGCTCATTTTCACGGGGGGTCATTTCGTTCCGCATTAGTAGTTACGCCTGGTACGAAGTATTATCTAGAGCGGGGCATTTTCAAGTGACCCAAGAGCTAACAGAGTAACTGGACAGGCAACAACACTTAAGGCCATTCCGGGTAGCACCGTACTAAGCTCAGGAAAAAGGCGTATTTAATTAGCAGATTATATTTATTCATTATTTTGCGCGTGAAAATGATGGGGAACCAAACCGCTTTAACATGTTGTTATTGTGTGGTTGACTCGTTGGATTTATTGAGCTGTGGCATAGAGTTCAAACGAGTAGGAACCTCGCCCCTAACTTTGAACAGGAGGTTGGAAGCTGGTTGTTGAAAACAATAGTGCTCCAAATTGTTCATTATTAAGAGATCCTCTGGGGTATTCCAAGAGTTTTCCATGAGCAACAATTGGCATGTAGTCTTTCTCAGGGTAAGACACCCTCTGTTTTTAACTACTCTCTCTCACTTCCTGTGAACTCATACACCACGGCTCAACTGGGTTCCCTCCTCTATCTTCGCCCTCATGAACTCATACACTACAGTCTTTTTCTTTCCATGAACTCATACACCACACCCACAGCCCTATGTTTAGAGGGACACCACCCCCCCTTAAACATGAACTCATACACACCACCCTAGCTTCAATGTTCAAAGAGGGGTTTATTTCAGAACCCATACATATTCTGGCAGCCTTATGTGCCTGAATATGCCATCTTTCTTGTTGCGGCTCCGATAGAGCCACATCCCCTTCTCAACGTGAGACAGTTTCCAGAAGGAATATATTTTTAAAGTTTGCCGACCTCCAGATGATCTTTAAAATGGGCTGGATCTTGCCGCAAGCGGCTGTCTGAGGAAGGATTGTTCATAATGGTTGGGCATGAGGAAGTGTCCTTGTGTGGACTCTTCGCATTGGTCAACAGGATAAACTGATCGAGAGAAAGTCCAACCTTGGGCTCCCATAACCCTCTTCCTTTTAAAGAAGAGAGACTCGATTCTAAGCCACGAGAAGTAGGGGTGTATGAATCCCCAAAAGACACCAAGAAACCAGACGATCCACCGCAGCGGTTTGCGATTTAGTAGTTATGCTAATCGGTGGTTTAGTATAGGGGGCTGATAAATGAAAAAATGCCATGAGACAATTGCATTTCTAATGACAACTACCGGTGAATGCTGTCGTAAAGAATGAAGTTTAGTAAATTCTAATTTCCTCTCATCATTCCTCAATTTCTATTTATCACTCCTTTTAATCCTATCCTATAAATTTTTCTTATATCAGCTTACCCACCCCCTAATACTTCTCATGAAACCTATTCTTCAAAATTAGCAAGGCAACTTTAAAAAGAAGCGATGTACAAGGAGAACAAAAAACCAAAAAACAGAAGAAGAAAAGATTTTTGTCGCAAAGATACTCGACAGAAAACATAGTACCAAAAGAATTCAAAGGATTCTATAAAGTACTCTCGTTTGGCTGAAACATCAATTTCCGCCCCCAAAGGTAACCTGGCTGCAGGGAACCTGGTGGACAATAAAAGCGGCAGCAAACAAGTACCTTGCGTTCTATTATTTTGATGTTCTAAATAGCTAGAAAAATAAAGCTTACTGAATTAATATCAGACGATAATGAATTAAGGCCTCTTTGGTAATGTTTTTACAATATCGTAACTCGTTTGTTTATATTTGTTATTGTAGATCATTAAGTAAAAATAGAGTAGGTAGGTATATACTGCCACTCCACTATGAGAAGGGGTGCTGCACAGCCTTGGAATCCACCAATGATATTCCTGTCAGCAAATTACGCCTCATAGTTGCATGTTGGGCTGTGTAAGCTTTCTCACTTTCTACGGAGTTACTTAAAACAAGCCTTGCCCACGAGAGTCATGTTTCAGACCTGAATGAGTTCAACTGCGATGAAAATCTCGAATCTACAGAGACGGGGTCCCTAAAAATGAGATTCTCATTGGCAGCAACAATCTTAGCGTTTATCACGATTTCCCAAGCTGCTGCATTTTTCTGCGATGATATATCCAAATATTCACCGGAGGTACGGACTTTATGTCGAGTAAATGGTTGTGGATCCGCTTACGATTGTAACAGTGGTTTCTCTCGAATACCAAACAAGAATGGAGATCAGCATCAATAGCCAACGCTTTATTCTACACAGAAGGACTTTCCGCACGAGCACGAGCATTCGCAAAACGGGGTGCACCAGAGAAAAATAAAGTAACAATATGGGTATGTTTCCTCCACCCTCAACGTATTGGGAAAACCTCTGAACATACTCCGTGATTAGGAAGTCTGGCCATGCGAAAATTATCAAATAATCGGGACGAGGAGCAATCCGCTGAAATGCATCATGTCGAACCCAGAAACTCAGTATACATATTTTAAGAACATGTCGAAAGCCTTTGCGATGATGAGTCGGGGCTTGGCAGCTGTTATGCACAGGAATATTGATAACCCGCCCATGGAAACGATTTGGGGCCAGGTCGAACTTCCCGTTCTGAAGAAAGGAGACAATCCCGGAGGAGTCGTGAATTGGGTGAGTGGTGATGGAAACGATTTCAATCTCAAGAAGCTGAATGAGCCCTGATACTGAGAACAGGTTACTGCCTTCGACGTCGATGCTAATAACGTACTTCGCCATAGACTTGAGTGGACCCGCATGTATGGAAGGGTTCAAGGAGAAGTAGAGGCAACTTATCAGCAGATCATACGTTCGTGGAATGATGCAGAGGTTAGTGGTGGTAGCAAGGTCTTTCAAAGGGACGAGGCACCGGAGGGTCAGGCTTGTAGGCTTGTTGGACCGCAGCATCCATTATATTAGCTTTGAGGATCAGAAACATATTCAAGAACGGGTCTTGTAGTTACAGATAACGGTGCGTTCAAAAAATTTGAACGGAGAAATCAGGTTTAAAGTCAGCATCATCCCGCTAATGAAAAAAAGATCCTCATGTTTGACTCAAGGTTTTCCACACAACTTCCGCATACACCTGCATTGCTATCCCGCCCCCCCCCCCCCCCCCCACTTCTATCTAAACACAAGAACGAATTACCAACAAAAATTCATGATGATGAAGATAATTATAAGGAAGGGACGGATGGAGTGTGGCATGATCTCCACTCTGCTCAACTTTATCCCAAGGTTCGTATTTCATCGGCAGTGGCATTGAAATCGACAGTAAGAACTCAAGAGAAAACAACAGACAACACTCATGCAGTAAAAATTTGGTATACTGTGACGGAACTCCCCTTACTTACTACGGGGCAAGGCGGAGTAGGTCTCCTAATTTTCCAAGCATTTACTAATGACCAATTCATGTAGGAGGTCTCCATTTGCGCATCTTATATAAAAGTCGAGCAGGCATGTAGATGGACCCGAAATCGCCTTAGCTGAAGTAGACTTGTATAAGACTAAGAGATACAGGAGCATAACTGAAATCCACTCTGAAAGACAGAAATTGTATTACACTTGTAAACAAAAGAAAAGGTCTGTCCATAAACCTTCAATACAAAATATCAAAGGATAGCGAACCTCTCGCAAAGAAGCAGATTCTACCAACCAGTCAATAAGTTCTTCCAACAGCCAAAGACGAAGTTCCAAGAGGGTTTAATTTTGGAGTCTTGATATGGGACAGGAAAGTAATTCCAATATTCTGGATTCACTACCCAGGAGACTTCCTTTCCATTCAAAAGCGGTCCCAGCCCATCAATAGCGTAGGAAAACTTGAGAAGGGGAACCTGCAGTCATATGGGTTCTGGTTTTCGCAGCCAAGTTCAACGCAAATACTGCGCCCAGTGACTGACAGACACAATTTTCCAGCAACCAAAAAGTAATTAAGATGACTTTTCCGGATCTTTCTACTGTCACATACAACCGGCGGGCACCTTTCAATTGACAGCAGTAGAAACATCGACAGCGCAACCCAATTTGACTCTTCTTCTTTCAGATGAGCTCTTTTTTTTCGAGCTCTGTCTAGTTCAGTGCATCGAAGATATCCTGAAGATTAAAATCGAAAGGTGCGGAATCAATCTGGTCCACTGGAGACAGGAATGCGTCCTGATAATCGTGTGTAGACTACTTATAGAACTTTTCGAAAGCTATTCACGCCTAGAGCTTATTTAAAGTCGACATTCAAATTGCTTGCTCGGGAAATGTATACGGCAATACAACTGAACATTGGTGTAGTAGTAAAATAGAATAAACCACTTTTACAACCATGAAGAGGTTTGGAGCAGGGCGAGTAGCAAAACAAAAACCTAAAGCAAAGAGACCAAATGCCAATTGAAATAGACAGCAACCAGCCAAAGTGAACGCGATTTTGATGTTGAGACTCTAGCCACTCGGCTTTGCAATTAGAAGTCTATGACCAACAACCCCAAAACGAAAACCCCACCTGAAGAAGACAAATGTATATTCTAAAATCAATGTAAAACATGTACTTATACAAGCTATCACCCCCAGCCCAAAGAATCCCAGCCCAAGTATGCCCCTCAAATCTTACACAGCGTCCCCAGCACCTCCTTAGTCCTTGAATTATACTCCTTAACAACCCCCGCAATCGCTCTAAACTCCTCAATCCCCGCATCCCCCATACACTCATAAATCCAACTCTCGCTTGTCGTAACCACCGCCCCCTCCCTCCTCAACCTCTCTAGCGCAATCCCCACCTCCTCTTTATTACAACTACTAACCCCATCCGCAAGAATATACACCTTGTGTCCCTCTCTCAACAAATCCAGCGTCGTCTGCGTAACACAAATATGCGTTTCAATCCCCACGATAACGATTTCCGCAGGCGCAGAGGCCGAAAAATGTTTCTTGATCTCGGGAACCCACATGGAGAAGGCCTTTTTCTCGGCGTGTTCGACGGCGTTGGTGAGGAGGGGGAGGAGCTCGGTGCATGTTTCTCCTAGCTTTGCGCGGTTTTGGGTGGTGGCGTAGACGGGGATGTTGAGGATTGAGGCTGCTTTGAGCATTTTTTGGGTGGTTATTATTCTAGAGAAGGGGGAGGGTTAATTGTTGTAACTGACGGACGAGCGGAGGGGTTTGAAAAGTGGAAGGAAGGAGGGGAGCGTACATCTTTTCATATTCCCATATCGCGGGTCTGAATTTCTCTTGGATGTCGCAGATACTGTGGGAGTTCCAGTCAATATCGTCTTTACCATATGGTGAGATACTTGAAAGTAAAACGGGAGAACGAACAAGAGTGCGGGGCGCGCTACAAGAATGTTAGTATGACTGTTGAATGTTTGACGGAGGAATTCGTACTTAGACGCCTAACTGGTTTGTCTGCCATGGTGGAAAATTTCGATAATCGCCGGGGAAAATGGTGGGACAAGGAAGTGAGTCGTGAGGTTGTTGCATAGGAAAGTTTTGGTGGCATTGTTGACTCCAGCGATGCGAAATGCCTTGAAGCGCATTCGGCATTGGGCAAGTGGGGGTTTATCCGGCTATTCACCGGGCCCACCAAATCGAGGGGCCGCGGAGGTGAGGACATGGAAACTGCAAAAAAAAGGAAGGAGGGAACAAAGAAAACCAAAATTATTTTATAGACTCTAAGCATACTTGTACATGATATATCTAGAAACAAAATTGACCATATTTGGACCTCACCACCCCTCGCAGAATCATGGCCACAACACCCAGTAGAAAAGGCCTTATAACCAAACAATCCCGAAGCAAAATATACGAGGACAAGAATCTCAAACCTTTCGCGTACCCTTGAATAAAAAATCCCGCCACAATGCCCAAGTCCTTTCGTTGTACCCATAAACAACTGCATCTGCAAATCCTTGAATGACAATACAAGCCTACATTCGAGTTAGCAAAGTTACTTCTCAACCCAACAAACAATTGAACAAACATACCTTATCAATAGTCCCAACAGCGAAGGGGGCAGACTTCCCGGTAGTCGCCTGATATATTCTGATCACTGTAGGAATGGTCCATATACACATATATATCAAAGGATAAACCATCATTTGTAAACTGATTTTCTTCAGAACCGGCGAAGCTCTCCCAATACGCGAGTTTGTGGGAATTCTACCGCGGTTCTGTTCGCAGTCATCGGAAGCCATCGGGGACATGTTGTGGGATTGTCCAGGCGTGATTTGAGTAGTTGACGCCTCGGTTTCCAGACTGGCAATGGCACTTTCTTCAAATGACATGAATCGAGTATGGGCTTTGTGAATGATGAAGTAGAGCCGGAGGTAGAGTGCTAGGATTATTATGATAATGAGCCACTATGGATGTTGTCAGTGTGCTGAAGGCACCGAGGGGGTCAAAAAACCTGCTGAGCCTTTTGAACCTTTGATAGTCCTAATTGAAGAGAGATGCCACTTACCCTAGGGATAAAGTTCACGAAAAGTCGGACTCGATCACTGGTAAACCAACACCCTTCAGCACGTCAACAGCAATCCACGGCATCTCTCGCGGAATCTTAGGGCAACCTACAAGCACCGATATCCCCATACCCAGCAGTCCCAAGCCCTATCGCGGCCCATAGAAGAGATAAAGTCCATGGTATTACCCAGACGACAATTCTATGTTCCTGAACCCAGCTCGACTGATTACTGTGATTTGCTAAGATAAAATATGTGCATACAGCTATCGTAAGGACCCAGTAATCGGCTACTTGTGGTTAAAACTGTAATGGGCGTGGGAGGAAATATTATCTTACTTTGTACCACGAAGACTTGAATCATAAAGCCATTGAAGGAGCAGAATCCGTTCATGGACTGAATGCCTATGTCGGGACCATGTATGTTGACCGCAGCCGAACTTAGAAAGTTGATGGCCATCCACAGATCACTTATTGCAAGTCCACTATTTCATCCGAGTCAGTGTTTGATCAAAGACCGAAAACTTTGAGACTGACAGAATAAGTTGGTGGCGAAAGGTCCTCAGTTTTGGAAACAACTAGGAGGATTAGTGTTATACCCGAGAAAGTTGTAAGTTTAAATACGAACGATGAATGACAAAATAATCCATCCTGCACCAACAGCTGAGATAACAGAAACAACAACAATGACGCAGCTTAGAGAATATATCTCAGACGGCGAAGATGGTGCTGACAAAACCATCTTGCCTTTATTTTGGGCATAGATGCTGCAACAAGGCAATTATCAAGGGATGATCCATTCAAGATATAAAGTCGCAAAATAACACCCTTTTCTTATCTGTAACGGCACAACTGTAAACCGTCAATTGTGGCTCGACTAGGCTAGGCCAAGTACGAGGTCTCACCAATTATCTGCCAATACATGGGAAATAAAAGGAAATAGTTAGGATCAAAACCCAGCTTATCTCTTGAGCAGATGAGCAAAAGAAATAAGTTTTCAGGCACGTTCAAAGTTGAAGCATGCTTATCTCGAGGGACAAATGGAAAGAGTGTTGTCATTGGCCAACCCCAGACTGGGGTATTTTGAGCAACGTTTCCAGCGGAATTCAAAGAACATGTAGAAAACCACCCCCACTAGAGGGCTTGACGGAATAGAGCTTTTTGCGAAATGTAAAACAAGTAAAGGTGTATTTCCTTGGGAGCGGTTTGCAACTTTGATTCCATCTGAGAAGTACTTCCAGAAGGTATTGATACTTCTAGAAGCATCTCGTGACTCGGCTGGTGTATACTGGTACCAAGGTTACCTTGGTATAGAAGGGGCATCATGTTTTGATGTGATGATCATCACACTACTGACATCTTTGTAGTTGATTTGAATTCTTGATTCCCTTGGGGCTGAGATATGCCAATATATGAGGGTTTTCGTGGAGATGATAATCGTGGAATTCGAGCACAACTTGGCACAAATAGAAGAACGGATCTCCACGAGTGTGGGGGTAAGAAGCTATTCTTGTCGGCCGTTGATAAGGAAAGGATCGAGCCGAAGACGTTGATTGATGGGATGTTGATGCAGGAGAGGAAAAGCAAGTCTGCATTGGGCGTGTTTGTATTTCCGTATCTTCGTGCAGAGCCTGAAATTCGAGGCAAGAAGGTATAAGAATACCAAACCGAGGGGAACCAATATTCTCAAAATCCCCGAGAGACCATCATAGCACTCAAATTTGTTCAGATTCATTATTCAATTACGCATAAAATCCCAAACCCAAATGCACCTCTATATGCAACACAGAAGGCTATTTATCCATCTATCTTTGTAGCCATAGAGTAGGGGAAAACGCGAAGCCGATGGGTTCGACATTTTCAACAATCTCCCTACCTCTACCTCTACCTCGCGAGAAACTATGGCGGGCCGCTTATATTTCTCCTGAATTTTGGAGGAGGCTTCGAAAACGCCAACACCGGCCCGCTGCGAACTCTCTTTCCAAATTGTCGAGATGCACCCACAGTATCATGCAATATTGGACTTGGAATATCCAGAGGATTTGGACTTGATATTTCAGGCGACGACGACGTCATCATGGCTGAAGATTCCCATGGTAGCGGTGGTAGCAGAGGGGCAGAACGGGCATACTCTTGGAATTGTTCGACTTGGAGGTTACTGCGAGAGCTACTGGCCGAATCCCACAACCTCTCAACATGCTTTTGTCCCTCCTCCAAAATATCATTCGAATCCTCGGTCGGCGTGTAGCTTGCTTCCATAATCGGATACGGGGAATTTGGGGATAGCATATGATCTGTGCGAGGCTTTGGAAGGAATATCTGCGAGAGCGTTGACCGTTTTCTCCGCACTAAAGCTTGAGAGCTTGTCCTTTCCTCTTCTCTGATCTCGGGTGTGTCGGGGAAGTCCAAGATTGCCCCCGACATGCATACATCATATTTTCGAGGTATTGGAGTCTGTTCATTTGCTGGTGGTGCTTGTCCTAGGACTGCGCTTTCTGGCAAAGATATCCGGGACCCAGGTAAGAGAGGCATGTGTGGTAAGCTATCTCCTGGATCTGTTTGTCTGAATTCCGGCACACGGGGACGGCCAGCTTGAGCCTCAACCCGATCTGAAAGCTCATTCATTGTGTGCATTGTTCCTTTTCTTGTTTCTTCTGATATCAACCGAAGTTCGGCAGGGTCGATCGATTCCTCCTTTTCTCCTGTGTTTGCGGAAGATATCAACCGATCAATGACACCTTTTCGGAAATCGGTTCGAATTTGTATTATGCGTTCGACGGATTGCCCTTTGTATGCCCATCAGTATATTTCCTACCAAGCAGGGGTCAACGAAATACTTACTATCACCCTCATCGAAAGCAAATCCATGCTTGAGAGAGAGGCTCTTTAGCCTTGCATCAACTTCCTTTTGCCCATTATAAAGCGAGGTATCCAATTCTTCGAATCCCAAAACCTTTCTCCTTGCTTTTTTCCCCTTTACTCTGCTCCATTCTTTGAGAAGTTCTGAACTTTCTGCAAACGCCTGGACAATCAAATAGACACCGAGTTTGAAATCCGACATTGGCTCCTTCGTTCAGAACGGTTCATCTCTCACGATTGAAAAGATCATGATATGAGTGCCATTCAGCTGCAGCGTACTTTCAAATTCTTTGGGCGGCCTCCACGGCTTCAATCCATGCAAACGCCCCCATGCGGCGGGGGCTGAGGCTATTACGAATCTCTACTCCCATACGCTGAAATGTCTTTGCAGAAACCAATTATTCTCCAGCCGTCTGCAGTTTCACAGCCTCGTTTCCTAAAACGGCCTTGTGGTTGCGTTGCAACTTGCGTAAACGCTTGTATCACACTCCCACCTTCTCATCCTTCGCCGTGTTGAGCCAGTCATTTTCTCTCTAGGAGTTCGTGAGGCTTAAAATGTGGCCCCGAATACCCGCTATCGAAAGCAGTTGCTTCTGGCGTTCTTCTGTCCGTTCTCTGGGAAGCTCATGTTACCCTTCCATGATCATTCCATCATTTTCTCCACCATTACTTATTCTAATAGACTATTATCATTTCATATTACAGCGTCCTCAATTGTCAATAAAACTAGAGCTTCCTCATCTTAGAACTTTCTTTAGCCCTGCATCCTGATTGTGTAGCAGTCTACGCAAGGCTGGCAAACGAGGGTGAGGACCTGTAGCAATTTCATGCAAGTATACTTCTATTGTCTTTCTTTTCGGATTGAACTCACTCACGGGCTGATTGTGGGGCATTGCAGATGATGTCTAATACTGGCTACCTGCCTGAGCATCCACAGATGAACGAACAGTACAATACACGAGCCCATTATGCTAGCCCCAACCCCAAGCAATGGGCACAAACCTTCGAACCCTTCGGATTACCCGCTACATTTCGCACACCGCATGACAAAGCCGCCGCCCATGACATCCTCGCCCGCAAGAAAGAAGTTAAAATCGAATCTCGTTCACGAGTATCGAGGGTGTTTATGACCAAATCCAATAAAACGAAATACAATCAAAGGGAGATACATCGTGCTCTCGAGTCAGCCGTCAATGGGCAAGAAAGGGCTGGACCCGGGATTGTTGAAGTTCTGCGAGATTTGTTGGTTGTGGAAGGAGGGAATATTAATTTTGTTCCCCCGAAAAAGACACTCGGGACTATCTTGCGGAAAAATCAAAGGGAGAGGAGCGGCCTCCTCGAGATAGCAGCAAAGAATGGAAATGTCGAGTTCGTACAAGTACTGGCACGGGATTCGGACAAACCCAGTCTAGACAGCTCACTTGAAATTGCGTTACGCAATCGAGGCTCATCGAACGTAGCCCGAGATACCGGGCGACAAGACAAGCTGATCCAAATATTGATATCAAAAGGGGCAGACGGAAGCAATACTATTAGTGCTGCTGTCTCGGCTGGTGACGAAACGCTCTTGCAGATGTTACTGGATGGTCGACCACCAGAGGCTGCATTGACGGAAGCATTGCCATTATCTGTCACCTTCCCGGAGATAGAAACCCGCTGGCGCCTTCTTGTTATGCTTCTCGAAGGTGGCGCGGATGTCAATCAAAACAAAGGGGAGTCGATATTACACGCCACTAGACTTTCTGATATGAAGAGCTTGGACTTACTTCTCGGCCGCCGACCCCAAATTGCATCTCTCAGTCAAGCATTCGACTCCGCTTTGAATCAAAATGATTCGGCTCGAAGGTTCCAGGCCTGTGAAAGGCTCATTCGGGCAGGTGCATTTGGCGAGGAAGTTGACAGAGGGCTCGTGATTGGGATCACAGCCGAACAAGAAAATATCGACTTCTTGAAACTCATCCTCCAAAACGCAAATGTTGACTTCCAAGACGGAAAGGCATTGTGCCTTGCTATCACCAATGATTGTCAGACCCACCTACGCTTAATGTTGAGCCAGCATCCAAATGAGACAACCTTCGACAATGCTTTTGCAGCTGCAATAAGATTGAGAAACCCTCGCGATCAGCTGAAATACTGTCGCTTGTTGGTTGAGGCTGGGTCGACACGTAACTCTTGCTCCAGAGCTCTCGTACTTGCTGCTAAGAACCAGAAGCAAGAACTTTGTAAGGTCTTTCTAGAGAATGGAGCTTCTCCAAACCATGATGGGGGTGCTTCCATTTCTGCTGCTACCCAATCTGGTAATATCGGAATACTGGAATTATTAGTTGGAGGTAATTTCCAAAGACCCGACAACATCAGTCTGGTGGCCGGATTTGAAGTGGCTCTTACTTACTCAACTTCTCAATCGAAGAAGATGACGATGCTTAAGCTTATACTTGATGCGGGGTTGATGGGCCCTTCATTGGATATGGCTTTGATTAGCTCCTCAAAACAAGGTCGCGAAGGCATCCAACTTTGCAAGCTGTTTCTCGACTACGGAGCTTCTGTTGATGCTGAAGGGGGTGACGCTTTAGATTTCTGCACACGTTCCGGCAATCTCGATCTTCTTCAACTTCTTCTTGGCGGCCCCCAACCTTCGGTGGAAACACTATCAAGAATATTTCAATCTTCGCAAACTTTAGATCCAAGGATTCGACATCTAGCCACGAAATATATCCTCAAAGCGAATATGCCAATAAATACACAAGTTGCAGCAGCATTGGATGTTCTTGTACGGGAGAGGAATCTTGATATGCAGACTCTCAATATACTTCTTTCATTTGATGTTTCAGTACATTACGAGAACCATCACCCTTTGGTGATAGCAGCTCAAACTTTCAACAAGCCACTGCTCAGTCTGCTACTAGAACACTCCACCAATAACATAGCAGCTTCAGTCGTCTTCGACTCAGTCATGAAAATGGAATCCTTTTGGGGAAAGAAGGAAGCATTTGCCATTTTGACAATTCTTCTCGAAAATGGAGCCGAGGGCATTGCAGTCGATCAAGCTTTGATCAAAGCAGTTTCCAATTCTCAACAAGATGCAAGATATTTTGAGGTCACATTACTTCGATATCATGTCAATATCGATTACAACAACGGAGAAGCTCTGCAGATTGCCACAGAACGAGGGGAGCCGGATTTAGTAAGGAGAATGCTAGCTTTGAATCCCAGCAGCGGTTCGGTGTCAATGGCCTTTCCTTTTGCCTTCCATTCCAAGCTCGGAGAGAGGAATACACTTGCTGTCATAGACTCATTCGCGGAGCTGTCTGCCGGGGAGTTGGATCCCTATTTCTTGCACCCAACAATACCAGAGCCCCCCATATTTCTCTGCCTTCACCATTTTCCGAATAGTATCTCGATCATCAAGTCAACTTTGAGGGCTGGATTTCAAATTGACGAGCCGATGTCTGATGATAATGGTAGATATACAGCTTTGTATTGGTCGCTTTCTACTCAAGGGAGAATGATTGGGGACACTGTGATTGAGCTTCTCATCAATGAAGGTGGTATGTCACATTCTTACTCTTCTAGTTTGCCCCGATATTGGGTCATCTTCAAGTTTAGACGCTAACTCTAAACTGTATAGCTGATTTACACAATCACCCCGTACCGCTGCTCCACCTGGCTGTCGAAAGCGGTCGAGATTCTATAGTCCAGTGTCTCATCGAAAAGGGAGCTGATGTTGATGGTGTGAATGAAAATGACGACACAGCGCTATGTATCTGCGTCGTGAAGAACGACTTGCAAATTATGCAAGCCCTGCTAAATGCCGGTGCTAGTTCTAACGATGGTAGCTTGCATGAAGCAGCACGAATGGTAAATTGTGATGCCATCAAACTTCTATTAGACCATGGTCACGATCCAAATTACCCTGCGATACATTTGGATGGAAGACCACCACTTTTTGAGCTATGCTTTCAAGCCCCTTCATATCTACACCAATCCCAAGCACCAGCTCAACAAAAGGAGAAACAAGCGAAAAAGGCAATCCAGGCTTTAATAAATGGCGGTGCCTTGACAAATGGGCAGCTTCCTCAAGCTGAGTACCGCTCTATATTACTCCACGCATTAGATAGTGCCAATCCCCACATGATAACCAAGGCCTTCCTCGAAAGCGGGCAGTTCAAAGATATCAACAAAGATTTCAACCTCTTCTCCGACGGAACGTACACCTACTCTCCCACAAAATATGTCGAAAAAGGTAAATGCAGAGGAAACAACACACAAACACAAGCCCTCGTCAAACTCCTCTCCACCTTCTCAGCAACTCCCCGTTTTTGGAAGAACACCGGCCCCCAACCTCAAGACATGATCAACCCCCCTCCCGAAATCGCCAAAGCAGAAGAAGCCCGCAAAGCAGCCGAAGAACAAAAACGCCGCGAAGAAGAACTTCTCCGCCTCAGAATCCAAGCTCAACAAGAAGAACTAGAAACCCAACGGCGAAAACTAGCCTTAGAACAAGAAGCCGAACAAGCGAAACAGCAACGTCTCGATCTCGTCTTTCGCCAGCAACAAGCTCATGCTCAGAAACTGCATGCTGCGGAGATAGCGAAGGAGAATGATAAGTTGAGGATTCGGGAGGCGTATGATGAGAGAGCTCTTAGACATGCGCAGAGTTTGAGTCAGTTGAGAAGTAATGAGAATGAGTTGGAGCAGAGGAGGAGGCTGCAGTATTTGGGGGAGAGGAAGAGTTTGGCGCAGAGTGAGGCGGTGTTGATGAGTGCTTACTCGCAGGGGTTGCAGGATGCGGGGATGGGCGTTGGGGGGAGGAGAGCGTTGGGGATGAGTACGAGGTCGAATTTGGATTTGGGTGGGAGGAGGAGGATTGAGGGGGCTCCAGCGCAGGGTAGGATTACGGAGCTAGACGAAAGTTGAGGAGATTTTGGGATTTCTTTTATTTGTGGGTAATGACTTGATGATTTTATGACAAAATGATATCCTATTTCCAATGCAATGAGCCTCGTTGGGGTGAGACTGGCGCTGGGTGGTAGGTGATAAACGGACAGCGGCTCGTTGAGTTACTCGTGAGTAAGCTTTCAATCGGTTTACGGGTAAGCTATTAGTTGCTCCTTGAGTAACCAACGAAAAAAGTATCGAGTAAGCTATGAATTACTTGTGGGTAAGCCGTGACTAAAGCTGCGGGTAAGCCAAGAGTTACTCAAGAGTACCCGCGAGTTAACCGAGTAACCCAACAATAGCCAACCCCCTCAGCAAGAAGGAAAACAAACCAAAAAATAGCAGTTACTGGTTTCATTTCGCGAAAATCCTTCCTTCCATTGTTCTAGAGGTTCTCGGACCAAAAGGCATGGTTTGGAATAATTGAAAAATTTGCTTCCCTGAGTGACAAACTTGGGGGCATGAGTGGTGAAATCTACTTCTGCATACTTATTACTATCTTAATCCTTAACTCTGTTCGACAAATTTACTTAAGTCAAACTTTCGTGAAGGATGTTATCCGATGGATTCTATACAATGTTAAAAACATTTTACAAGATATTTCCACAAGATGTGGTTATCGGTGGGTCCCCTACATATATTCATACCTTTATCTCTATATAATTCTATAAGTAGTGAAAGATTCAAACTATACCCAAACCATCCAGTCAACTTTTTAATAAATTTTGATCCCACCTTCAACACTTCTACTCTAGAATTACTTCTTCTACCCAACATCTCAGTGATCTAATGACCAAGGACCCCCAAAAATAAAGAGTATCGAAAGATCTATCTATTGGTCCTTGCCGATCCACCATCTACAACTGAGCAGCAACCGCACCTTCTCACTTCTCACTCTCGATCCTCTCTCTAGCTCTTTCATTCCCCCTCTGCCACATCCCGATTCTCACCAGATGTGCTTTATCAAAATCCTCCCTCCACTTCTTCTCCCATTTCGGTAATTTCCTTCCCTTCCCATCCTTCGGTTCCCCGGCCATCTCCCTCACCTCCTCAAAATATTCTTCAAACTTAGGATATAGAGCCGTAAAGGGTACCCCATCGCCTTTCTCCGCAATCCTCTCCTCCTCCCATTTCAACCGTCCCTCAAGAGGAGGAAGTTTGAATCTCCCAGCTAGATAACGAGCAGCAAGTACAGCCTGCCATTCAAAGACTTTGAACGTGAAACCAGCAGCTAATGCACCGACGAATACTAATGAAGGTTCATTGTTGGGAAATATGTGCTGCCAGAGATTCGGGAGTCTGTTGTTTCTGATGGTTTTTGCAATGTCAGGGAGGAATGGGAGGGTCCAACTATAGCCTGTTGCGAAGATAATGTGGTCGACTTTTTCCAATGTCGTCCCGTCTTCAAAATGGACCGTTCGGACGTCCTTTTCGATATCGGATGTTACATGTGTGATTGGTTGTCTCCGTAAGATATTTGGATGCTGGAATGCGTAATCGAAGAAGTAGGGATGGTATTTTCCGCGGACGACGGAGTGAACTGGTGTCTCAGCTAGATCCGCTAGATTAAACGAGATATCCGGTCCTGAGATACTCGCTCCAACAACAACCACTCTTTTGTTCTTATAGAACTCTGATTTGCGATATGCTTTGCTGTGTTGAACACTTCCCGGGAACTTGCTCGCGAAATCCGAAAGACCCTCAGTATGAGGAATAAAAGGAACATGATAATGACCCGAAGCAACAAGCACAGCATCAAAACTCTCCCGCCACCACCTCTCCTCCTTCCCATTCTCCAGTACTTGCCTCAAAGTAAGAGTCCACCGCCCATCCTCGTTCTTCTCCACCAACTCCACAAAAGTCCCATAACTCACAAACTGCTCATACCCCCTCCTCTGCACTAAGCCCTCTAGATACCCCTGCACAGCCTTCCAGTGACGAAAAGGAGAATCAGGACCATGTCGTGCGATATTAAAATCGGTTCTCTCGCCGGGAAACGGTTCCTGAGAGAATTCCATGGCTGCGGCATCGATATTCGTTTCTAGCGTCGGGTAAATGGAGGTTTCATCGAAGCGATATGCTTCGCTCCTCGGTGTCACGGTGGGAAGAACATTAGGGATCTCAATTTGTTCTTCTGGATTTCTAGCTGCGATTTTTTCTAGATCGGGTAAAAGTTGAATGTGACCTTCTGGGTCGTCAATCCTAAAGAGTTCATTCAGATGGTGGGGTTTTTTGGTTATTAATGAGGGGTACTCACCAACAGCCTCCCGGCCTTTCTCTTCGCTCGAAGACACGGATTGTGTCGAAGGTTTGTTCTTGAGCTAGGGCGTCGATGGAGATTATTCCCGCCGGACCGCAGCCGATGATTGCGACGGATTTTATTGCTTTCATGTTGAAGGATGTTGAAATCGATGCTTTATTCTTCTTGGGGTTTTCTTTCTCTTATTGTTAAAGGTGCGGGATATCATCGGTTTACGGGAGGTACCTAGCCTTAAACTTTATGTACTTCGAACACTTTACGTAACGGGTCAGTGAAAAAAGAAAGAAGAAACATTCGATTCTAGGTAGTTTGTCGTTTTGCTACTTGAGATGAGGCGATACTAGGCGGGATTCGCTCATACTTGCAGGAAGCTTGTTATGTAGATCCATAGAGCGGTTTCAGAGATAAGAGATGTGGAAAACAAAGCTGCCACAAGAGGCTACCGCAACAACCAATGAGCTTCTATACATTTCCATATGCCAAGGCTAGATATAATTGTGCCCTGGATTGCGATACAGCCTTCTGTTCTGTTTTGTTGAAGTCGAGTCGAGGTCGAGGTCGCTCCTCCTCGACATCGTGCTACCGTGAAGGAATGGAATGGAAGGCGCGACCTAGCTCACATGACAAGAAACCGCATTAGGCAATAGGCAATATACCTCTGGTTATTCTAACTTTCTTGACACCAAATACAGTACAGACAACCCAAGTAAATATAGCGATTAGCGAGTAAGCCGGACAAACTTTGGGGGCCAGAAAGCAGGGTTGGAGGTAAACCATCAATCACCCAATAAGCCAACAGATACCCAGTAAACTCAAGCTTACAAGCAAATACCTAGTAAGCCAACAGATACCTGGAAAGCCATCAAACGCCAAGTAAGCCTTTGAGGGTTGAGTGATGGGTAAGCTATCGAATAACTAGTAACCCAAGAGTAACGGAACAACGACTGCCGCTCTCATTGGACACTGAGAGAGGGCAAGTCACAAGACAGCCAGCCAACTGCCTCTTTCGGATTGATCTGCATATTTTGTTGCATGTCGCGCTCTTGGTGTTTTTAGTCTATTATCTACTAAAAAGAAGCGGGGAAATGGAGAATTGGGGCTTGGTAAGTCACCTACTGTTTGTTATCTTATGACACGAAAATACAATCCACTCAACTCACTAGCCATAAGCTTCCTTCTTCCCCGAGGTTTCCATTGTCGGTTGGAGTTGCTTTGGGGAAGCTGGATGCCCACTTAGAGAGAAAGAGCGACCTGAATGAAGTCCTGGTGGTCGAGTCGGCCAAGTCACAGAAGGAACAACCTCAAAGTCTCGAGAAAGTTTCGACAGACACCTTCACTCCGAAATTCAAAGTATTCGAAAATTTTAATATTTGGATTCCTCTGTCTGGTCCCCCAATCCCCAGGAGTAATTCATGTCGACGCTTCGGTATCAAATTTTCTGTCGATAGCGAGGGGCTGGGAATTCAAGCAACACTATTGCACCCTCTTGGGAAGCTCTGGTCCAGACCAGAAGCTCGAAGGCAAATGGCAAGACTGATGAAGAGACCTGGAACTCCTCCTTCCCTTCTTGCAAAAGGTCGCGACGAAGCAAGTCTTGCCGCGCGCTTGTGTGAGGAGGGAAGGAACGATCAAGGCTAGCCCCAGCTCAATTCCGCGCATCTCCCACGCAAGGAAAGAACGACTGACATCAACGGGCTAACCCAAATCTCCAAAATTGGGCAGTGGCACCATCCACAGGGAAAGTTTAAGGGTATATATTTTAATTTGGAAACCCGTTCCTTTCCATACTGTTCTCCTTCCTACAAGATTATCCATCTTGGGATTCCTGGGTATCCCATCCATCCACCTTTCATTATCCATGCCTTTCCTCATTCCCCAATTAATTCAATCTAACTCCGTGTTATGTATGTATATCCATATTGTCCCCCTTATTCCTTGCTCATCGTCGACTCCATCGATTGTTCACTAGTCGCGCTTTGGGGTTCATCGTCGGTTGGGACTTTTGCGGTACCCCCAGTCATCATCGCGATAAACTCTACTTTGCATTAGCATTGTTTTCCTATCCCCTCTCTCTTTCTTGTCAGGCCAGAAATTACCTTGGAAGTTGATGGTTCCATCGCCATCCAGATCTACCTCCTTGATGATTTGTGCTAGTTCTGCGTCGGATGGGTTTTGTCCGGATGCTTTCATTACACGGCCGAATTCCTCGACTGAGATGTTTCCCCCTTTATCTTGGTCCTGTTTCCATTAGACATATGAAAGGGAAGATGAGAGGGGAATATGGGAACTCACGTAGACGTCGAATTCAGCCTTGAAGATCGCAATTTCTTCTTGGGATAATGATCGTGCCTGTTCTACATCAGCGCCTATCCCAACGCAATTGCAGGGGAGCCTCACCATATTGAAATATTGAAGTATGAATTCGGAGAATTTTCGAGAGACAGATTATGTGTAGGTTGTTTATTAAAGCTGGTAGTGTGAAAGAGTTCAATTAGCAAAAGATCAGATGGTTCCCAATCTCTCTATTTGAACGAAAGGCGCCACGCTTTGACCCCAAAACAAGAACAAGCATGCACCCCACCTTTTTCCTCAAGGCACAAGGCTCAAACGCTGCAGCGCTACGGCATTAGCGATCGTTCGTCGGGATCTTAGGAGATGAAACATCGCCCCTGTTTCGAGGTGAATAGATGAACGAGGACACGATGTTGATGGCGTGTGATGCCATTGTAGAGAAAGATGATGGCTAAGAGACTGCCAAAGTCAGAAACTCCCGTCGTCCTTACGACGAGTTTTATGGTTTGAGTGAGGAGAGGAGATGCTGGATTAAGACATGATCTTCCCCTCATCGCGCAATCGCTTTGCGCTTTGTGCTTCAAAAGCAGTGAAGAATAAATCGCTTTCCCCTTCGGGATTTGGGGCCGAAGAGCGAGAGAACTTGTTTTTCTCTACTGTCTTATCTCGACCTCGAAATTCATCGTTGAGTGGCCGTGAAAAAATGCAAGTTCAGCCTCCAATGGTTTTTTCAGTAATTGAGGCGAAAAGTCCTTGCTTAATTATTTTAGCCACATCTATTTAAGGAATTGTTGGAGAAATATGGAAGCATTCTCCTTGTTCTGGTGGTCTGATGACATTGGATAAGTCATGTGTCAAAAAGTTCAAGGCATAGTCGTCTCATCTTTCCCCATGGAGTTGCCTTTTCATGACCCTGAGTTCTAAAATTGGGTAGATCATGATTGTAAAGAAAGAGTCAAGCAAGGTGGTGCCGTTGGAATAAAGAACATGAAGAAGGTAATGAGAGGTACTAACGATAGACGTCTATAAGAGTGGTTGAGGAAGGAATGAGCTGCTTGAAGGAACCAGGAATCGTTTTCTAGCTTCAAAATGGGGAGGCTGGCATATCGGAACATTGATCAGTTGATATATGTCGAAAAAATATTTAATAAAACGTAAGGTTCCTAATATTTCAGAAAATAAAGATTTTAAGATCAAGTTATGACGATTTTGTAATATTCATCTCATCAAGTAGCGCAAAAATAGTTGACGAAGGATATTGTCTCATTAGTTTAGAAAAGGAACATACTCACGTAAAGTTAAGACGAGTTTAAGTCTCAATTACCAAAGTTTCGAAATGATATTCACTAAAAAATTGTCTCAAATTTCTCGGAAAAACAATACTTTTGAATCTAGTCACCATCAAAGTATCTCAACATAGTACTTTTCTAAACATCTGAAAAACAACTGCTGTCTCGCTATCAAGTACTTCAATTTGGCAACACACGAATAAGATGTAAAAAGATAGAAATTGTCGTGTGCTCAACCATTAGAAGTACGGATTATGTCACTCATCCTTTCACAGGAGTAAGTTCTCCAGTCTTGATATCATAAACATAACCAGTAGCCCCCTTAGCAAGTTCCTTCCTCACAAGGGGGTCTGCCTTGAAAATCTCGAGATCGTCTTTGACGCTCTGCTCAAGACTGATACTGTCGAAAAATTTAGCACATTCCAACTTCCAAAATGGGTTATGAAGAGGAAATGACTTACTCCTTGATACTCCCAAATTTCATGCTCTCGATTCCTTCCTGCTCGGGAAGCCGCTTCTTCAAGAGCTCTTGGATCATCCCATCTGTGAAATGGGTGGTTCCGCAATCTGGATGATAAAGTTAGTGGTGTTTTGACAATGGAATGAGGGGAGAAGAGGGGGGGGCGACGTACCGGTATGATGGATTACCATGACACTCTCGAGGCCGATGAAGGAATCGAGGGCCAGGATGTCGTTTATAGCTGGTTTGATGTGGCCACCGACGTTACGGGAAACTATCACACCATCTGGGAAATCCGTGTTAGCGAAAAGTTTTTTGATTGAATGATGGAAGAAAGATATACCTATTGGCTTCAGATTGAGGAAATACTCTGGGACGCAACGTGGATCGAGACAAGTGACTGGAGAGTGTCAGCCAGAAAGTAAAAATTTCATATTTGTGATGAGTGTCTACCGATGAATACTGGATGAGGAGCAAGCCCGGCTGCTTCGAATTCGGGGAAGAATGGAAGTGGTTGGTGGTCTGCGACAACTGCTCTGTGATATTGTCAGGATTATTTCGTATCGTATGATTATTCTGATGCTACTCACTTGTTGCGCTTGATGAAGTTGGTGATGGTGCTGTTCTCCATGATTGTATTTTGAGAATGTTTTCTGGGAGGATGTATGTGTGATTGTCACGAATATGTCAATGTTGAAATGAGGTTGAAGATGAGTTAGAATGCATTGAAGATGACTGACGAGAACCTTATATACAATACTAAAGAGTCATTGTCGTCGCACTGACTAGACAATATCCAGGTTACTATTTACCCAAAAGAGGAAAGGGAAAATAGGAAATGCAGGGGATATCTCTACAACGACACTGAAAGCAATGGAATATACTAGATACCCAATCTCCCCCGCTTGGTGGGATGCGAATTGGTTACTCAGCGCAGAACAGCAAGAATGAACTAGGTAACACATGGCTTCATCATGAGTGTGTCTCGGATTTGATCTCAATAGGTCAGAAAAGAAGAGTATATTCCAAATAACGGTTGTTCGATCTTTGATATCCGCTAAGGGAGGCTCTGAGGCTGCTCGTACATCCAGCTCTCTGTATATCCGATTTGCACGATGACTCGATGCTGGCTTCTGTGCGCCTCCAAAACCAGGGTAGGAAGTGACAGAAACGTCAAAATGAAAAAAATGACAATGAACGAAGTCACAGAATCAA
This sequence comes from Hymenoscyphus fructigenus, assembly GCA_001414455.1. Lineage (NCBI taxonomy): Eukaryota > Fungi > Ascomycota > Leotiomycetes > Helotiales > Helotiaceae > Hymenoscyphus > Hymenoscyphus fructigenus. The sequence goes on along the minus strand of LKUV01000027.1, from coordinate 143,554 downwards.
AAAATATACAGCCTTGCTGCTGTATGCAGGAGGTGCTGCGAGTAGACAATATTTCCGAGCGATTCGGTTTCGACAACAAGAATCATATGGGGCTGTTACAAGTATACTCTGTTATACTCTGGACTTGTACTAGGTCGCGCTTTCCCTCGTTGCTCTCCTCAAGATAGGGTAGCACGACGTTGGAGGAGTGACGACGACTGCAGTATAGGGGTCGGCGATTATTCGTAAGGGAGGTCGATTATCGCAATCATTAATAATAAGGCTTTTTCTCCTTACTTTACGTGCACGTGACTTCTAGTCAATCAGAGGCCCTTAAACCTTAATATCAAGAAATTCCTAGTACTATAGCCTATAATATTACTACTACTACTATGTCTTCTAACGTTTACTCCTAGTATATAAACTAAGAATATAAAGCTACTTATATTCTTTTTAAGAAGCTAGGTTAAAAGTCTTAGTAGTTAGAATATTAGCAAGGTTTTACTCCCCTGCTATTACTATTCTAGGAATATATATTCTTAGTATTACTACTAACTTAGTAGCTTATAAGTAAGCTTTTTCTATAATAAATTTTTTATAAAATAAGCTTTATAGTAGAATAGATATAAAATAAATAGATAAACTTTATTTTATTTGTATTAATACTAGGTTTTTAAGAAAGTTAAATAATAAAAAGCTGTCTATAGAGGAGTAAAGAGAATCGTAAGTAGAAGAGTAAGCTAAGTTTCTTATAACTATAGAGGATTATATATAAGTACTTTAAGTAGTAGACTTTAACTTTAAGCTTTAGGAATAGCCTTATTTATCTACTTTTTATACTATTTATCCCTATAAATATACTCGTTCTTATGCAAATAATAAGGGCTTACCGATTACGTATTAATCGCCTTTTGAGGCGATTACGTACGATTATCACTTTACTTTTAGCCAACCCCTACTGCAGTAGTGGAGAAAATCTGAGCTAGTCCACTTCAAGGCAGTTGTACCCTGGTCTGCCAAGCAATCGCTCTTTCCCCGAGATGACTCTAATCAAGCAATGGCACTTCAAGTCTCTCACCACAACCATCTGTCCAAAGCAGTCAGCTCGTCAATCCCCAGGCAGGGCGTTTGCTGTTTCTATGCTAAGCTCTTCGTGCCGCACAGCTTCTGTGGGGGCTGGGCTGGGCTAGCATCGACTACGCCTTGAAGAGGAAATCACATAGCTGGCATCCCCCCCAATGCGGCCGTAATACTGTACCTATGTACTATTCTACTAATTTCTGTTCTTCACTTACCCAGATACTCTATCTAGCACTCCTTAGCCTTCCTCTCCCCTCTGTCTCCACACCTACACATAGACATCCATTATCAATCATCGGCTGCTTCTTCTCGCAATTCGAAAGCCAGGATACCAACATCTAGATTGGATCACTGTGGCATTCATTGCTATCCATACCACCCCAATCCAGACACCTCAATTCGATCATCACTTCATTATGTCGAAAACGCAACCCCTCTGCAGTTTTCAATTCGTCAACTCTACAGTCGATACCCCAACCGTCCCCCGGGACCTGGCTGTACGAGCTCTGATTAGAAAACAAGCCATGAAAAAAGCGGCTGCAACCCGAAAGAAGAACGGCAGCTATGGGAAGCACAATCTACGGCAATACCCAGTCTTTGTTGAACAAATGCAATCCAATCCTGCCGAGACGCAGATTATAGAGGAAGCTATCGATGGCCTACCCACTGCACCCGATCCAACCTATGAGGAAGATACCACCATTTACACATCCAGAAAACCGCTTGAGGCTACGAGGCGAAAGAAGGAGAGGCAGTCGGCGGACTCACAGATGTGCCTAGCCATACTTGCCTTGAGCCAAAATCTCCCCGCTACTCTATCCGCTACAGGATATGAGCTCAGTAGTATGAAATCGGATTTTGATATTCTTGATTTATCAATGCTGGCTTCTATGTTTTCTGGAAGAGCAGCCCGTGCCGCCTTGTCCCAAGACCCCCGGAATCTCATACATCAAATTCGAGCGCAGCAAAAGTGGTCATATTTGTCCTATGTTCCCCAGCTTTATGGCCATTACCCCTGTTTAAATGCGGCTACAGACTGTGTCGTTGCGCGTGCCAGGCAAATCATGTCTCCCCATGAGGACTGGCACGCGGCAGTCATTACCTTCTACGTGAAAGCTTTAGATAGTCTGCAGAAAGCGCTGGATGACCCTCAGCAGCGATATACACCCGAAGTCCTCTGTGCTACCGAGATACTATCATTATACGAGGTAAGAATTCATGCTAAAAATTCCGCGTAAACATTGTCTAATTGAATTTCTGTAGCTTTTGGATCCTAAGGGGGAGACAGCTTGGATTCAACATTCCGCTGGAGCGGCCAAGTTGATCCAGGTTCGAGGTCCATCAAATTACACGAGTGATTTTGAGAAAGCACTGTTCTTGGCTCATACTGGTGCAATCGTAAGTCAAAGCTGTTACATAATTATGATCTTCTCATTACTGACTGAAACAGATGACGGAATGCCTTCTAAATAACGAACGCTGTTTTCTTGAAGAGAAGCGCTGGCAAAACGTATTCCGTTCAGTTATCGTTCACGACGAGTTCCAGATTTCTGATCGGAGCGAAATAACGATCCACTTAATTATGCTCAAGGCGTATGTTCCAGGGCTTTATCATGATGCCACCAACATTATTCTCGCAGACGCTTCCCCGCATCCCGATGTCGTCGCTGATTTATCAGTCCGTGTTCGACGGGTTCTTTCTAAAATTCTCGAGTGGCACTCCAGATACGTCAAGGTATTAAGTCTCTACCAAAAATTTGTTCCTGGTAGCGCAGAGTACGACAGCAATTGCAAAGTACTATCGACATACCTCGTATGCGTTATGGCAGTCAGTCGCTTACTGGGGGTCCTTTCAAGCAATGATCGCGTTACCCTCGAGGAGTGTACCCAAAAAACAGCGGATGAAGTTATGGAGCTTTCTCTTGAGGTCAGGACTGCCAGCAAACAAACCTGTCTTTTCATGGCACAGAGCCGAGGGACTGCATTGTCTGTTATGGCCACTAAGGATGACTGGCAGCAGTTTATCGAGGAAGACCCCCAAATTGTTACGAATGAGGGACGAATGCTGGTACGCTCGCACTGGATAATCTGGTGTAGCACTGTTGGGCGCAAAATGCCTGTGGCACTTGGATGAGTTTGGGAAGACGATTTTGTAAAACAGCATTGGATATCATGTCGAATTTTGATGTTATATTCTTCTTATTATTTCAGATTTGTGAGTATAAATATAAGTTATGCGACCTCCACTATGCGAACCCCGAGAACATTCAGGCTGAATTGGGAGTGTGGTGGGGTACCTCCTGAAGCAGCGCGTCACATACTGATGTATGGGGGCGGCTGTGCAGATCCTACTGCGAGTTTACTATATCATCGGTGTAGAATTTAGTTTCCCTCCTCAAATATATGTTTGGCCCCCCTGTTATTGCAGCAATTAAGGGGTAGAAAATTCTTCCTAAGCGTTTGCGGAGTTGGTGAGAACGACTCGCACATTGAGAAAGCGCTTACGGAGTAAAGTCAAGTGACTTTTTGGGGGGGATGGAAACTATCTATGATGGTGTGGCTGTCTGCTATGGTGTCGGTTTATCTGCAGGTTTCATTTTGTGAAGTACATCCTGCGAGTTTTGATGGGAGAAGCGAGGTTGCTTCCTTCGACTGACAGAGTAAGTACATCGGCAGATATTCAGAAACACTTGAATGCGAATTTCATCTATCCGAAATGTTCGAGACCCTCGAATTGTTGATCTTTACCGCCCTAAGTTTCTGCAACAGGCGTCACGATCCTGCCAGAACCAACAATTCTTTTTATTCCGAACCTCCTATCATGGTGCTGCTGTTCCTGAGAATGGTGGTACGGCGAATAGTAGGTGCGCAATGTTTTTTATTCTTCCGATGCAGGTTGCGAGGGTTACACAACATGATAGGGGAAGGGGAAGGGGGCTCGGCTGTGCAGAAATCCTGCGATGGTATGTTTACAGAGGAGACGATTCAGCTCCGGCAGTTGAGATTTTTGAAATGGGTAGCCTTTTCTCTTATGAGGACTTGACTCCTTTTCTTCTTTTTTTCTAGGGCCACTTGTTTTTTTGATGTTAATTCAATAATGGTATTTTGAAAGGTCTTTGGCTCTCTTTCGAAGAGTTCCCTACGGCGAGATGGAGTCTGAGAGCCACGATGTTCTTCTTGTCCCTTATACCTCGGGGACTATCGCGGGATACGGGGTTTCGACTGAGGCTTCTCCTTCGGCCGCCCCCAGCACTACGTTCACGACGATCAGTGTTAAGAAGTTTGAGAGGGTATCGACATCTTCGAGTGTGCAGAGTACGGAAAGCCTTATTGTGAAGGGGGTTGCGGTTACGAGTTTTGAGAATACATCTGCTTCAGATACTCCAACTACTTCATCTGCGTCCTCTTCGTCATTGTTGTCTACTTTGATGCAAAGCTCGAATTCGAGTTCTTCGGTAATAAGTACATCGACTATTGTCACCCCCCTACCAACATCAGCAGCGAATTTGGAAAGAACCACTTCCATATTGTCATCACGAATAAATAGCATCTCAAGCGAAATAACCATCCAAACAACATCCCTCACACCTCCACCAACCATCTTACCTACAAGTACGGAAACGCTACTTGTACTTCCTACAACTTCGGCACCGAGATTCACTCATTCCCCTGAACCCTCTTCCTCTCAGGAATCAATACCAAGTAGGAAGCCTCTGACAATTACTTTCACAACCCTTGGATCGGTGTCACTGGTCCTTTTACTGATAACACTCTTTATCTTCCGTCGCCGGAGGAGAGGGAGCGGTAGATATCTACACCTACCACCCAAAACGATGCGAGAGTCGAGGAGAAGAACGGCGTATGAATTGATTACCTCTGCTAATGTGCATGAGAAGGATGGGAAATCGGTGGATTTATTTAGGAAAGGAAGCTTGAGGAGTTTAAAGGGGAGTTTTAGGAGAGGAAGAGAGAGGGTACATGAACTTGAGTGTGAGGATGGGAGGGAAGAGGTTAATTGGATGAATCTAAAGAATAGGGTTAGGGAGAGAACGGTTGAGAGGCTGGGCAGTACTTTGGGGATAGAGGGTCGACCGGGGGTTCGTGATGGAGATGGTGGGAGAGGGGGGACGAGGACGGGGACGGGGAAGAGTGTTAGATGGGCTGTTGGATGAATGGTATGTTTTTGGTTTTAGGAAGTTTTGATTTCGTAGGATGGGAGATAGTCGGGATTTTAGGCGGTGAGCACTTGAGGGAATACCAAGGTGAACCTTGCACTACTTGTATGGTTCCGATGCTTATACGACTTTCAGATGCGAGGGGACAGAAGGTATATTGGGAATTAATGACAACGACAGTAGGGGAATACGTCAAGCTAGATGTTTTCATACGATGTCTAATAGGTTAACATATATAGAGAGTGGTTTGTACCTGTTAATCTTACTATTAATCCAGCTACATTTCATACTAGTGTTCAGGTTGAGTTTCGAAAATGAGATTTTTAAACATCTATTTGAATTCGTTGTCAAATACTTTTGGAATAACCGAGATCAAAGTAGATGGTATTTCAGGACGTTTATTATTATAGCTTCTTCAGTTCTTCCGCTTGAATTAATTATTCTACACTTTTAAGAAATATCAAGGGTATTTTACGACTTGCTTGATTAATTGTAATTTCGTTTACACTAAATCTTTCTTCGAGATTGTTTAAAAGAAAATTTTTCTGAGTAATATACTGGACGAACTTCAAGTGAATCAGCTACTAAAGCGAGTACTCTCAGGAGAGTTTCTTTACTAAGTAAACGAGCGGATCGTAACCAAAGATTGACATTACTATACAAATTTGTCATTCTATTATTAGAACACACTACTAGTCTTACACAGTTAACCATTTTTCAATCACCTGACATTCAGCAGCAAGCAATTTTTTGTAAAAAGGCATTTCATTTCGTAAGCTTGCATGAAATATCTTACCAACTAAACTCATAAAACTCCTTGGACTTATTTTGCAGATGGATTTCATGTTCATGAAAAATAAACGTGATATACCCCCTTGTCGAATCCTTGCATCCTTGGTTTTTTGTTGCATGTCGACAGCCACAAGCCATACGGTGATCCGAGACACATACGCCTCTCACCCCATTCTTTTCTCATCGCCAATCTCCTTAATAGGATAAAAGGTTTTAAACTTAGCTAATTTAGATCTATGCCAGATGAACCTAAATTAAACCTAAATCAGTTATAGGGCCCTAATTTATAAAATCGATATATTATAAAAATACGTATAAAATAGTAAAAAATCGCTAAAAATAAGAAAGAGAAAAGAGGAAAAAGAGTAGATTTCTATAGTATTTAAATAACTTATTAAAGTTAAAGAAGAAATTATAATGAGAGGGTTCTATTCTTATCTAGATACTAGTCTAGTATTTTCTATTTAACGCTTTTAGAGGTTTTATTAAGTAAAAACGTGATTTTAAAGTCACGTGCGTAATCTAAATGGCATCTAAATTTAAAGGCAAATAAAGCGGTAAATCTAAATTTATTTGTAAATAGAAAGGTTTAGGCCTAAATCTTCTACCCTACTCCTTGAAAATCATCTCCCCACATTGTCTGCTGATGTCATCTCGGCGGAACTATGCTCGAGATATGTCCGTATAGAGTATGGAGTACGGAGTATGATTCTTATGATATCAACTTTTGAAAGAGATCATGACCTCGCGATGGATATTTGGCGGTAAATACATCAGGTTCGCACCTGCCTACCTAGTCCTCGTTGTTCCAACTTTCTAGAGTAATTCAAGTAACTTATCCTACGCGCTTAGAACAATCCGGGACTACCTATTAATCTAGGTGATTTGGAACTATCAAGTTCCTAGATGTGGCGTAGAATCGCTTAGAATCAGTATAATTGGTGCACGTGACCTAGAGCATTCTAGAATCACAGCTTTATGTATATAAATACAACCTCCCTCTTCCTCTTTTTAAGGAGTTTGAGGCACAATAAAAGCATTTTATCACACTAGATATTGGAGGAGTTGCAATAACGGGTCATATATTTACTGCCGCTTTTAATGCCTACCGAAGCATGGATTGGAAACCTCCAGATGTAACCGCCTGGCATTTCACATTGGGGTCCAAAATCCGATTTAGGGAATGGTCGTATGAGCGTTCGGCATGGTATGCTGTACAATTCTGGTGGTAAGTCCACAGCCCTATGGAGCTAGGATTTTGTACGTATTATTTACAAAATGAGGATTTGGTCACGTACAGCTGAGGCTCCTATACAAGAGAAGTCCCAGGGACCTCCAGAATTCTCTCACCTACAATACATCATCCACCTGCTTTTGTTATACATTGGAAACCAGTCAACTCTGGCACCCAGTTTGAAGCAGCTGGCCATGCAAGAAACACCAGGGGCAAACGACTCTCATTCCCAAATAGAAATATGGTCTTTTTTACCACCAGCTCGCACTTGCAGGCTCTCTAGTCCTGTCAGCTCGATGTCAACCTCTCGACCTAGGTCAGCACTCACTTCGTCGCCTTCAGTTAGCAGGCAACTGTCGTTCTCATCAAATATTTCTCGGAATGAAGAAATCGATTCTCATGGAACAAATACTAAATTCTTGTTGGCCTCGCAAGGACCATTCAATCTCAACCAACAACTTCTCGAGCAAGAAGAGGCTTCAGAAGACAGCCATAACCCTACTGAGTATGTCAAATGGGGAATCCCCCATTACTCATGGCAGTCTTGCTGCTGAATGGAATTGCAATTGCTGTAGGACATCACTTGCACTATCGTTCTCTTCATGGTGCATTTGTGGGTTCAAAATCACAGCAGCTATGGAGCAACTTTTGGTACGGCGTATGCTTTTGTTGTTATCGCATTATTTCGTACTGCTTGTAACAACCCATATCAGCAGTATATCTGGACTCTGTTCAAAAGAAAGTCGTTGGATCTAGCTACTCTCCATAATTTATTCGGCTTAACCACAAATCTGATTGGCTTCGTCAGTATTCGGATACTCAAAGACGGGAAAGTTGCGGTTGCGATTGCATTCATCTGCTGGTATGTACTTGTTCCGAAGTTTCTGGTTTCAAGAATGTGGACAGTTTTGTTTCAAGATGAATGGACATGATTACATGTACGCCTTCCCCCCCCCCCCCCCCCCCCGCTACACTCACGGTCTTCCCAGGACTTAGAAACTTGACTAATCGAGTCTCCATGGCGGCTATAAATTGGGACTCGCAAAGCATTGTTGATTACACACCGCATAGGCAATGCATTCCTAGTAGAGAGTTACTACAGTTGGCAAGAACTTCAGCGGCAAACATGGCTGTAAGTAATCTTGTACTCTCAAGAAATTCTTCATATCTGAAATGATTCTACTGAAACTTAGATCTTGGGAAACAGGTTATCCCCGCTTCTCCACCAGGTTCCAACACGACATTCAATATCCATATTCATGGACTGAAAATCGAATTGCCCGGTCGGCTGGCGAGGGCGGTATACAGTATATAACATTTAAGAATCGCACAGTGAAGTTGCCTAATGATTGCTACCGAGAAAACTATTTCGACGCAGAGTGTGTTGATCGTAGAAAAAATGGTCGCGTTCACATTCCGCAGATTTGGGTCCAGACGGCAAGCCACAGCCTAGTCTGCCTGTTGGGAAATACCTCCTTTGATGTGAACTTCGACTTTGTTGATGGCGTCCAGACACGAGCGCAATACGATATCAAATCATTCCAGCCGGTACCTGCTCCGGATAATTTTGAAATTGTTGATATGGATGACATGTCATACACTCCCCTTTTAGCGGAAAAGCACAACTACTGTCCAATATCTTTCACTGTTTTTGCTAGCTACTCCTACCTGGCAGTTTTTGATGCTTTAATGGAACTCTTGGGGGGAAACGTCACTATGAGTATGTACGATCAGGGATCTTTGACAAGCCTTGAGAGACTTACCTAGCAATCGAGCGATATACTAAAAATTTCACTTGCATCCTGCAAAGAGTTTACGGATAGTTACTGGCACAAAAATGTCATTGGCACATCCTAAGCCGGCTTTGTTAGGTGGGAGGATGCAGAAAGTTGGGTGACTCGTCAAACTGTCATTTCACCCACTGAAAGTGGATTTAAAGAGCACTGGGAGTACCATGCTACAAGGACTCCGCCTGAAGTAATTAATATTTTCAACAGCACGATACGTCCAGCCTGGATTTGTCGGAATAATACGCTGCAACATGCGATTGAAGATCTGATGAATAACATCGCTATCAGTCTGCTCAGGCATCCCAATTTCGTGTAAGTCTTCTAATTTCGCCAGGAGATGTCGAATGGTTTGGACTGATACTAACATGCCTTCCTTTAGTGCCAAGAATGGAACTGCCGTAGATGTCATTTATTTTGCCATTCACAATATCTATCAATACGACGCCCAAAACCTTTTCCTCTCTTACGGGGTTGCGACATTGATCACCCTTTTCGTTGTCAGAATTGGCTTCTACTCTCTCCATAGTAATGGAGTTGCTCACAGCACTTCTATCTCAGTTCTTATTACTACAACCAGAAACCCTGATCTTGACAAATTATCTAAAGGACATACGCTTGGTGCTTTGCCCTTGGATAGTAATGTTGCGGGTATCAAGATGCGATTTGGAGAGTTGGGCAGGGAGAATGACCGCTGGGGAATTGGAGACATGCGTGCTGAGAGTAATGGCATTTTGAAGACGGGAGGAAGATATGTTTAAGTGTTCCAGGCTGTTAAGTCATTTCGGAAATTTGGCTTTACTGCATCGAAGAGCAAGTTCCCGCTCTCGCTTACGGTTCCTTCCAGGAAAGGAAGTCGCGACTTGGAGGGTTGAAGAAAATCTTTCGAATTCTCAACAACCAATCAACCTCCTCAAACTTCAACAACCGCCTTTCCCCTGCCCGCAAAATGGCGTCAAAACCCGCCAGCGACATCCAAATTGGGTTTGGGGGATCCGAAAACCAACCTCCCTCTCACGACCTCGAAAGCGGCCTTCACCGTCAACCAAAAACCGAGTACCTCACACATCTCCCCAATGATTGTATCGCCGCGATCACCACCGCGCTCGGCGGCCCCCCACCCAAGAGACACAGTTTGATGCAAAATCTATGGCCTGCTGCTGGTCTTGACGAAGGCCTCTACAAGCAAGTTACGCGGTATCGGTACTTTGCGCAATACAAATTCTATCTGGTCTCCGCCCTCTACAACCTCTGCCTTATCGCGCAGCTCGTCCTTGGAGCAGCTCTAACCTCCATGTCCGCTTCCGAAAATGCCAAATATGGAGTTGCGATCACAGTCATCGCGGCTGGAAACACGGTCAACGCTGGTCTTCTCGCATTGTTACATGGTAGTGGATTGCCGAGTCGGTTGAGAAGTGATATGGCGGAATATGAAAAAGTCCAGATGTGGATGGAAGAAGTGATGAGAGGGGAGGTGGCTTTAGGGTTGACGGTGACGGGAGGACGAGCGGACAGCGGAGTCACGATTCGCGACAAGGTTGTTGGGGAGGCGACAAAGAGGTTTATGAAGGCTAGAGGGACCGTGGAGAAGAATCGGCCAAGTGCGTATAGTGCCCCGAGTATGCAACAACACATCTCACATGCGAATGACGGACATGCCCCTACAACACAAGCTACGGTCACTCGCGCGGGTACAGGTCTGACACGATAAAGTATGGCGATGGAGGGATAAGAAGGAGATGGAAGTGGTGTGTGGACATTTGTGATTTGCTATGTAGCCTGTAGAAGTTTGTGGAGGATGTTTGCTGATTTGCATTGTGGAGTTGAAGGGATCGAGATTTATGTTTCATTGTTGCTGTATACAATTAGCTAGCCGACATGTTAATAATTTTAGCACTCTTCCTAGCTCTGTCGGATAGCTTCCTTATTGTTGTCCTCAACTTATGAGTGCAACTATACTATAATTGTAGAATAATTGGTTTAATTTTGGGAGACCTAGGAATAGCGAAAGTCAATTGTCCTGGATCATTCACATCAACAGTGTGGACAAGAGATTTGGTACCTACAGTTTCTTCACAAGTCCACCTCGAACCTGCCAAACTCCAATAGAAAGTTAGAGATTAATCTACACATTTCCTACACGCATAAATTTGGCCCGGGGGTCGATCCCCTGCTCCTTACTACATTAATTTGCTTTCAACATGATTTATAGATGTCTTAATCTAGCGCCAGCAAGCCCAATTCCAACTTGGCAGTGTCCATGTATTGTTTGTGAGACTCCGAGAAAAGAGCTGGCATATTGGAAAGTGCTGGCATTATTACTTCTTTCAGCCGGCAACTCAGGATACATTCCGCATGCCCTGATGGAAGACACTTAGGGAGTTCTTCAGACATGACGTCATCTACGCGGTAAAGAATTCGGACAAGATTGTAGATACTCCTTCGAATATCACTAGGCTGAACTCGGGGCCAAAGTTTTTTTTCCCGAAGACCACGGACCAAAAACCCGTGGATTATGGCGGTGCACGCGAATGTACCACCAAATCTCCTCCTATCGCAACAACGATGTTCGCCATCGTGTTTCTCAACGAGATCGTATACGCCATTCAAAAGTTGTTCAATTGTTTTGTGGCGAGCATCTTGTAGGTTTTCTTAAAAAGGGATTAGCTAGTGCACAAAAAGACCTCGATGCAAAAGAGACCAACCAAGGATGTTTAATGGCAACATCATTCCGTCCCGCTCGGGGGAATATGGATGGTAAGTTTTCAAACGACGACCTGGACCCAATCCCCATACTCCTTTGATAAGAAGGCCACCATCAAGCATGCATTTCCCCTCAAGCAAAGTATTCGCCTGGAGTACACAGTTCGTCAACAGGCACGAGAAGATTCCCTGGCGACCAAAGCACCATGCGATAAACAACCAGCCCTCCTGCCCTCTGACATTTGATTCGTTCCATTCCTCTCGCAACCAATCCTTGAGCCATGGCTTCACGAGCTTTTTACAATCATACTGATCGCAAAGAACAGCAACGCCATGGAGAGTTTCGTATGGAAGGCTACTGGGAATGTTTCCAAACTGCACGTGGGCGATTTGCAGCAGTAACAAAAGAGCATCAATTCTATCTTCGGTGAAGTCGAGAATGTGATCAAAGTCGGGATATACTGCTTTCTTCTTCTTAGATGAACGGGTGGATGTCGCTGGGCTTTCTTCGCGAATTAAAGGAAAGGGAGGCTATCAGAACAAGTCAGTTTCATGACCTACTCAAGGAAGAGCCATTTTACGTGAATAAATTTCCGCCAAACTGGGCTTGCGAACGATAGAGCATGCGAAGAGACTTTGAATTCGAATTCCTCGCCATCGAGTGTTGCCTTTGCCCGTATATCACCACCATCGAATTGAAATGAGTCCCTGGTCACCTGCATTCTGTTTGCTTGTTGAAGTAGCGACGGGAAGTTGATTGAGGACTAGAGCTGGCAGAAGAAGCGTACGAAGACTTTGATATGAATGGGTGGCGCTAGCGTACTTGTTGTACTAGAATGTGGATTGCCGGTGCGTTTCCTGGAGATTGAGAGTAAGGTATGGTGCCGGAACTCGCCCTGTCTGGCTTCCTCATGGATGCCGCGTTTGTGGCACGTGCACGGGAAATCATAAAACCAATCGACTCCTTACTCGTAAAGAACTTTAGCTTTTAACTGTAGAGCAAGAAGTTATACTCTAAGCCTCTTCTCAAATACGTTTAGAATAGACTAATAGTCTCCTATTCTTTAAAGACAGGTCACGTGTTTTGATGCCTTACAATGATACTGCTGGCCTCAAAATTGAATCTATTGTATGATAAACTAGGTATGACTGGCGTTGGCGGGTTAATGAGATTTAATTAATCGAAGATTGGGGTACATCAACGAGGGTGTTCATCAATTCGAAACTACAATAATCAAATCTCGAGCAGTTAATACTAACACCAGAATGCCTTCAACACGACAACGGATCCAACAAAAAGAGATATTTCAAATACTGCTTCATGCACTAGTTGCACTTTCAGGGGGGATTGGACAGCTGTATTGTACTTCTATGCACAGAATGGCATATTTAAGTGAGTTCCTCAAATGCCAAATCAATACCTCGCGACAACTACCGGAGGTACAACATTTACTACGTTTCGCCGACCGATACAACTAGCAAGGTTACCGCTTTCAAAACAGTGAGTTTTTCTTTCTCTAGGGGAGTGTCATCGTTAACCGAGCTCAAGGGTTTCCGTATGCTCTGCAACTTAACGTAAAAAGGACTTCGGCTTTATCAACTTGTATCGTTGCCACCATTCGAAGCCTATTAAGCCCAATTCCATGGATGTCGCGTTTACTGATACTAATGATCTCCCCAAGAAAGCCTGCTCAGGAGGTATCAGTGTAAACACCTTCTTCCCCACGTGAGCAAGTTTCCTTTCCCCAGTCAATGCTAGGAATTACTCACAGAAATGCAATACAGCTGCTGGAACGGGAAATATCTTGACACTCCCGATCATCAAAGCCACGTCAAGTATCCGGCCGGCAGCACTTGTCCATCAACCCACCCGGTTTAACTTCCTTAGGTATTTATTGAAACAATATGAGATACTGGAGTGCTTGATAAAACTCCTTGGCCAACTGATGGAAGTCAACCTTTTGTATGGAGTCAATGACACCCGTAAGCCAGAAGTCGATTCAAGTAGCTTAAATTTTTACTTTTGCCTCTCACCGATCGACACATGGTAGAACTGGATACGGCCACCATACAGGTTATATTTTTGGATGGAGAGGAGATGTTCTCCAAAAAGCCATTGATGCCAGATGCGATGTTGGTGTTGCATGCCCTCAACTTAAAACGAAAAGCCAGAGCACCGCCAACAAGTGTACACATAACCAAATATGCTAAGAGGACTTGGATTCTTGTAATTTATGCTACTCCGCGATGAGAAAATTCTAATAAACACACGTTGTAGAGCTCCCAAATCTTCCTAGAAATATGCAAGTCACGTATGCATGAGGTAACAACCTCACTTTGAGAGTATTCAACTTTGAATCAGACAACATGTTATCACATTTCGTTTATCATACGAGAATGTAGGAAGTGTCTAGGACGCTTCTTGTTGGATTCCAATTGTTCCTTGATTTACAAATAGTTCAAGCGTTGTTTATGTTTTTCTGTCAGAATATGGAGGGCTTTGAATGGATATTTAGTTATGACTAGGCTACGGTGTATGCTTTCTGTCTAAATACCAGAATGCCAATGCAAGTTGAAAGAAGAAGAATAAATACAGAATTCCTAGCAAGGCCGCTCCTATCAAGAATTTCCACTTTCATTGTCCGCCTGTTGTGGATTCGCAGTAGCGGAAACAAGATTAGAAAGATGGGGAACCTGCTCAGATAAAGCCATTATTGTGTATTGTTGGGCTCTACTCCCCTCCCCTAGTATTTTAAGCTCGTCTGATAATAAATCAAGTATATATTGCTGAAACTTGGCATTCATATCCTTCAGAGCTTCTAATTCCCCCAAAACCTGGTACTCAAACGAAGCTGAAGAACTATTGAACTAGTCAGGCTACTTCCATTATCACCCGGAAAGGCTTCTATTTGTATTACGTACGAAGAAAGTAAATCATCTGCCCTGTCCTTCAAGAAAGCCATATTCTTATCAAGCTCGCTTAACTTTTCTATCATAAGTTCTCTCGGGCCATCAACGTACGTTGCAAGTTGCATGAATCTTTTCCGTCGTCGCTGAGGTTGCCTCAAGTCTGGAGCTACCTTCACAAGAAGGGACATTGCGTCTTCCCAATTCCTGTTTGCACGATCAAGCGCCTCAAAGAATAGCAAAGCGGTTTGAGTTTGATTTTGAAGACGCTCCATTGAGCTTCTCGCCTTGTAATCCTGCAGGATGGTGCCTTTCAACTTCAAGTCGAGTTCTATTCCTTGAAGCTCTTGGCTGGCGTTCTGTGCATCATATAACTGTACACGGAATGCAACCAGGATCGCAATGGCGAATGTGAAAATGCTGATGATACTGGAGGTGGTAGAGAGCCCACTGTCATCACATGACAGACATGATGTTCAGTTACAGCTGGTGGTATTCATTTTGGGCGTGGCCTTTTGTATTTTGAGGGCAGAGGTGTGGGGTCGTAAAGTTTTTCTTGCAAAGAAATGGTGGCTTGGGAAACGAGGCTTTGCCAATGAACGAATGATTGGCGGCCATCAAATTTTGGGAGACACTATGTACCTAGGACCTCCGAGATCGGCCGGAGCTGTGATGTGTAACACGGCATACAATTCCGATTTTCCGTGCTGCAGAGGAGCAGGAATTCGTCTCTTGATTGTTCAACTAAGATCTGATAAATGTATGAGCCATCCTGAAACCACGAGTGTGACACAAAATCAAATTGACAGATGGCCAGCAGCCTCTTCATGGAGAAGAACGAGTAGGTACGCTTTATCCACCAATTGTGATATTGGCCAATCGTATTGTCTAGTAAATTCAAATATTAAATTATATTGTTCGCGAGTATTTAAGTTAATTAAGCTAATAAACTAAAGTAGAGACAATTTCAAGAGTAGAGAGTACAGGTACTTATCGAGTAACATTTTCTTAACTTGATTATTCTAGATTTAGATCAATTAAGTCAGCCAAACAGAGCATATAAATTAACCTGATCAATGCTGTAATTGGCGAAGCAAGGTGACTTTGGCTGAAATAATTAGCTATACTAAATATTGGGTATTCTTAAGACATCAAACCTCCCATGGAATATTCTAACCTAAGTAAGAAGCGAACAAACTTGAAAACTAAACTGTTAAGCGAGAATGTCTTCCTACGGATCCGATGGGCCAATTTCTTCCAGGCCCCTTTCTCTCTCTGATTTATCAACTGGAAGAGATTTTCCCGAATCAAGAGTCACCCCTTTCCCGCTAGCATTCCCAATTTCATCAACCTCAACAACCGTCTTCTTCTCAACTCCTTTACCCTCACCACCTCCAATAATTTTCGAAATATCCGTCCCCACCGGAACAAATACCCAACTCCCCTCATTTCCATCTTTCAAATGTTTCGGTCTCTTCGGTCCTTTCTTCTTACTATCCTTCCCATCCTTCCCATCCTTATCAACCACAATCTTTTTCGGTGGTCCAAGCAACAACTTAACCACTTCCCGAAATTGTAGCCTCCAATGACGCTGATACCACCATCCAATATAGCAAGTGACAATCATAAGAACGATACTCGTAACACCAGTAGGTAACCACACCTTTCTCGCCCAGGCAATATCATCTTTAGTATTCGAAGATATGCCGAAAGAGAAGTCACCGGAGCGCCAGTATTTGATCGGTGTGTAACAGCGGCAATTCCGGTAAAGACCAATGAGCTGGAAGAAAGTCCCAAAAACGGATGTAAAGAATGAGCCGAGAATGATGAAACCCAAGAGTGCTTTATGAACAAATGTTGACAGTTTGCTGAGTTTGCTAGACTTATCGTTCGAAGATGCGGTATAAGATCTATTCGGATGTTTCTCGATGTCCCGGTCTATATCGCGAGTGATTAGTCGGTTGGTACTTTGCGCCAGCTTAGCCGAAGTCGTTCTCCAAAGCGTTGTAGGTTTCATCGCATAAAACTCCCACCCCCAAATCGCCATATAACAAACTTGGAAGCAAAAGTATAACAGAAAAGTAAAAGTCCGGCAAGACAGTCCCACGGCCGGGGTATAGAAACTTGTTAAGAAAGCAAGGAGAAAAGGAAGACCCATGAGAAATACCACTATCCCAGACATGATGACCCAATCCCAGAAATCGAGTTCGATATCCAATTCATCCTCTTCTTCTTTCTTCCCGTCTTTCCTTCCAATTGACTTCTCGTTGTCTGCTTCTTTTTTGGCATCTGTCTTCTCGCTCGCTTCTTTTTTTGTCCTTGGTTTCGACAAGGGGTATTCTTTCACCAATCGCCGAACCCATAACCTCTTGTTCATTCCTCTCTCTACCATTCGTACTGGCACATACACACTGCTATAAAATCTCTGCCACCAACTCTTCCACCATCCTTTCGCCGTCTCTTCTTGTCGAGCCCAAGGTTCCCGGACACTGCACATGATAACCTCCAAAGTATTAGGATTGTTCCCCGCTAGCAAACAACCACTAACAATTGCAACATGAGGAACGATCATCCACCACATTCCAAAGGCCAGAGCATGCGAAGTATCGTTATCACCAACTGATGAAAGATTCTGAATAACCGAGAAAAGGAAAGAACCGACGAAAAATACAACAGCTGCACCGACAACGGCTCCAAAAGAGGCTTGACAATCTAGCATTGCTTTGAGTCGTGTTTCGGTTGTTCTTCTATAATTGTTTTGAAGATCCGTGAGTTTCTTGGTGAGCTCATCTGAAGGAGTTTTGTCATTGGTTCTCATCTCTTTTTCTTCGTCCTCAACTTGTATCAGGTCCTTCGGTTTGATCAGAGTGTTGATATCATCCCACACCGACCTCTCGACTATATCTTTCTTGTCAGTCGACCTGACAGGAGTGCTTTCATTCTCAACATGCTTTCCATTGTCCACATCGCCTTCCTCACTCCCTTTCTTCTCCCCTAAATCATTATTCCCCACCTTTCCCACAACCGTTTTCTCCCTCCCAAATTCCAGATTCCCAACAAGAACAACATACAGTCCTCCAACCCTTCTATAGAACCTCTCTCGTCCCCCATCTTTCCCAGTAAAACTCTCAGTCCGTACCCCCTTCAACATCCCACTAACAACCCTCCTATCGAGTCTCGCTTCATAAAGCCCACTCAACATCATCGGACCAGCTGTACTAAACACCACTGCTACCCAGAAAACAGTGTTTATCAAACTGATAGCCGTAGCAATGGTAGCGCGAACAACCATGAAGAAAGAGGCTATCAAGATATAAGAAATTAGGTTAATGAATGTTTTCACCGTTTTATCGCCATATTCTGCTTTATGCTCTTGGATGACTTGGGTTTTTTCTGGGGTTGAGTTTTCAGCTTGGGAATGGGAGGGAGGGGTGGAGGATTGCATTTCTTCGTCGTTGGGTGGAGTTTTGGGATTTCGTTTCGGGAAACAGGAGGAGATAAGGATGAGGAGGTAAGTATTTATTGTGGCGATCAAAGCCTTGAGGGCCGTTGTGAATTCCCACCAGGATCTTGGGAGGTCCTCGAAGTGATTGTGAAAGAGGCCGTCGAAGATGTTGAGGACTGATCTTCGTGGTACCTGGTTTCCGGAATATGTTAGCATAACTGAAATTCTAATCAAGGGAGAAGACGGTCCAAGTAAACGGGTCGAGGCACAACCGAATTTCTAAAGGCTTTGAAGAGACTAGATCGATGTGCGAATGAGGAATGAACGACCCGAAGCTCGACTATGTCACTTGACTTCTCATTCACTCCAACAACAAACACCTCCCCAAGACAAATGACAACGAAAAGATGAAAGGGTACAGTCACTTACATTCAAACAAAATACCGTACTCGGCAATATAAACCCCACAAACGGCTGAACCCACTGTCCCAGATTCGCATTACTACTCCTCTGCCACCCCCCACAATGATCCCGACACCAAGTATACGGGACCGTCACCTGCGGCGCACCCACACTATCAATCCCATCCCCAAACTTAGCACCACAAGGAAACTGTGAATTATTGAATTCCTCGGGTGCTAAATTTAAAAACGGTCCTTGCAAACCCGGAACAGTCCTCGGCCCAAAAACCTGTTGATTTTCAATAACATAAGTCTCAGCAACAGCTTTGAGACAACACGTTCCAAAGTTTTGACCGCCTACTGAGGGGGGACGTTTTAGGTTTGGAGAATCGCGGAGGGGGGTGAGTTGGGGGATGGCGTCGTAGATGGTGTTAAAGCGGGCGGAGGCGTTGAATGTACTTGTTACTAGATGGGGGAGGGTAAGGAGGAGGAAAAGAATGGTGTTTATTGGGGCAGGAGGAGGAGGTGTCATGTTTGATTATTTTTGTACTCCGTAGCACTCGCACCGCAGAGATGTGAAACTGAGAAGTCAAGCTTTCAAAAGGAAAGAAAATTTATTGGGAAGGGATAAGTTATATACACCAAAGCCCCGCGGTTCGCAGCAGAGCCTCCGTTGTATCACTTTTCTCAAGTAACAGGACAGTATATGTTGTGTGACAACACATCCCATTCACCACCAATGAAGCTCCAAGTTGAGATATCAACACACAGAAGGAGAGGGAGGAATATTGTAGGGCAGCTAGGGCAGAGCTTTTCGTCTAACGATGTCAAAAGCGTTCTAATATCAGAAAGCCATGTCTCTCAACTGCATGTTGTTTTCCCACCTGATATCAAAAGGCAGTGCAGCTGTTGGGTAGCCAATATGGATCGGCGATTAAACATCCTCATTCAACCAATAAGACCAAACTTCGTGCACTTCGGGGACTAGTAGAGACCAGGAGGGCAGTTCCAATGATACCCTACAATCAAATTAACTTCATTATCCCGCTTCCTCTTCCTCCTTCTAATTCGATATAACGAAAAGGGTTTTCACCAAAGGAAATGCAGTCCTCCCAATTCATAGGGTTGCAACAAGACTCGACATTATTGTGGCGTAAGACTATCCTATCCTATCTCGCCTCTCAACCAACCCCAGTCCTCAGCTGTCTAAGAAGAGAAACCAGAAACGAGGCGCAACCCTTTAGAGAGGGAGCAATTTTCTGCGGGGGTAGAGAGCAAGCCACCAATATTCAAAAATGATCGCGGCCAGCCTCATGTTGGAGGAAACAAAGTGAAGCTCTGAGGTCGCCGTACAGCTGATGGGAAAAGAGGGAACTACAACAGTTGTATTTTCATTTGGCACAATCATGCCCTACTGTTTCAGGAAGATACAATCTATGGTACGGACATCTCTCCGTACTTTGTAGAAGTTGTGAGACATCATGCCCGGGGTGGCTTCTCACATGACAGAATGTTCGAGTGCTCATCTTCAAACTTCAGCACCTTATATAAAAGCTAGAGCTGTGCCCATCACCTCATGAGAAAAATTTTGAAATATCGAGCGGACTGGAGTATATGCTCGTTGCAATGACCTCAATTAACTAACTAGTAGTACAGATATCGGAATTCTAAAAAGAAAAATCACCCGTATATGAAAACACCTTGCTGCAAATCATAAAAACATCTAGACACGCTTATAAAAACAAACAAAAAGGAAACAAAAAACCCAAAATGAATCATCGAAGTTGAAGAGGATATTCATCACAGAATAAATTCCTCATCAAGCCAATGCCGAAAAACAACTTTACCCTCATCGTATCGCGGTTTATTCATACGCACAACAATTGCCGCATGACTATGATTAACCTTATGTATATGCACCGGATATTTCCGCCATCCAACACTATCAAGAGTTTGCACCATCCGGAATTGGTACGGCGCAAGGGCTAAAGTCGGCGGGTCATGTGGTGATGTCTTTTCGGAAGTTTCATGGCGAAGAAGGACGGGTTTATCAAGACAGGAAGATGATCGCGGGGAACTAGGTTCTTCTGAAGCAGCTTCTTCTTCGGTTCCTGCAACGAGATATTCGTGGCTTTGGGCGTTGTTGAGATTTTCGTATGCGTCTTCGACAGCTCCTCGCATGCCTGTGAATAATAGGGGGACTCGGTAGTTTCCTGGCTCGATTCCGGCTAGACCTCTTTCGTGGAGCTTGATTCTTCGGTTGCTGCGTAGGGATTGAACTCCTGAATTTAAAAGGAATGCTACGACACCGATTGGGATGAAGACTATCATTGCCATGAGGAAAGGCAGTCGTCCATAGGTGGTTTGACTGGCTTTCACAAACCTTTCGTAAAAGGTGCTTTGCGTCTCTTCTGGATCCAAGGGCGCGACAGGGTTGTTCGGGTCTAGGATGATGTCTCCATAGCCTTCCAAATAATTGAGCTTGACTTTGTCCAAATTGATATATGGATCTTTCTTCGCGATTCCCGTCGTGTAATAAACAGCACTACGATCGTTGACGATATTGGCGTATAATGTCCTCCTCTCAAATTTGGCAAGACCCTTGATGAATATCGACTCGGGATCTGCAAGTACCTCCAACAATGGTCTCTCGGTATCTCGGAATTTGTCTATTGTGAACAATTGTCTACCAGACTGTGAAAGTGTTCGTGCTCCAAGGACATTCCAAAGATGATTGTGCCAGCCTCTCAAAGGCGTCCGGACACCCAAATGAGGGCTTGCGAAAGTGTTGAAGTTCTGCTACCATTAGCATAATCGAGGCAATCGGAATTGCGCTACTCACCACCGGTGTAATCTTGTCAAAGACGCCTTTACTATCAAGTAAGCCGACGGCGTATCTTGCCACGAGGCCGCCGAGGGAATATCCTACTAATGACAGCCGCTTTATCTCCTGTCCCTTCTTCGCCAGCTTCTCTATTTCCTCCTCAATCTCCTGGCACACTCTCTCGCCACCCAACTCAATTCCGTCATATGTAAAACTGCCACTATTGCGCTTCGCGACGAGGATATGGAGGTTTTCTTCGGGATGTTTCTCTCGCAGCGACTTAGCCATCTGTTCTAGGTGGTTTGGGTTTCCCCATAATCTATGGGATCCCTCGTCAGCGCAGAACCGTGGCAGGATCGGGGAATGGAAAGCAGGACTTACCCGTGGACCAGCACACAGAGATGCTGGGCTTCACGGCTGGCTCCGGTGTAATCCATGATTTGGTTGGAAAAGAAGGCCCGGTCCAGAGAAGAGAAGGAGAAGGGAAACAATGCGCGGGTTTGGTGGTAGAAGTAGTGAAGGGAGAGGAAGTCCCGCTGCGGCGAGACGACCCTCCGATCACTAACTTAACTCCGTATTAACTGCAGCTGGCTCACCAGTGGAGCAGAATCCCGCAAGGCTGAAGGTTGCGCGCGTTCAGGCTGTCCTTCTGATTCGCTACAGGGTATGTACAGGGGATATACAGGGTGCGTACAGGGTGCGTACAGGGTACGCTTTGTGTAATGACGCACCGTTTGGGCTACCTCGCAAGAGAATTTCCTACACTTCGGCGAGGACAAGACGAGACGAGATGATGCAAAGGGCGGGAGAGGAGGCTTATCTATGTAGAGCCTCCTTCTCCAGATTACTGGGACATTACAGGGACATTACAGGGACATTACAGGGCAATCACAAACACCACCTTTCTCCTCCTTTGGACAAACCCCAAGATCTGGCTGTTATCGAGTGCAAGCATGGTATGGATACACTGATAAGGACCACCAAGGCCAAAGCCCAGCTTCACCGACGGCTACTTATCGTGCCTGCCAGGGGTATGAACTCATGTGTATTGGATAACACAAGAGACGGTCCTCCTCAGAAAAGGGGATGTTTTCCAAATGAAATATAGACTTAGCCTTGATTCTGCAACTGTGAGTCTCGTAAAAGCGGCAGTAAATACCCCAAGTTCTGTCGTACCTGCCTATAACTACTGTTACTCCAAGTAATCATTTTATATGTATCTCTTTAACCAAGTGATTTGATTATCTAAAAAGTGCTTAATTTCTTACTTTGAGAAGAACCGAGAGATATTTACTCTCTGCCCTTCCAAGGGAAATCTCGCCGCTCTCGCTAAAATAGTTGCCCGAGGTTTTGGCGCTGCAGTTGACCTCAACTCCTGACTTCCAACTTCACCAGCCCCATCAAACATGACTGGAACTTCCCAAGTCTCACGACCTCTGAATTGTTGATTGGGGTTTGCATGAGTCTACACTCTTGAGATACTAACCGCCATTCAGACTTTGTCTTGCCGGCTCTTTGAGGCTGATCGACGCTCGTACCCTCGGACAAAGACTCTTCAACCTCATTTGCAAGTTCAACTTCCCTGTCGCCAACGCTATGAAGAGCGGCAAGAATTACACGTGATATCATATTTATCTTGATACTTCCTTTCACCTCTGTCTTGAGATTCGTCGAGGCTGAACCAAAATCTTCCATCGACGTCTTTGCGGCCAGGTCCACAAGACCGATGAAGACTCATATCGATAGCGGTACATATGAAAATCAATACTCGGTTTAATTTAATCGTCCTCTCAGAAACTACTCCTGTCGGAAATAATTATACCGACATCAAAAATGTTCACCTCCAAAGGTCTTTTCTCAGAGATACAGTGTCCATATCAAGAGACATGTGTATTGCCAAAATGCATATTTGCACACTCAAAGGGCCTGGTAAATGCGCCACCTCCAGTTCAGAATGAGGTCCCCGCTCAACTCGACAGCCAAAAATCACCAGGAGGACCAGCTCGAAAGAGACAGAAGCTGGACAGCGAGAATCATGCTGCTGAGCGAGAAATCAGCAAACCCGCTGTAATTCATTCAAAACCTAGATCCAACTTAGAGTTGAAAGAGAGGACAAGCCGGCCCTTGAAATCTCTGAATCGAGAGATCTCTCCACCTCCATCACGAAAAAAGCCCAGTCAAAGCCTGACAGGAAGCACTTCTACATTATCACAAGCACCCAACAGCATGTCACGAGCCTCTAGCACGAGTACAGTACAGACACCCAGCAAACCAGCTGAAGAGAGAAAACCATCTGTCAAGGCAGCCCCAAAGAAGGAAGCCTTAAATCCACGAGCTCTCAGAGTCCCGCCTCCCGCAACGCACCAGATAAGATTTTCATACGTGCGGGCTCTTCACGAACAACTCCAAAATCTGAATAATCAGTTGGCAAAGGATGCAAACGACGTCGAAGAAAACCTTGTACTTTCAGAACAAGGTCTTATCACTATGGCCTTGGACATTGAACAGGACGCCACCGGCCAACCGAGCATCTACTCCAATGTCGTAAAGAATAAAATTCTGCTCTACAAGAGGATGGCAGTGGGTAAATGGAAGGAAGAACGAGAGAAAGCTGTTGAGGCAGAACTCGCAAAACAAAAAGCCAGAGAAGCACCCAAGACACCCAAATCCGACCGACCGGTTTTCGAACCAGGAGAACCACCCAAACCCATCGTAACAGGCCTCACACCAGAAGAAGAACTCGACTTTCTCCCAAGACTCTACTCACACATCGACGACCTCTCAAACAGCGGTTATGTAACATCCATCCCAACACCCCAAGAAATCGACTCCGCCAACAAAGGAATGGAAGCCTCTAAAGGCTGGGAAGTCTGTGACCGCTGCAAAACCCGATTCCAAGTCTTCCCCGACAGACGAGAAGAAGACGGAGCCTTCGCCTCAGGAGGCCACTGCACATACCACTACGGAAAACCCTACTTCCAAGATCGCAACCCCAACGATCCCAAATCCAAACGGGAGAAGAAATATCGCTGCTGTGGACAAAACATTGGTGATTCCGCTGGCTGCACCAAAGCCGACTCCCACGTTTTCAAAATTACAGAGGTCAAACGTCTCGCCGCGGTCTTGAATTTCGAGGAAACACCGGAGAATATGGGGAAAGAGGAGGAAAATCCGGTTTGTATTGATGGCGAGATGGGGTATACGGTTTATGGACTTGAACTTATACGATTAACTGCTACTTCGTGGCCTTCGGGGAATGCTATTTTTGATGTCCTCGTCAAACCACAAGGTGGGATTTTAGATCTCAATTCTCGTTACTCAGGCGTCTATCCAAAAGACATCGCCAATGCGCCCCCATATTCTCCGGACTCCAAACCTCCTACCGATACATCCAAGAAACAAATCCTACAAATCGTGTCCTCCCCCTCTGCGGCACGTACCCTCCTCTTCTCACACCTCTCTCCCTCAACACCCCTCATCGGTCACGGTCTAGAAAACGATCTCAACGCCACCCGTATCATCCATCCAACCATCATCGACACCGCTCTGCTTTTCCCTCATAAAGCGGGGTTGCCATATCGAAATGGACTCAAGATGTTAATGGCGCAATATCTGAATCGACAGATTCAAGTTGTGGTAGATGGCAAGATGCTGGGTCATGATAGTAAGGAGGATGCTAATGCTGCGGGGATGTTGGTGAGATACAAGATTGGAGAGGAGTGGAAGAGGTTGAAGCGTGCGGGGTGGGTGTTTAAGGATGGGGAACTTGTTGGGGAGGGGGATGCGAAGGGGAAGAGGAAGAGGGATGAGGAGGTGATTGAATTGAGTGATTGACGTGGGCGATGCTGATTGTTTAGTTGGGAGGGCTGGGGCGAGAAGTAGGTCAATGATGAACTTGCATTTTGACTATCCAGGTCCCATAAAAAGCTACTACTAGGTGAGGTATAGCGGAGTGGCAGCATATCGTTGCATTATATAGAACACACATTTAATTCCGCATGTGCTGAATTAGACTAATAAGCTATCGTGTTGCAAATCACCAACAAATGTACATTCTCACAGCCAAACGCCCCCCTTCCATCCCAACGCCATCAATTATGCCCTTCCATGCGAATCCCCACACTTTTAAAATTCCATCTCCATCTCATGCTCCTCAACAACCCGCATAAACTTTGCCACGAAAGCCTCCAAATGGAAAATAACCTTCGTGCCCAATCGTATCCGGTGTTCGTAGAAAGCACTCCACTTCACAATATCCGCCTTCAACGCATCATCCACCAAAGGTATTAACTTAAACGTAAGAGTTTTGAGGATCATGCTGGGTGGTATGCAATGAGTGAGGAGATCGTAGAGTTTCGCACGGACTTGGAGGATTCGCGCGGGACTGTGTTCGGCTACTATTTCTTGGGCGACTGTTGAGATGAGGGATTCCCAATCGGGAGGTGGGATGGGTGTCGAGTCTGTTACTTTCTCACTAGGTTTTATTAGTAACTGCCAAATGAATGAAGGGGAGTTTTCGTGAACGTACTTCTGCGCATGAACAGCCTCATACATCAACAACGCCCTCCTCAAATTCCTCCCACTCTCCTTCGCAATTCGTTTCTCTAGTTCCCTCGCAGCAGGAAACCCCTCCTTCTTCCCACTCCTCGCAAGCACATCACAAATCTCCCCCTCACTCGGCGCCGGAACCCTCACAAGCAACGTCCTCGACCGAATTGGCGCAATAATATTCGCCGTACTATTCGCCAAAAGTATCAACCTCAAATTAGGACTATACTTCTCCATCGTCCGCCTCAACGCCGCCTGCGCATCCCGCGTCAAATGGTCCGCCTCATTAATAACCACGACCTTAAACTTCTGCTTGGCACTCTGATCAACTTGCTGCGTTTGCGCCACCTCCTTCAATAGATCTTGGACGACGACGCGATCGTAGTTTCCTACATCGGAAGGTGTGATTTCGAGATGGTAGACTGAGGCTACGATGTTGAATTCTAGTTTTCTGTTTGAGGTGGTTTGGAAGACGCGCGAGTCGATTTTTATCTTTTCGACTCCGGGGCCGTAGAGCTCTTTTAGGGTTGCTACTATGCGGGTTTTCTTTCCGGCGCCGGAGGGACCGTAGACTAGGAGGTGGGGGAAGTCGCCGGATTGTGCCTTTTGTTTTGTTAGTATTTTGAGGATGTTGATCGGTGCGGGGAGAAGAGGGGGACGAACGAGGGAGCGGAGACGGGTTGACAGATCTTTGTGGTAGGTTAGTTGGTCGAGGGAGCGGGGACGGTGTTTGTCTACTAGGAGAGCCATTTTTGCGGGTTTGATGGAGGGAGGTGTGGTGGTGAGGGGATTCTAGTGTTGGAGGGTGGTGAGGTTGAGATTTTGGGGTGGTAGACGCGATGAGAAGTCGCGTAGAGCTTCTTCGCGTTGATTGATTGGATTCTGGGGGTGTGTCTTTAGCAAAAGAGCTGTCACATGATGGTACTAAGCCAATTTAAGAGTTTTGTTGCACATCGCAAAAGCCGCCTGCATGATTAGCGTGTTTCTAGTACTCCCCACCCATATATATACTCAAAGCTTGTCGTTGAAAGGTCGCGGGGTGGGAGGGATTTTTGGACCTCGCCCTTGACCATGGATTTCTCTACAGTCCGATGATTCAAACTCTTTTTGTTTGCGGTCCATTGAGTCTTGCAAATGAGAAAGTCATTAATTGTCTCGAATGACAAAGGTCTCGCGACGATTTTTCACGACAATTAAACGTCCCTTTCCATCATCAATCACCACTTCTCTTTTGGCAATTATTTGAGAAATATTGAATTTCATTTCTAAGAGCGTAGCAAGCGATGGTAGCTATTTTGAATTGATGGGGCATGAGATTGACTCAAATTTCTGCAAATTTCGCTACATCGCAACAGTTCTTTCCCTACCCCCTTCCGAATGCCCCCTTTCTGAAATGCAAGTGTTGAGACATCACTTCCGACCAGCGGATGCCTCGAGATCGACCAGTCTTTTCAAGCACTTGCAACTCCATTCTCGTTCTCCCAGTTTTCCGAGCATTCTTTTGTCAGCATTCGCTTCCCGCCAAATCAAGGCTAATCCTCAACTCCTCTCAGAACAGATTCCTGTATCTCTCAACTGCCTCAAAAGTATCATTGCCCTCTTGTTTTCCCATGCCAATAATATCAACATCATCAAGGTTGGTAGAATGCTGTTCTCCTATAAAAGCACAAGAACTAACGTCTCCCTTCCATTTCACGTTACTCCTCTTGAGATCCCAGTGTGGCGAACCCATATCCTCAATCACCAAATGGAAAAGCTCTCTCTTCAAACTATGTCCTTTCTCAATATAATACAGTATCGCTTCCGATCGGCGGATAATATCATCAGCAGACAATCGGTCACGAGGTCGAAAGGCAAGGCATTGGAGAAGAGTGAGTTACAGTATTGTTGAGTAAGGTGTTGCAAGGATATGTGGCTCTTGAGATGTAAACATCCCTCCTTGGTGAGCTACGACGAACAATTCTCCTTCTGGGTGGTAGCTTCTGTTTAGAAAACCGTTGACAGTGGCTCCAATTGACCAGATGTTTGAGTGGGATCCAATTGAACGTTGTGGGTGGGTTTTGTAAGCTTGTTCCTGTTTCTCAATGAGTGTTGGCCTCAAAACTCGGATGTCATAACTTACAGGCGTCAACCAGCTAGGAGCTCCTCGCCATTTAACGCTCTCAATCCATTTGGGATCGTTGGGGTTGGAAGGTAACCAGGCAGCTAAGCCGAAATCCGCGAGCTGAAAGCAAGTTAATTCCATCTAACTAATTTTTAAGCCTATGTCCGCTGAATAAAACTCCTTACCTTAAAAACATCTTGACCATAATCGTCTTTTGCACACCAGAACTTTGACGAGTTAGCCAAGCCAATGCAAATGCAACGTCAAGACTCACCGTTATGAGGCCTCATGTCAAAGTGTACAATTGGTCGGTGTCCAGCGGCATGATTCATCTTATTACCACGCTCAAGTTCTTGTACTCCTTTGGCGAGATGGTTCAAGAGTCTCCAAACCATATCTTCGTCCGGATATCGTGATCTATTCTTCATGATTAGTTCCTGAAAGCACCACCAAGATTGTGAAAGACAAGAAATCAAGTGACTTACCCTCTAATCTCCCTAACCAAATCCGACAAATCCCCCTTCTCAGCATACTCCAAATAAATCCTCCCAACCATGATCCCACTATCAAACCTCTGACTTCCATCTCCATTGTCAGCCCAAGGACTCGGATCCCTTTCCCCATCCGCTCCAGTCCCAGCAGCCCAATGAAAAGATTTATATATCTTGATCACATGTTCTGCACCTGCTGCAAGAAGCTGTTGCAACTTCCTAGACTCAGAGTAAAGAGCAGCGGACCCGACACCCGGAGGAGATTGCTTGACAACCATATAATTCGGCATATTCGGGTTGTAATCACCGATATATTGAAGGAGACCGACGATTCCGTAAGATCCTTTCCCGAGGGCTTTGACTGGTGGCCAAGTTTTGGGAATCTCTTTCCAGTATTTTGAGCTTTGGAACCAGAGTTGTTCGCTTGGTGGTATGGAGGGTTTTGGTGGTTTGAAAGGGAGGAGCGACTCTTCTTCTGGGAGGGAGGGGTATTGATGTTGGGTGAGAGGAGTGGAGAGATCTTCTGGTGAGAAGGTGTGAGTGGATAGTGGAGTTTCCGGGTCTGAGGAGGAGGAGAGATATGTTTTGAATGGATCGTCGATGGGATACTCGACATCGTCGGTCTTTGGTCTCTTGTGGGTGTTCTCGAGTGCGTTGAATGCATTTGAGATGGATCTGTGACTTGAGAAAGTGCGGCGTCGCTTTCTGACGTTGGGGTAGAGGCTATCGTCCTCCATCTTTTCCTCCATCGTGGTGGTTGGGTGGGAAAGCAAGATTGTGCAAAGCAAGTATGGTGCAAGTGTAGGAGGTTGAAGTGAGCTTGTCAGAATAAGGTGCTTTGTATACTTAGCAGAGATCTAAAAGCGATTGATCAAAAGTGAGCCCGCTTAAAAAGACGCTAGCAGTAAATATACATGGACAGCGGATTTGAAGGTGAGTTTGTCCTCGCTTGAGTGTTGTTTATGTTGCACTGACCAGTTGTTGGACTTGGAAAACTCGCTAAGCCATCCATTTCCCCTTTTTGTCAATGCAAGACCATTTTTAACGCAACCTCATAAGGCACCATCAAAAAGGTTTATTGCAGTCTCTCCTTTT
This sequence comes from Hymenoscyphus fructigenus, assembly GCA_001414455.1. Classification (NCBI taxonomy): domain Eukaryota; kingdom Fungi; phylum Ascomycota; class Leotiomycetes; order Helotiales; family Helotiaceae; genus Hymenoscyphus; species Hymenoscyphus fructigenus. Next base: position 113,989 of record LKUV01000027.1, on the reverse strand, counting down.
GATATTGAGAAGGAAACAGCAAAAGGGAACTAAACTCGATAATTAAGTTGAGAACTAGCCAAAAATGTAGGGAAACAGCACCCAGTGTCATTACTGGTATGTTTTATTCACCATTCTCGGGATTAACTAATAATTTGTTGGGATTGGTTAATGAAGTCTCATTGGTTAATAAGGTCGGACTTTGTAGGTAAAACGTCTTATTCGCTAACACTTTCTCATGTGTTACTATGAATGCTTTTACTAACAGTTGGATATTGAGGTTATTATTGATACCTAACCTGCTCTATTTCTCCGAGTTTATAGTAAAATGCTTATTACTTTTTTCTAACTAGATCACGACTTTACCCCGCGTTATTTTAGCTTGTACTGAGTGGAAATGTGGTATATATTCGTAGAATATAATATGACTTTAGCTATAAAGAAGTAGGTCTAGTCTAGCTGATTAGGAGTAAAAATAGAAGGTAGAGGGTGTATTAAACCTATACAAAAAAGCTAGAGAAGATTGGGCGTTCGTAGATTAATATCTACATGTCTAGGAATAGCTTTGTTTTTTATGTTAGCGAATAAGGTGTTTTGTTCATAAACTTCGACTTTATTGACCATTCTTACGATATTAGTCAATAAGCTGGCTAGAATGGTTAATCCCGAAAATAGTGGATAAAACATACCAGTTGGCTTGTGGAAGGCTGTACTGCGATAAGGGCCTAGCCATCAAAGTTTGTTACAAACTCGCAAGTGGAGTTAAAGGTGTCAGTTTTTCAAAACAACGAGAATGATGTAATCATTGTTTCCTATGTGAAGTCCCAAGTCTCTTATAATTGCGAACTGTGGTATCAGTCTCAACATTTTGAGTTACTATATCCCTTCCAGACACCCAATGCACTCCCCAAAACGTGCACGCAGAGTGGATAACGTGCTCCCGAAGAAGGTCTTTGAACGAGGTGCACGTACTACATAGAGGTTGATGACACCATAAAACTCAAGCACTCGAGCCTCGAGAGGTTCCAATTTTGAGTGCACATTTTGAGAAGCGCATCTAGTGTCTGGAAGGGATATGAACTCCTGAGAGCAGTTTCGAGGAACTATCTCTTCTTTAGTATTCTTACGTTTTCTATAAAAAAATATAAAAAGTAATACAATTATAGTTGTTATTATCAAGCTAATACGAGATGTCGGGTCATTCTCCACAGGCCTCAAATTCAATCAGTTCAATATTATCTATATTAACATCCAAACATTTGGAATTCCAAACTCCAAATTCAATCTTTGAATTGCAATAAATTTCCTTTAGTTGAGTTTCAATCGTTGAGCCTTCTCTTCGATTCCAGTTTTTGCGATTGAAAGGTGGTGAACAAGGGCTCTGCATCTATGTTAACCTGGTACTTTAAAATGAGATTACAGTCGATTTTCGGTCCTCCGACCGGGTTAAATCCTATTAAAATAGTCTTTCTATTCCTAAGGGAAATGAATTGATAGTAGAAATAATGGTGATGCGTCTATGGTGAAGTGAATGCCGGCCCCTTTTTACACTCGCTTAATTTGTTGTTTTTTACCTACCAGCTGTTTTTGGTCTAATGGGAAGACCATTTCGGACGGTTTCGGTTTCTATGACAGAATTGTCCTAATATTAATTTGCAAAAATGAGACTGTGAAAAATCTGAAAGAAGAAAAGAAAAACTTGCACGTAAAAGCCTACCATTTTTATTCTCTATTCATACTAGTTTAGACGATGTGATTGCCCCATTTTATATTACACGAAATTCATTTAATTAAAGAAAGGCAATGTAGATACGAGTATCCTGTATTTTGGGGGGAACTAAATTTTCAAGTCTTACCATAACGTGACTTATGGGGATCTCGGACACTTTTTGCCCCACTATTTTTTTGATCTTGTTCTACGAGCTATAGAATCTTCTGGGTTACTCTCTAACTCATTCATACTACTCTCTGACTCTTCTCCTTTAATTTCTCCTCCTACTTCTTCAATTAGGCGCTTTCTTGGCCTTCCACGAGGCTTCTTTTCCTTTGGCTTCTCCTCGGCCTCGCGGACAATTTTGAGTACTTCCTCTGTACTAAATACAAATTCTCCCTGTAACTTGATCCTCTTGCCCTTAGTTCTCTTCTTTCGAGTCTCAAGTAACGCCTTGTACTTAGCTAGCTCTTTCTCAAGAAGGGCTATCTTAGCATTCTAGGTTTCAGCTAGAGTGCTTACTCGCTTAGCATATCGACGAGTTGGACTTGTAGGCAGAGTATAGCTTGACATAGCTGAATTGAATACTAAGTTAGCTTGCTGAAGTTGAGTGCTGTCCAGAGGAGAGCTTGTAAGGAGAGAAAGGTCAAGGTCTGCTGAGTTTTGGCTATTATATAGTGTTTGGGGTAGCTGGAGAGTAGCAAGTAGGAGTTTGTTGAGTATCTTTCGTGGACTAAAAGGTACTAACCCAGCACCTTTCTATCTACTCTTAATATTAGCCTCTATCAAAGCCTTCTCTCGAATCCTTTGAAAGAGTTCTAGCTATTCAGCTCACTAAATACGCTGGATTCTAGCCCAAGAATAGCAATCAACCTCTGATGTATGATATTACTTCATTGGCCTATATACCCTAACATCAAGGGGCTAGAGCAAGTGCAAGCAATGAGGAGGTAGGATAAGCAAGTTAATGTTCTTATTAATACAGTACCTAATTATATTACTAGTAATATAACTAGCATAACTGTCTATTATCAAAAGTCGTGGCTTGCTACCTGAATTTTTCTTTGATTCTAGCTCAAAAATCTTACATAGCTACTTAAACCTATAGCTATTCAATGTCTAGCCACTAGAGCTTATTGAGAAGTGCTAGTTCGATGGTGTTCTAACTAGAATCCACCTAGAATTTGTGTTCTGAGCCTTAAAAATAATAAGTAGTAGTAAAGCACCTCTAGTAGTACTAATATACTCTAGAACTGTAACCTACTCCTGCCACCTAGCTGTGACCTTCTAGTTGGATTTTAGAGTTGAATTAACAATAATCTATGTTAATTGAGTTTCCCTGATAGTAAATCTAGTCTCGTCTATATTATATATATCTGAAGGCATGTATTTCTGCTCATTGAGACATGCCTTAAACATGTTAAACCATGCCTAGATCTTCTCTGAAGTAGCTTCTTTATGCTGTGCAGACTCTAATTGACGCGAATAGCATTCCTTTAGATAAGGGAACCTATTTAAGAACTAATATATCTATTCGTGGCCAATAGTAACTACTTCGTTGGTGGGAGTAGCTAGACGTGTTGCTAAGCTAACATGTCTGTTCTAGACCTCTTAAACTGTTTCCTTCAACAACCTAGGCGTTATTAGGTATCTAGTAGCTGTTAGACGTGAAATCTATTGTGCTAAGGTTCTTTCTTCTGCAGGAGAAAGGACCTGGTACTGTTCGTGGCCCTGAGTATGTGATTTACCTTTAGCAATCCTATCTAACAAGGTAGACTTTGGTATCTTAAAGCTCTTTGCAGCTGCTCTAGCTGATCTGAATTCGTTGTTTTGAAGTGCCTCAATAGCCTTTTGAATATTCTCTTCAAGAATATAACTATTAGAAGTTTTTTTATAAGTCATGTTGAGGGTTTGTATAGGGTTAAAGAAATTGTGGGGTAAAAAGTGTCCGAGATCCCCATAAGTCACGTTACTTGGGAGACGAGCTCCTGGTGGACGGAAAAAACGGCAGTAAATATTAGGTTCGTACCTGCCTATCTTACTCGTTGTTCTAACACTTTAAAACAACCTAGCCTGATTGTTCCAAAGCTTTAGATTAATATTTTAAATTGTTCAAAGTATCTAGGGTAATTATCTTGAGTTACTCTACATTATTAGAACAACGAGCTATGTAGGCAGGTACGAAAAACTGCTGCTTTTTCTGTCCACAGCGAGATGAGGTCCTGCACCCTGGTCCTCGGGAAAAGATGGATCGCGATGGTTGCTAATTATTCGTTCCCAAGCCAACCATAAACTCCGCGAGCCCTCACCTCTACGTCACCGAAATTCAAGGGGCTCACAATTGGCCTCTATTTTGAGAGTTTGTTAGATTACTATGAAAGTACCTCGGTTCATTTAGCATCCTAGAGGTAATATTTACCACCTTTATCAGCGCGACAGCTCGTCAATATTTTATCGACAATTAATCGCTAGCGCCTCCAACAATTTTTAATCTGCGTTGGAAGCATGAAAAAATAACAAAGTTAAAAATAGCTCAAAGATTCACCCGTCTTACACGATTAGATGAATATAAACTTGGCAGGCTTACAAAACATGGAATATGGCATGGTATTGTCAAGGGAACGAAAGGTTGACGACCACCTAATGTAGCTTAGCGCGAAGCTCGTTACTGTAACGACCTGTTCAAGAACTTCCTATCTCGTACCTAGTGAGATGTCCTTCTCGTCGTCTTACTTTTTCACTTGAACCTGACATCGAACATTCTTGGACATCATGAACGTGTGCGGCGACCACTCGTTTGGCCCTGGGGTGCAGTCATCGAATTGCCGAGGAGGGTTTGACTTCACAGGTAGGAGAAATCGAGCCAAGTTTGTTTCCTCGTACTGATCCCAGCGTATGTAGTGTCATTCGAAGAAAGCATTCTCACAATTCTGCCCGCTGCATGTTTTATTATTTTCACCCCTCTACGTGCGTCTAGACTTTTGAGGCGAAGGATCAAAGTCAAATCAACGGCAATCCATGCCATCAAACTGGTATGATTTCCCATCTCATCGCCTTGACGGCACTTGCTCACATATCCAGGGTGCAATTGGCATTTATACAGTCCTCCAACTCGCTTTGGTTATCTTGTGGTCAACCTCAAATGCTTATTTTAAAACACGATTTTCGATCGCTTCGACCGTCTTGAACCTGTTTGCCGCATTGGGCCTGGGTTTCCTTTCACACCTGGAGCATGCGAAGGCAATTAGACCTTCGTTCACCATCGCCGTATATCTGTTCGTATCTCTCATCTTCGATATCGCTCGAGTCAGAACACAATGGCTGCTTCCAACAAACGATCCTATAGCTGCAGTTCTCACGGCCTCTGTTGTCGTCAAATTGTTGATGCTTTTGCTTGAGACTTTGGGCAAGAGGCGCATTCTACTTGCTGCATACCGTGGCCTGTCGCCCGAGAATACGAGCGGGCTTTTCAGTCGTGGATTGTTCTGGTGGCTGAACTCATTGCTTGTGAATGGCTTTAAAAATGTCTTGTCCGCCGAAGATATTTTTCCCATCAATGAAAGCCTGTCTTCGCAGAAATTATCTGGCGATCTACAATCAACGTGGGATGCATGTAAGTCCCAGATTGACACATTTTTAATTGCCCCATCTAAAGTCTCTAGGTGATCAGAAAAATAAGAATGCACTCATGAGGCAGGCATTGATTGGCTTTCGTTGGAATATTCTTTCCATCGTCTTTCCGAGACTTTGTGTGGTGGGGCTTAATGTTGTTCAACCTTTTTTGATCAATGAAGCCATTAAGTTCATTCAATCTGTGGATGGTAATGAGAACGTGAACATTGGATATGGACTGATTGGTGCATACGCATTTGTGTATATCGGAACTGCGGTATGTATTTCCCAATCAAGTGTTTCAGCTACTGAACATTTATACAGGTCATGACTGGATGGTATCAGCATCTCAGCTTCAGACTCATGGCGATGGTACGAGGTGGTTTGATCGGGATGATTTACAGGAAGCTCACCACCTTGAAATCTGCGAACGTCAACGATTCCGCAGCAATGAGTTTGATGGGTACCGACGTGGAGCAAATCGCCGAAAACCTGCATCTAATAATCACTGATCTCTGGGCAAACTTGATACAGATAGGCATTGCAATTTGGCTGCTTGAACGCCAGCTAGGTGCAATTTGTATTGCTCCTGTCATTCTTGCTATAAGTGAGTCTATACTTCTGCGGCTTCGAGACTTCCATGATCACCACCTGACATGCTTGGCAGTTTCAACCCTAATAACATCAAAATTCTCAAGCTTGGTGACAGGGAGACAGAAGGTTTGGCTTGAGGCTATCCAGAAGAGAGTTAACTTCTCTTCGGAGGTTCTTGGCTCTATGAGGAGTGTAAAGATGCTTGGACTTACCGACAAGCTTGGATCGATCATGCAAGCAATGCGAGTCACAGAGTTGGAACTATCTAAAAAGTTTCGTCGCCTGTCAAGTTCTCTCACCCTCATCTACAACTTTCCACACGTTTTCACCCAATTCTTCACCCTCTCTGCATACGCGGTCATGGCAAAACTTCAAGGGGGTGCTTCGCTTACAGTCGCAACGGCTATCACCTCATTGTCAATTCTCACGATACTAGATCAGCCGCTCTCAATGTTCTTGCTCGCCCTGCCCAAAGTGTACGTCTCATCGGGATGTTTCCAAAGGATTCAAGAGTTCCTTCTCGAGGAACCCAGGGTAGATCAGCGTGCTCTTGGCTCAGACCACGAGAGCACCAATGGCCAGGCGTCCTTGAACCGAGTCTCGTCTGGTGGTGACATTGAGCTCACGCCACCCAAAACGCTTGCGCATTCCGGGATCATCTCTTGGAACGACCAACTTGTCATCAAAGCTGGCCACTTTGGTTGGTCAGATGCAAAACCAGCAACAATCAGGAATGCCACCTTGCAGTTGCCGACCAACTTCCGCCTCACGATGATTGTGGGCCCTATCGGATGTGGGAAGTCAACGCTTCTAAAGGGCATACTTGGTGAGACCTCGATCGAAAGTGGATTGATATACGCTCGTTCCGAAGAGATTGCATTCTGTGAGCAGACGCCTTGGCTCATCAATGGAACAGTTCGAGAGAACGTAATCGCTGAATCAAGCCAGGACGAGGATTGGTATGACGCAGTGGTTAAGGCTTGTAACCTGAACGTCGATATTGAGAACATGCCAAATGGTGATGCGACCATGGTGGGCAGTAATGGCATGATGCTGAGTGGTGGACAGAAACAGCGACTGGTAAGTGACCTGAAGTTCAAGTTTCCGGTATCAAATATTGATTTCAAACAGTCCATTGCCAGGGCTATTTATTCACGAAAACGACTGGCCATATTCGACGATGTTTTTAGCGGGCTCGACGCCGTGACTGAACAGCTAGTTTTCACTGGTGTCTTCGGCAAAGATGGATTACTCGCTAAAATAGGAACCACCATCATTCTTGTTACACATGGAGGTAAGTTACACTATGGCACGCAGCAGCTTAAACTCACATGGCAATAGTTCATCGGCTATCCGAAGCAGATCATATTGTAGTTCTTGGAAATAATGGCCTGATCCTCGAACAAGGCAGCTACACTAGTCTAACGATTTCTGGGGATTATGTTCAAAGTCTGACAAAATGTCCAGAACTTAAGAATGTCGACCACTCTGCAGCTCCATGCAGTAAGACTGGAGACAATCCGGTAGGACCGTTGCCCCAAGTTGCAACAATAGATTCGAGTCGACAAAACGGAGATTGGAAAGTCTACATATACTATTCGAAATCCTTGGGCTTGTTGGGCCTGGGGGCTTTTGGGGTTTTCGTCGCATTGGAAAGTGCCCTTTTTGTGGTACAGTGTAATTTCTCCGAATCAAGTCTACCTAAATAACGTATGCTGATCATTCTTCAAGACTTATGGGTAACCTGGTGGGCGGAGAGTAGTCAGCACAACCCGAATTCTTATCTTCCCTACTGGATAGGACTGTATGCACTTTGGAGCTTTCTCGCTGCTGTTTTCATGGGACTGGCGGTATTCTACATGTACGTTGTGCTAGCGGCAAAGTCGTCAAACAGTCTCCACCAAATCGTCCTGAAGGCAGCAATGAGGTAAGTTGACCAATTTAACCCCCTTGGAACCCGTTAATCTTACAAATGTCTTAGGGCTCCGATCTCCTATTTTGCAGCGACAGAGACAGGAGAGCTTGTGAACAGGTACGTTTAAGACACCCTCAAAGAGTTTTCGTCAAGTGTGGTCTGCCTACTAACCTTCGAAAAGATTCAGCCAAGATATGCGACTTGTGGACATGACTTTACCAGCTGCACTCATCAATGTTTGTTACCGTATGACCCCACTCCCTCAAACTGCTAAAGAGACCAATCTGATTAAATCGACAGAAATCGGCAGCACTATTGGCACGATGTCGCTAGTCATTGCAGCCGTTGGATATTTTGCCGCATCTTTGCCCTTAATTGCTGGCTTGCTCTATCTGGTTCAAAGATTCTACCTTCGAACGTCCCGACAACTGCGTCTACTCGAGTAAGTTTTTTCTGCTTCGAGCTGAGAGATATTCCCCCGAACTCACTCTTCGCAGAATTGAAACAAAAGCGCCTATTTTCTCCCACTTTATCGAAACACTCAACGGTCTCGTAACTATCAGAGCGTTCGGCTGGACAGAAGCTTACAGGAACAGGAACTTGCGCCTTCTCGATGCATCCCAGAAGCCATATTACCTACTCCTCTGTATCCAGCGCTGGCTCACTCTGGTCTTGGACTTGACTGTTGCAGGTATAGCTATATTACTTGTCATCTTGGCAGTTTTCTTGCGTGACAAAATCAATCCTGGTTTGCTAGGTATTGCTTTGGTGCAAGTCACAAACCTCGGCTTGAGTCTAGCCCAGCTGATCATGCACTGGACGACCTTGGAAACCTCATTGGGTGCAGTTACGCGAATAAAGAGCTTTTCTGAGGATACCCCAAGTGAGTTGTTGCTGGGAGAAGACAAAACGCCTGATCCGCAATGGCCAGCACTAGGGCACTTGACTTTTGAAGGAGTCTCCGCTAGCTATGGGTACGACCATCTTTACGTTATATTTTGCAGTGCTAACAGTGATATCACAGATCCGACTCCGCTCCAGTGCTCAACAACATCAGCATGGTGGGTGTTCTCCGAGTTATTATTTCCTCTTTTGGGTTGTTTGAGGAGGAGCGAGACTTGGTTTCCTCCTCAAACAAATTCCTTCCTTCTCAGACAACCTGTTTCCTTCTTATTCCTAAAACCTACTTCTAGAAATGGCAATACTGACTCCGAGATTACCCACAGTCTATATCACCAGGCCAAAAAATAGGAATTTGTGGCAGAACGGGCAGGTAAGCATTTTCTCGCTTCTGATGAGACAGCAGCCCACTAACATCTTAAATAGTGGCAAAAGCTCATTCATCTCGTCGATCCTTCGCATGGTCGAACTTACCTCTGGAAAAATCACCCTTGACAACCACGACCTTTCAACGCTCCCCCGCCCCCTCATCCGCCAAAAGCTAATTTGCCTCACACAAGACCCGTTCCTCTTCACAGGCTCCATCCGTCTGAACGTCGATCCCCTAGGCGAAGCCAGCGACAGCGAGATTGTTACCTCAATAGTGAAGGTTGGTCTCTGGGATGCAATCGCTGCGAAAGTTAAGGGTGGGAAAGAATCTGATATTGAAGTACTTGATGCTGTCATGGACGAGAATTTCCTTTCGCATGGACAGAGACAACTGTTCTGTCTTGCGAGGGCTATGCTAAAGAAGAGTTCCGTGTTAATACTTGATGAGCCAACAAGCAGGTATGGATGAACTTCGCACCTCCCCTTTCACTGAAAACAACGCTAACATCGGAGTGCAAAGCGTCGACGTCAAAACTGATGCTCTGATGCAAGCGATCATTCGTTCGGAATTCAAGACTCATACTGTCATCATGATTGCTCATCGCTTAGATAGTCTGCTTGATTTTGATCGTATTGCAGTTCTAAATAAGGGGAACTTGATTGAGTTCGGAGAGCCAAGTGTTTTGCTGGAGAGGGAAGGAAGTGCGTTTAGGAAGTTGTATCACGCTTCCTCTTGATTGATCTTTGCGAGTGTATTTGAAAATAAGCTTCTAGAAAGCTTAGTTTATTATCAGACTGTCACTGCAGCTCTCTTTGTTTACATTCTTTTATTTCTTCTGAGAGACCCTCGCCTGAAGTCTAACCAACTGAGTAGTAAGATCACTAGGACTGACGGATAGGAAATTTATTCAAGGTTTACATCTCAAGAGCAGTTTTCAATATCTTCTTACTACTCTCAGAATGCTCCTTAAATGTTGTCAGTTTAAATTTTACTAGGTATATTACTATCGCTTGGTACTTTCAAATTCTCTTCGTTTCTCAAACTCCCATCTGTGGTAATCATAAACCGTTGAAACTGATTTTATTATGACGATCTTTCTTTTCCTATACGTACACCTCAAAATACTCTTATTGATTCCAAGTACAAGACCGTTTAGCATGCTGACCATCCCAGGAGCATTTCCAAGTATCCAAGCGAAGCCCACGCGTGACATTACCTCAACGCGAATTCATTCTCAGCTGTCTTTTCAAAGATATTCTCAGTGGATCATACTTAGCTGCCATGTTGCATTCCATGTAATCCATAAACCCTCAATCCTCAAAAAGAGTCAAGATTGTCTATTGCGCCATCTGATTGCGCCATAAATCCGCGAGGAGGTTGTAGTCTTTTCCCACTCAAACGCTTTAAGAAGTAGAACCTGGAATAAATCATAGTTTGAGAAGAGAACTGGACCATTAACAAGTCCCCAGAGCACATCTAAGATCACAAAGTTATCATCCCTCATGTCACGTAACGAGAACTGATTGAAAATATATTTGGGGATTTTAGGTCCAGTAGCGTGAAATGACTTGTTTGTTTAAATCATGATTTAGTATTGTGTGCCAAAATAATTTCAAGTCTTCTCCCATAATTGTGAAGTGTTGCATCAGCCTTTGCACCATGGACTTTCCACAGAGCAGTCTCGAGGCACTTTCCTATATTTCATAGTCTTTAAACTCTCAGAAAATAAAGCTATGACAAGGCTATAATTATTCTAACCTTAATGGACAACACAATTTGTTGTTGGAGGTTTAATTGAACAACCGGGGAAGCCGAGTAGAAATATTCTATTCTTGGCACCAGGGTGGAAGGTTCAACCACTCATCTCCACTTCTAAGAGCCACTAAAAACACTGCCTAGAAATGTGGGGCTTGTGAGTCATTTCAATTTAACAGATTCTTCTTACGGTCTAGCTCTCACTTCTCTTCTCCGGCCATTTCGCGATCAAAATAACCATAAATAAGAAGCCGGCTGCTGCTGAAAGCAGTTTTCACTCTCTCTCCTTTATAAACAAATGTAAAGTACTTGTGAAGCCACGTGTTTAGCAAATTAATTTTCGTCAATTCTTCTAATATACAAAATTTTCACTTTTCAATTGTCAAGTATCGTGAAATGGATTCCCAAGTCCATCCAGTAGATCTCTCAAAGTTGGAGAAGCTCCGCCCATTAGGTAAATCCACACATTTACCCCCTTCATAACATGTAAACTAATAAGATTTCCTAGGTAAAATGGAAGAATTCTCATCCGCTCGTCACCATCTCAATCTCTACAAGTGTGTAGGAATAACAGCCACTTTCACTTCCACCCAAACAAACCCATTCTCGCTTAGGAACTTAGTATTCCACGCCTTGACAGGTGTATTACAAAAGCAGCCCAATCTCTCAACAATAGTCATTGATGAACATTCTGACGCTCCATATTTTGCAAGACTTCCAGTTATGAATCTTGAGAAAGCCGTAAAGTTCGTTGAGCGAAAGGCCCTCTTGAGTGAAGACGCCGCAGTTGATGATGAACTTGATCTCTTGTTAGAGGAAGAGAATAATAAATCGTTCAAATACCAGTATGGTCTCTTGCCATTTTTGAGAATGGTGATTTTGACCCATCCCGCTTTAAATGATGTTCTCACGGCTTCTTTCTTCTTCCATCATGCCCTAGCGGATGGCACATCAGCGATCCTCTTCTTGAAAGATTTCCAAGAAGGCTTGAACTCATTTACCCCAGGCACCGAAACAAGTGAAATCTTCATCCCCAGCAACAAAGAAATATTGCCCAGTCTCGAAACCTTGCTTCTCCACCCTCAAGTCCCATCAACCCCCTGTCACTCTCAAAATCTTGTTTGGGCTGGCGAGGCTAACCGAGCACCTACCCCTAACTGTGGAAAATTCCACACTCTCGTCCTCAACAGGGAACTAAGTGCTGAATTAGTTCAAGTATGCAGAGCCCACAAAACAACAATCACATCCCTCCTCTCCGTTCTCCTCTCTCTCTCAATCTTCCGCATTCTTCCGGAGAAATATACACAACTAGACTGTCACATCCCAGTCAATATCCGAAAATGCCTCTCACTAAACGATGAAGCTTTCGGGGTCTATATCGACGCTTTCACAATACATCTCCATCGTAATGGTCTCGGAAAGTTCAATTGGCAACAAGTAACCACCACCAAGGCCGAAATCTCAGAGTATCTCGCCGAAGCAGAAACAGGAAAAAACATCGCGAGTCTCAAGAACATTCCGTCCATGAGAGAATTATTTCGGAAAAGACTTGAAGGGGAAAGAAATGGAAGTTTCGATGTTTCAAATCTCGGGGTTGTAAGGAGCGGTGGCGGGGAAGGTTGGAAATTGGCGAGGACGGTGTTTAGTAGGAGTGCATTTGTGACCGGGGCTGCGGTTAGTACGAGCGTTGTTACTGGTGGAGATGGATGTATGGTTTTGAGGTTTGCGTGGCAGGATGGAGTTGTGGAGCGGAGGTTTGTTGAGGCGATGGTTGAGAGGTTGACAGAGTTGATGGGGGAGGTTGTGGGGAGTGAGTAACTGTGAACTCAAGAGTTGGTGTCTAGGTGGGCTTCACTTCAAGAAGACTAACTGGGGTTTGATGTTTAAATTCAACAGAAATAAACATGCGATTTTCTTTAAGTATTGTGCGAGATCATTTGGAAGAATTAAAAGAGCGAGTTCCTGAGTATTCTGGACATTCTTAGAAAGTCGTTGTAATCATCCTAGGCAAGTACATTCTTTATCTTTGTGCTTCAAATTATCGAAATGCCTGCATCCCGGTAAAGTAGAAGAAGGGAAATGAGTTAAAAGCAGAGCTCGAGGCTGTATTGCTGAGGTATAATAAATGCAAACTCCTCTATTTACACATAAACAATGTTTCCTAACCTGTTCATAATGGAAAAAATATTCTTTCTACTAACGGTCGATAATGCTCCTCTAACCACCGATAACACAACTCATCATCCAATAAGTCTTTCAATTTCGCACGGTTTCCTTCGCTTAACAGGCCCTCATCCGCGCCAGCATTGAGTAGAAATTTCGCCATGACTCGCCTCTCCTGCGTTTCCTTGACGTATTGTTCACCGGTACTTGCTAGAATAGGCTCGACGACAGCTTCAAGGGCAGTGATCCTACCAGGACCCCGAATATCGACATTTAATCCTGCCTCAAGGAGTAGTTTGACAAGCTCTATGTTGCATGAGCAAGCCGCGTTTTCAAGCGCAGAAGGCACCTCAAATTCTTCAACACTACCATAGACAACCTTTTTCTCAAATCTCTCCAATGTGAAGTCTGCACCCAAGCCAAGTAAAAAAAATAACTGTTTCTATTGTTTCTCCTGCACAAGCCATCGCAAGCGCAATATGGTTGACCTTGGCGCCCGCATCAACCAATATTTTTACAGTCTCAACGTTCCCCGCTATGCAAGCACGATGAAGTGGGTTGTGGCCAAATGATGGTCCCTCCATGTTTACATCAATACCCGTATCAAGTAAACGTCTTACTATATCGGTAGTTCCTCTTGCTGAGGCGATTCCGAGAGCATCACCTACATCAGCGCCAGCATCAAGCAGTAATTCCACTGAACGCTCTTGTTTATAAAAAGCAGCTCCTTGGAGTGCGGTTCCCCACAGGCCTCCTTTTGCGTTGAGCTCCATACCTTGGCTGACGAGTGTTTCAAGTGCTTTTGTCAAACCAAGTGATGCAGCAAGGTACAAAGGCGCTTTGGGGGGATGAAACGTCTCTGGTCCGATATAAAAAATGTGTTCTTGAAAATCAAAGTTGTGAATCCACAACCAAGTTTCTCGAGTATTTTTAGAAAGCAAGAAATCAAGAATCAGTTCGTTGATTTCTGAAGAATACGAATCCTGGAAAGCTAAGGCGTGAAGGAACCAAAATTGACTTGCATATTTGAGCAGCGGAAATTCGATGAGGTCAGAATAAGACGTCGTTTTATTTTCTGACACGGAAAATGAGTTCAGATATAGAAGTGATCCTTTCACACAAGCTTCTTCAGCAGCCAAACCTGCCATGTGGAACATTGCAGCTGGCCCACTCAATATACGAGCTGATGTCAGGTATTCTTCCACAGAGAAATGTGCCAGACTGACGATGACAGCGGGATCCTCAATATATCTCCTATGTCTTTCATATCTTGGGTTGTAGGTGGATATAACAACAAGACTAGACAGTATTGGGATAATCCAATTTGGATCTGGTAAACGATTGTGCTCGTGGAATGGTGGCTTCTCCTCGGGGTGGATGACAGTGGCCTCGGCTATTTCCTTGACTGTAAGAGGTCTTTTTGCGACAGAGATCCATTTCAGTGCAGTAGCTAACATCGGGCGATGCTCCTCGTCTACGGAAGTGCGGATTCTTTCGTAAGTTTCATCCAGTGTTTTAGGAAGCGACTTCAGGGCCTTTTTGATATCATTTCGAGTTAAGCATTTTGTTAGGGCAACCAATTGGCAGTCGACCCAGCGAAACCTGAATAGAACCTGAGTTAGCAATGCTATATCTACTCGACGGGTGTACTTACATCCCATGCGCACCGTCAATCAATGTTTTCTCAATATCGCCTTGGACATCAGCTGGCCACTCCTTCAATCGTGACTCTGCGAGGCTGGTTTTGACGAACTTCCGGATATCGGATCTAACAACATAGTCTTTGATTGAAATGGGTGGTGATGTCGTTAATGGAGCCAAAGAATTGATTAAATCGGCCTCTGGCCGGCTCGTTATCAAGGTATGAAGGTTTTGTAAACCCTATTCCTTGATCCGACCTAAAATATCGCAGAGGTTATCTCTCTCCGCCTTGCCATTAGGGCATTCGTCTAATGCATCAATAATGAGAAAGACTTCTGTTACTGCTGGAAGATCAATCAAAGCATGAATCACGGATAGGAGCCTATCGATTGGTGGTTGGCTAAACTTGTAACTTTCATAAAGAAATTGGACAGCATCAGGAAGTGATCCGATTCGGAGAACCAGCTGGGAAAGAATAGATCGTAAAAAGATGGTGATTTTCTGCTTGTCCGTGTCTTGAAAAGAGAAATAAAAATAGGCTAGGTGAAAAGCGGGTCGAGATTCACAGTATTTCAGCGTCTGCTCGATGATCTCAGAACTGTTCTGGTCAGAATAGAATAACATAAGAAGGGGACGTATACCATAGAATGGTTTTTCCTGACCCGGGAATTCCATGTAGCCAAAGGAAAGAATTAAACCCTTCTTTCCATATTTGGTATTCCTTGCCTTGGGTGAACCACTTTCCAGTTTGGTCTTCGTGCTTTTTCCTCGCAGCGGTATGATTTGTGCTGGGGTCAGTAGAAGATAGCCACCGGACAATCTTGTTCAGTCTTGAATCTAGAAAATTTCAGCGTTCATCTGATCTCAATATGAAATTTCTCTCACCGATATCGGATTGCTCCAATTTAGAGACCGCGAGTCCAGTATCGACAGATTGAGCACTGTGCACGAAAATTAGAAAATCAACATACGAAGGTTCAAACATCCTTACATATGTTCAACATTCAAGAATTCCATGAAAACCCGTTTCTGTTCCTCAATCATCTCAAGATCTTCCTCCATCCTCTTCTTCTTCTTCGGCCACTTCAACCTCTCGGCAATAATCCTAGCAGTCCCCTCTACAGGAAGGAGTTTTCCACGTAGAAGTAGCAAATGGCCCCGGGTAATCTCAATTGGTCCACCGGTAGCATTAAGAGAAATTAGAGTCGGCCATCTTTCGATTGGAAGGCTCGATTTCTCCACACGTTTCGCTAAATCATTAAGCTTCTGGAGAACCCTTTCGAGGCTTTCCAAGCGACCATGAATACTTTCGATATCCTTCACTGCGTTCTTGACAGCGATACCGTACTGTGTCAGTCGCTTGCCAACCTCGGCCGTGACCTGGATGATGGCGATGACCGACGCAGCAAACTCGGCCATTGTAGCCTTGTGCACAATTCTTGTTTGGGTTGCAGGAATATAAGCTGTAATGTCTGTTGAACTACTATATCGTGATTTCTCTATTTTAAAGAAGAGAACATGATGACAAGTTTGAATAGAGGCCTAAGATGAGAATGAAGATTCCGCAGTTTGGGTCAGGTTGGGGGCCGCTGACCCATGTGTATGATATTTTCTTCCAGACAGGCTGTTGTAAGGCTACAAGGCTGCACTGCATTTGAGAATTCTGCAGTCCATCGTCAAATATATTTTAGGCAGCTCTGCTGCAGCGGGTGGCGAGATTGTCCATTGTGCTTAGGATCGCGTGGGAAAAGACCCCCCTCTCAACACCGTTGGATGGAGAGTGTTCTTAGCAGCGATGCTTAGCGCTTGCTATAAATGACCATGGCTGGAAGGCCTCTTGGAAATCTGGACCTGGAAACCAGCCCAATTCGGGGGGATCTTGGCACAACTCGTCGTGCCTGCTGTCATCACCAGTGTTGGCAATAGTATTCGGAATATCGTACCACCACGATAATATCGTTAAAACCCACTTTAATACGTACTATTTTTACCGTTTAAATATCGCTATACCCAACAATAATACTATTTATATTATTAGTATTTTAACCGATACCATGATAATATCGTGGTGTTGCCAAGCCTACTAAGGGATTTCAATTCTTTACCAAATAAGGAGTTCTTTTATAAAAAAAATTAAAGCACTTTATAAAGAAACATTCATAAATAAATATACTAGCTTCTGGGGTTCGTAAGGTGTTATGTGTTGAGAAGAACTGTAAATAGCTTCACACGCTTATCTGCACTAACCTAAAATGGATGTTTAAAGTGGTGTTTAGGGCATGCGAGTCAGTAAAAGGCATACTGTATAATATCACGATATTATTATGGTATACAGACGAAAATTGATATCCACTACTGGAATATCACCATAATATATAATTTGAGAATACTGCAGTATTTTACGACGATAATACGATTGCCCACACTGGTCATCACCCACTAATTTTGTACAGCCTTATTTTCTTAGCGGTTTGACGTGAAGGAACATATATTGTTGAGGAAAAAAGTTGTTTAAGTTGTGTCGACGCCCGGCCATTGCTCTACTGTATCAAACTATTGTTCAACAAGTTTTAGAAACTCAATTTCTTAATTACCTTCTTGAATATCACCTCGCACAATATGATAGGGGCCGCGAAGAACAATGGCTGAATTCCTCGTCAGTAAGAGGTAGGAATCCGTTACTAGGCTCACGGCCTTCCCAAATTGTTTTATCAACACGTGTTCAAGTATACAGTAAAATCCCTGAATCTTGAACCCTTTTAGGTGTAGCTCTTTAACTAGACGGGACTATTGAGAGAACTTTACTCTGAAGCATGAAACGGCTACGTGTGCCGTCAGAATTCTATAAACAAAGGATAATTCCGCACCTATACTCACCACCATAATTCCAGCCTTGTGATAATTGTTTATTCCCGAAGAACCCTCTTGCTATTTGGTATCGTAAATTTTCCAAGTAGCTTTGATGTGGCCACATAGAGTACGCAAGAGTCCTAAAAGTACATATACACACTTTACAGACACGGCCACCCCTAAACGACTGCCATTTGATTTCTAGAGAATAGAAAAGAAGTAGACAGGCGTAAATCCAAATAACTCGCGGGGTAGGAAGGTTCAGTATTTGATTTCGCGTATAAATAGACTGGAAGTATTGGTAGCAAATCATAGCCAGAGACCCTAGCTATAAATAAAGGCATTTCAACCTCAACTTAGTCAGCAAGAATATTAGCTAGAAACTATACATTTTTTTTATGTCTTTGCAAAATCAATGCGCTTTAGCAAAATGACACTGCCAAATAGCAAAGTCAATGAAGAATTAAGTGAGAGGACTGCATAGACCCTCAATTACTGCACCGTGGTGCTAGCCAGTTTCGCGAAAATAGTATTCAGGAACCACCCGCGAATCAACCCAGAGCATTGCTCGCCAAAGATCAGTTGTCGTATTCAAGTCCACGGATTCTGAATTGGTAAGTTGAGGGGAGAGGGAAATTCCCCGGCCGAGCTGCACACTTCGCCTCGCTAGCCGACAGACCATACGACAGAAGAAAAATGTCCTGTAATGATTGAATTAGCACTATTTACAACTTCGGGGCCCCTCGCCGATGACGGAAAAGTACTCAACAGCTAACAATCACCTAGTCAATAATCTCGTTACTAGCAACACCCAACGATTACAAATCTAATAAATATAAAAAACAACAAAAAATATGGGAGATGATTATCATTTGTAAACTTGGGACTACTGTACTTGCTTGCTCGCTCGCTCACTGGACGCCACCCCACGAGTAAAAGAGCGAGAAAATGATACCGATAGCAAAAAATGCCATGCCAAGTCGCAATGAATAAAAAAGCAAACCGAAGCCCTCCAATACGCCTTTCCCAGCCGCTCTCACCGACCGAGAGAAATTAGATACATGCAGAGAGCAATAATCATACATCAACGCTAGAAAAAAATTTCATACAAGAAAGCAAAATCAAAAACAGGGTATTAAGCGTGAGCACTTGTAGAGCCGTTGCCAGCGACTCCCCAAAAGTACTCGCCCTTGAAGCGCGATAAAAAGCCTGCATAAAAAGAAACAACCTAAATCAGATTTCCATATCCATCGCCATGTCCTCGCTGATGCCTCGAATTGGACCCTTGAACTCCTGTTGCTCGTCCTCATCATCAGCTTCGTCATCATAGTCATCACAGAATTCATCTTCGTTGAAGAAGTCGTCTGTTCCCATATCATTATCCCATGCAGCCGACGCATCCAAATCTACATCCTCCTCATCATCTTCGTTAGTGAGGTTAGCTGCTTGATCACCAAGCCAGTACCTGGCACGCTTGTTAGCGCCTGCGTCGTAGCCAGTAGCGCCTCTCTTTGATAAGCCAAGTCGTTGTTGTGGACTGTGACTCATAACCGGGACGCCCCGGACATAGATGTATGCGATGCGCTTCCTCTCTTTGTTAAAGAAGAGGTAGTTCAAACTCCATACAGAACCTTCGTCTCCATCGAATGGGTCATCGGGAGGAGCCCAGCAGTAGATGGTGCAGTCTTTCAGACTCATCTCGTTATCAATCATGGCCCACATGTGTGGTCCCCAAGCCTGACTTGTTGTCGGCGCAGATGCAGTTGTTGCGTAGCTGATCTGCGGTGGAACTTGGAGAGTCATACCTGTGCTTGGCCTCAAGTTGTAAAGTGTAGAATCGATCGTACCAATAACTCCTTTCAAACTTCGCTCCCTTTTAAAGTCGCTAGGTCTGAGAACATTGGAGAAATCATAATCCGAATGGCTTGCATTGAGAGTCGCGATAAGGTATGCGAATGTGCGTCGGCTTGAAACTTCATCCAGAGAACCGAACGGGCTTGCTCTTGACAGGTTGACCGATGGATGGTCGCTTGTGGAGCCAAGAGGTGGTGATACAGATGCCGACAGAGAAACGAGGGATTTATGTTGCGATTCCAGAGCGTTCTCGATATTCCGATACAACTTCTTATCAGAACCCGCCGCCTTCGTTGTGTATAGTTCGCATGCCCCTATGACGTGACAATCGGGTGTATCGAAGTTCAGCGCGCGTGTCACATCATCGAAGTCGGTGAGGGGTAGGAACTTCATCGTCGCGGTAGAGGAAACTTGATCCTAGATGTAATCTTATCAACGGTATTAGGGTGGTGATTGTTTTGGGGAGTGTTGCGCGTTATCGTGGAGGCAGAAGCGTGTGGTGATTGAACCCGAGTGTTCTGTTTGAGATAGCAACCTTGAGGGTAACTCTTCAGACTCGGAGAACGAACGTCCAGGAACTTGATGTCTCGTAGATCGCAGGATGGTAATGAGGGGGGAGGTATGTTTGTTTGTTTGCGACAACTGACTGCAGATGCAGCACTGGTAGGTTGAGTTGAATGTGGTTTGGGGGACCTGCGGAGGCTGAGAAAGGCAAGATTGACACTTCCCCACGCTGGCTGCGGAGGATGAATCAAGTTGTTCTCGAGCTAGACTTGCGTCTAGCAGGTAGGGGACATTGTGAGCGACTTGGGTTGGGTTGTTTGTGAATGTGGTGTTGATGGAGGGTTGTGAGTTGATTGCGTTTCCAAGCTTGGAGGTGGAGTGCTCCGGTATGCGCTTCGCTGGTCCCGGGGCTATCCAGCAACCAATCATACGAACACGCTTCTCGTGATTAACAAAAGCGGCAGGTACCCCCTTCGACTTTCCGTTGTTCCAATTCTACAGCACAATCCAAAGTATTAGCCCAGACAGGTGGGATAATCGAGCTTCATTGTTCTACAGGAACCGTGTTAATTAGCTTGAATTATTTTAGAGAGTTAGGGTAACGAGAGAGGCAGGCAGGTACGAACCTGAAGAATTTACTGCTGCTTTTAATGCAAACCGGCTACTATTATCAAATGAGAGATGAGTGAGCAAGACTTGGACAATCATCTGACCCATTATTTTCTTTTTGCAAGCCCTTTTGATCCAATGAAATAAACCTGTGCCCAACCCATAGCCTTCCCGAAGAGCTTATGTGAGTTAACAAAGACCAGCCGTTCTGGGGTTAGTGAAAGTAACAAAGAACCCGATGCCAGCAAGATACGAAAGCAAAACTATGCATAGAAGGACATAAAGTAAGTGGAGGAGACAATGCTACTGGTCTGTGTACTCAGATGCAGATCTATGATAGAGTAAAAGGCTCCGGGATTTGCTTGAATTGCATTTAGCTGTCATAAAACCGAAAGGGCGAAGTGACCTTAGAATAGATGTAGCACCTTATAAGCCGGGTATGGTGATGTTGCATAGTCCTGTGAATGTAATGGTGCCGATTTTGTAAATCAGCGGCAAGAGAAGTCCATGAGCAAAGTACTTAGCAAAACTGTCTTTTTTGGTTTTAACTGAAACCACATCACCTAGAGTCCCGCTCCAATCCCCTCCCTGCCCATCGTGATCGACTCCAAAGAAAATTCGAAGAAATCAATCGAGAATTCCAGCATTGTGAAGTCCATCAATAAGGGCCTGATCAGCCTAGAGAAGTTCGAAAAACTTATGTTAGCGAATAAGAAGAATGAGAAAACGATGTATCGAAGTTCATGTAGTGTAAATTCCTAAAAAAAAAAACTCCAAAGCGCCATGCTTCCCCTGTGTCTAAACTCATTACATGCTAATTTTCAAGCGTGTCTTCACATGATTCTCGTAACTTCCTCGTCGACCTGGGAAGGGTGGTGATACGTGTCAGTGCATGAAAAAAAAAGCAAGGAATCCGCCGATGTATTCTCATATCAATGAGAGAAGCTGTATTGACTAACCTCTGTATCCTCTATTGAGTCTTGTGCTGAGATGACCCTTAGGACATTCTTCTTGCTACTCTCTTGCATTTCCCCTGCTAATAACAACTCGTCCAGGATGAAGTATGCTTTTTGGAAGTTGAAAATCTGGATAGGGTCAGTAATCGGGGTTGAGGCTGGTCTGGATTGCAACATACAATGTCCAACTAGCATAGGATTAGCATTTATTTGGAGGGAGTTGGCATGTGATAGCTTACCTCGCACACATTCCCGTAGTACTTGTCCATCTGCTCAACATATCGGTGTACAATCTCGAGAGTGATGAGTTCGTTGTCGGTCGAGTTGCAGCCGGCAATGAAGAAGAGGGAGGCATAACGTCGATACACGATCTTGGAATCTGTCCCGAAGGCATCAGCATTGCATCTTCCCATTGCAGCACCATAAACCCATACCTTTGTATTCTAAGAAGTTGCACATCCTCGTCCGTCGCGCCAGCACGAGTTGAGATACATCCTTAATGATCTTGGCCTTTTCCTTGGGCGAGAGGGTGGTGAACCATTTTGCGAGCCTCTGTCCATAATTCAGCTCTGCCCTCAGGGATCAATCATTCCTTATGGTAACGTACAACTTTTCCCTGCCGAGAAAGTAGGATTAGGTAGCTTTAGAAGGTTAGCGCAAAGAGCTTGCCATGTCGCATTTAGGAGTCTTACTTGATGGGCATCTTCGCAGACGTAGGTGAAGCTTTTTTGGGTTGTGGTTGCTAATGCTGTTCTGTGGCTGATCCCGTTCAAAATTGACCCCCACCCAAACTCTGTCGGATTGAAAGCGGCACTCAATTTTCGATCCTTCAGCCTTAGATTGAACGCTTGTACACAATAAAAGCGACTGATTCAAATTTAAGGGCGGTCTTGATTGGTATTTCTGGTCAGGTAGTCCCAAGACCTAAAGGCTGAGTTTCTGCTACCTCTGTACACTTGACTCGATACTTTGACCGCCGCTGCTTTCACCTGCAATCGCGTCGGGGGAGGCTCGGGAAGAGGGGCACTTGAAAAAAGGTCCTTGGCTGAACCCCCCATCATTCACATGGACTCTCTACATATGCTTATAAATTCCCTATATTCGATAACCTCCTTTTCCTTATTCTTCTTCTTCAATCCAGAAATAGCTATACCCGAAATTGCATAGGAGCACCAGAACCGTCGCAGATATCAAAATCTCATCGCTCCATAAGCCCATCGCCTCCGCGGCCTCGCCCACATCAACACCTCCATCATGACGCGCTTAATACTTTCCACCTCGTATGCACCTCCAATTCGCTATGGCTGAAGGCGAGGAATGCGCTGACTATGGTGCAATACCTAGGAATATCATGACCGGCGGTCCCTCAATCATAAGGAAGCCTGGCGCATCCAATCTTGAGTTGACAAATTCGCTCCGATCCAACTTCCAGAACGCCCAGCAGGATTACTCCCCTTTATCCGGGTCGAAAGCCAGTAGCCCCAGCAATGATGAAGAAGACGAATCCGTCCGCCGACCCTCGGCCTCCCTCTGGACTACCCGCGAAAACTCCGACTTTTATATTCCTACCATCGACTGGACGTTATCAGGCCTCACGGAAGAGCCAAGCCAGTACGATATTACTCTCAAATTATTCTACCTGCCTGGCGCAGACATAAGAGAAAGGAGACAATACACCCAGGACGCACTTCAGCTGGTAATGAAGGAATTGGGTGTATGCTCTATCGACCTGTTAATCGTGTCGTTTCCTGGCATGTCGTTCGAAGGCGATTGTGAATGGGACGCCGATAAGAAGAATTCATTGCAAGGAAACGATGACGAAGAAGTAGCCTCTTGGGCCGTCCTCGAAGAACTTTACGACCAAGGAATCGTCAAGAAACTAGGACTCGCCGAATATGGCAGTGAGAAGTTGTCGAGATTCTTGAAGAGAGTCCGAGTAAGACCCAAGGTGGACCAAGTCAACGTCAAGGATTGCTGTAATGTTCCGCCACCGCTTCGCCAGTTAGCCAAACTTGAAGGTATTGAGCTCTATGTTCACAATGACTGTACGAACATCCTTCCGAGTGGGACTTTGAGAGAACTCTTAGGACAAGGTACGAAAGGCGCCGGAGTATTGTCAGAGTCAAAGAGAGGAATCGACGGTATGAAAGGAGACTTGACTCCTGAGTGGGTTGTCAAGTATACCGCAGTCGTTCGAGATCGAGGCGTCATTGAAAACAAGGGCTACTTTGCTGTTGCAGAATTAAGAGAATGATGGATTTCCGGGAATTTGGATGGACAGGTAACTAGAACGAGTCACGCAAGAACATAATGGATTGGCGTTTGGTTTTGCGGCATAGAACTTGGGTTTTCGTCTCGATGATCTGGATAACTGCTCATTGTATGGCAGCGGATTGGAACTAGATATCCCCTTGCAGATGGAATTAATAGTTTTTTCTGTACTTGGTGTTGGTCAACCCAACATGCTTCGCTTTCTACCCCTCATTCTCACGTCCTCCAATTTCTTCAACACAACATTGGCCCCTTTGAAACTGTTCCCATATGCAGCAAGTAGTTCTGAAAACGTGCCTTCTGCCCTTGGGTGTGTGCTGCCAAAAGCCCTTTCCAGGACGTATAAATCGACTGCCCGGTCCTCATCCGCTGTACTCTGGCTCGCCAGTCCAAAATCAATGAGCACCACTTCCCCTTCCAGTACGCCATTTCCTTCACTACCACCACCGTTCACTGTACCCTTACTTCTTGGTCGCAACATCAAATTACTAGTCGTCAAATCCCCATGCACAATACCAACTCCATGCATTCTCCCCACCGCACTTCCTATCTTGCCCATCAAGCCTTTCAGTAGATCCCCACCTTCTTGCACCCTCTCTCCATCTTGCGCATTTTCACGCTTCTCTGTGCCTTCCTCCTCCTTCCACCTTTTCAACCATTCATTCAACTTAATCCTCACCACCTCCCCGTCAATCCACTCAATCATCAACCACCCCTCTCGCTCATCCAGCCCATAAACTGCCGGAACAGGTACCCCCTCCTTCCTACACTTCACCAACACCCTTGCCTCTGACAATATCCGATGTTTCGTTAATCGCGCATCGAGTATTGGGTGTCGGTAAGGTTTTGAAGGTCGGTATTTGAGTGCGCATGGTATCGAAGGTAGAAGGTATGTTGTGCGATAGAGAAGCGCTTCTGCGCCTTGGGTGATGAGTTGTGGAGACGCGGGGTCGTGTTGGAAGAGTGGTGGGAGGGGTAAGGGTGAGGTTGAGGATGGAAGTGATAGATTTTGAGGCTCGATCGGAGGGATCGTGGGGACGAGAGGAGGGGGTGTTGCTTGGAGTGACATGGTGAGTGATGTGGTTGTACTGTGGTGTTGTTGACTTTGTGTTGGTCAGATTTATTTATTGTAGGGTCGACACCTAGTGGTAGGGCTGGCGGGGTAAAACGTCAGAAGTCATTTTTTGGTGGGAGATCCCTCCCTACTTTACACATTGACCACTCCTTTTTCCTTAAGCTTCATTTTCGTATTTGTCTTCAACTTTTCCCAATCACACGAAAATCAACCCCTTTCCACAGAACCCAAGTCTGTGAATAGATTTCGAAATGCGTGTATTATCCACCAACATGTGGCAGTCGGCGGTCACCGCCATTCCTGTAAGTGCAGGGATGCAAAGCGCACCTCAATTGGTTTCTCATCCCGCCTGTCGTACACACCAAAGCAAACTGCTGTACCGTACATGACTTCATTATTTGCCTCCCAAACTCCCTCGTACCATTTCCCTAAAAATATACTTTCAGACTATGCCACAATTCCCATAGCGGCCCTTCAGTCCTCACGCGCTATCTCAGATGGCAGAACACCACGACCTCTCCCTCATCACCATCTTCCTCCTCCTCACCGCCTGTCTCGTCTCCTTCTTCGTCTTGGGCCAAATTCTCACCACCTATACCTCTGCCTACCTAGCCGCGCCCTCCGAGATCACGACTTTCATCGACGCCGTCGATTTCTCCATACAAGAAAATGAGAGTTATGATCGCGATGTGGGGAAAGTGCAGAGGTTGGAGGATAAACTCCGCATGGGCAAATTGTTGAGGGAGATTCAGAAATGTGGTGATGATTTGAGGGAGGATTTGAATAGCTTGTTGATAGATGAGGGAGGGACGAGACTGCGATCTAGTACTCGTCTGTTATGGGCTGCCAAAAGAGGGAGGCTTGAAGAAAGGATGCGGAGACTAGATCTGTTGAGGATGAGATTCTTGGTTGTGTATATGGGTTTGATTGCTGCGAATAGTACGGACCAACAACCTGCGAAGGATCCGGAAAAACAGGAAGGGAGAAGGTTCGAGAAACCGAAAATGGCGGTCAGGAGTTTCACTCAGGATTTAAAGGAGGAGGTTCAGAGGAAACCGCCATTGAGAAGGTTGACGACGCAAGCGATGGGTCAAGCGATGGGCCATAATGATCATGTTGGAGAAAAGCCCAAGATGGGTTGGATGGGAGTGGTTGCCGAGTTACAAAACTCGCCCTTGATGCACAAACGCCATGCTTCGATTGAGAATGCAATGAGTAGTCCGAGGAGCCCGAGATAAGAGTAAGAGCTTGAAGCTCGAATCCAAGACACCTAGGCACATATCGTGTGATACAGCAGCAACCTTCTTTCGGAGAATACTCGACACTCGGAGACTTGGGCATGATTTTGGAAATCAAAATCCTCCGACTTCCAGAACTACAAACCCAAATCCACCGCATCCGGCCACTGACCATTATGACCTGCTACGACATGCACGACGACTTCAGTAAAACTGACCTTATGAACAAATCTAATGATCAACTAACTACTTATGGCTCGACGTTGACACGATCTTCCAACCAATTTCCACTATAAGCACGAAATTTACGGTCACAATGACAACAAACAATATGCATCACGACCACGACCCATGGACCACGACCACATAAATCATTACGACAAATCACCCCAGAACGCCCGATCACCATTCACATCCCTCACATATTCACAGCCCTTACATATCTTACCCATGTTTTCTTGACCAACCATTACATATTCCCTTCCATCACCATTGATTCGACATACAAATTTCACATACACCACAATTTCAGATTCGGAGATACCCCCCAAGAAACGGCCATTTTAGATATCAGATGTACACGACCACAGGATCACGATACCCACGAATACGAACACGTACAGTCAGTGATGAAGATATGACAGAGAGATTTGGGCTTTTGTAGTTTGGAGAGGTGCATTTTTTTTTGGCAGGCAGGCAGGCATATGTTGCATGAAGATACCCCCCTTGCTTTCCCCTTTTTCTCCTTTCTTTTTTTTAGTCTGTTTGAATAGCTATGAATTACCCTTTTCTTTTTGGGAATTTTTTTATGGCATAGGTAGCATTTGGTGGTATGAAGGAAGGATTTGGATTGTTGAAGAGATGGAAAGATTTGGATTGGATTGGAGGTATTTTTGGATATCATTAATTCACATTTTTCACCCCCCATAATTTGCCTCACATTATTCTTTTTATATATTCTTTTCCTTTGTATGATTTCTTCTCTTCGTCGAATATTCCATTTCCACCTCGTACACTTTCCTCGCTTCGAGGGTCTTCGTTGACGCTAAGAAAGCAGTGCTGGCAGGCTAGCCTTGCCAAAGAGGCAGCAACGCTCTGCTTTCTGGGCGTTTGGAGGAATCTCGGCAACTTTATCTACCTCATGCAATGATTTTCATTTTGTTTAGCTACTGATAGGTGGGCTTTTTGATATTATGCTGCTGTTTTGGCAATCAAAAATCTGATCTCGATAGGCTAAATTTGGGGGGTACAAATGTGAACCTCAGTTCAAGGAACAGTTGCACCCCTCACGAAGACGAAAAGACCCAGCTATTAATTTAAATACCTGTCTCTCTCACTATCGCCAAAAGTCACCACGAAGAGTGAAAGAGACATTTGGCTCTGGAATAGCAATTCGGGATAACTTGAGCTTATAAGAGGCTCGGTTCTAAGACCAAATCCTCGTTTTAATTTCTGTAGCAAGCAGTACTTTCAAGTAATCGACAGGATTACCACTATTTCAATTATTCCAGACAGAGTTTCTATTTTCCAAGGTTACCTCGAGACTAGAAGCTATTTATTAAATCAGTGTTATTTTCAGTAGTATTTGGATGACGTCTTTGTCAGTCCAAATAACTTCACTGGTTTTGGGGTATAAAAACCAGTGAGTTCTGCCTTCGGAATCTGGTTCAGCAAGGTTCTATATCAAAATGTTACCCAAACATGAAAGCGCGTTGCTTCGTGTGTGCGAGTACTTTAAGTTAGTGTCAAGCTCAAGGGTATCGAGACAAGTAAGAGAAACTATAGACTTGTACGGGTGCTTCAAGCACACCGCGATTAAGGCTACCATAGCCAATTTCGGCGCCCCTGGGGAAGAACAACCAAGCAATGAACACTTGCGATAGGGAGTATGCAGCGAATTGAGTATTTCTAGTTCAACTTTATCTTTCATCACCAATCGGTTGTAACTCAAGGCAAAAGAGAGATTGTGTGTTGTTGGAAACTCAACATATGACGATCAAAATTTTTGGAATACCCTCCACCTCAAGCCAACAATAGATTCTAATGGGATAGGAATGGTTTGCCACATGTATTAGCCAAATGGATGGCGCTTCGTACCTGGAATTAATATTGTGATTTAATGGCTGGAACTACTTCAAATACAAATTCCTTCTGGACAAGGGTCTTATTCAAAATTAACAATAGGAATCTGGATCTTGAGGTCCAATTGAGAGTCTGTTTTACAAGTATTCACTCTGGGGAAGCTTGTAACTACTTACAGCGTCCAGAATAGAACCGAATCAAAAATAGCAACTTATTATAACCTACAATTATGTCTACGAAATTAGGGATAACCGTGTCTATCATGCGCCTGACGCTATATTTACAAACAGCGATGATGGCCAGGAATCCGTTATCCTCAAGATAGCAGACTCACCAACGAAATATTTGGATTCTCTTGCGGAACACTATTCTGAGTGGTACAGCTAGAGTTATGATCGGGCCTAACATATCTAGTACACAAAAGAGGCTTCAATTTCGATCTGGCGAGCCGCTACAGAAGATAAAGCGAATAGAAGACATCTTAAGAGAGTTAAGGCATTAGTTGACAATATGGTAAATAACCCACCAATTCCTCAAGACATAGAAACTCTACTAATTATCAAACAGCTTTTCAGAGACGCGAATAGCCATCCCGTTCCAAGCGCCAAACCTTAGACTATCTTTCAAAGATCTCGCCGACCAAAACTTAAAATTTAGAGACTTCGCTCTCCAGATCGGACAACCAAACCTTATGTGGTATGCTAAATCAAGCAGAGGAGGAGGTACAAATAATTGGAGTCCCATAAGGGGCATAGTAGACTTCTCTTCTTTAGTAGAGTATGTGACATCCATTTATTTAGGAAGGAAGACTAAATATCACAGATGATTTTAGAAAGTGCACTTTTCCATAAAAGATTTATCCACTCTTTGCAGAAGAATACTTTGGATCAGTTTGGACATCATCTACTGCGTAACACGGTACCCCGGCACCTTATCAATTCCTCCTGACCAGAAGCACAAGTTTCCATAAAAGTTTAAAACCGCTACCTCTGCTTGCTTAAACCCCTTCCCAAGCATATCTTGAGACTACAAAACCTTCTCATCTACAGTTCACTCCCCACAATCAAGATAAATCCTCGCAGCTTTCCCATCAAGAACAAGAAAAATACCCTTGTCCATATCCCCATGCTTGCTCCCCAACTTCTGCAATTGGGTAGAACAAAACCGAGATTTTCTACATGAAAAAACCAATTACCATTCTCTCTTCAGTCGAGTAGCCGAGGAATCTTGGTCCGGTTTCATGCTGCGAGATATAAGCGTATCCCCCCAATTCTTCTTTGCCTCCCCTCTTTAATACTTCCACTCTCTGCCAAATGTTTCTCGAATGAAACGGCTACGAATTTGCGACTAAGGTGCCGACACAAATAAAAAGCCTATTGTAGAATCCCAACAACCAACGCCATAAAACCCCTACTCGACGTCGTTACAAGCCCGATTAAACCATGGCACACGAACTATAGCCATGAACCTTCGCGGATTCCTAGAGTTTCTTCCAAGATGTACCCAGAAGAGCTCTTGTCGGTAACTCTGCCGCTTGCCCTCTATCACTTCTTGGTCCCTCCCTGCAGCCTGAACTGATCCATAATCAACCAATGTAATTCTCTCTCTCGGCTTCTTCTTTAGCGGCGTATAAACCCCTGCTAAGCTCCTCATTTGCGGCAACTGAGCCATTCTTTCAGGGCTGAGATTGAATAATTCCTTCGCGTGAGGGACTTCCAGCGGCATGTATCTTCTCTTCCGCCTAAAACACAAGAAACAAATCCGAGTGCAGGTGAGGAGAAATATGTAGCCCCCAAAATCACCGCACCCCTTGCACTCAGTCGTACAAAGCGTGGCGAAGAGCTCATTGCAAGTGATCCATGACCCCAGTTCAATACTCAATGTACCCTGGAGTGCGTTGGACGCGTGCGTATTGATAGCTTTATATTCAGGGAGTGTGTCGACAAGTTGCAGACATCGCTGGTTGACTCGTCGAAACGCCATAAGCGTTTGCAAGTCCAGCAGAGGAAGAGTAATCTGGAAAATCTCGAAGGGGAAGCAGTCAAGGGTGCTAAGGGTTGCAGGGGGTTCTGGTGTATAGTAGTGAGGTTCAGTTGAAGTTGGATCTGGGATAGATGGAAGGTTCTCATCAAGTGTGTAGGCCACAAGCCGTAGTTTGAATGCCTGATAATCGGTGGGAGGCATCCTGCCACGAGGGTGTTGCAATGAAAAATGATGTACGGAGGTAGGAGGAGAGCTGGTGTTGCCATTAGACGCGCCCTGAGAAAGTCGAAGAATCCCTTGCATGATTGTCTGGAATTTCATGAGTAATCTGAATTAGACCAAAGTCTGCGCTATTAACAAACTTATTAGTAAAACTTTTCACGGTATCCTCAACCCCATACAGACAGACAATAAATGTAGCAAACTCTCAGTATCATTTTTCTACTTCGTATTTGATAGCTCACTTTGTTTTTAATAGCTTACTTTGTTTTTAATAGCTTACTTTGTGTTTGATAGCTTACTTCGTATTTGATGGCTTACTTTGTATTCAATGGGTTACTCGTGGCTTACTGGTGGCTTGCTGCTGGATTACTCGTAAGTTACTCGCGAGTTATTCGTGGTTTACTAGGGGCTTACTCGTGGCTTACTCGCGGATTACTCGCGACCATTCTTTTGGCCTCCAAATCCAAATTTCGAGCAGTTGCCTTCACATCTCCAATCACACTCATGAAAACAAAACCTAACACACAATCTCAAATATCATTTTTCTCATGCTGTGCTTTTCAATTCGACGAAAACTCGACGTCGGGTAGAATTTTTATGTCACAAGTGTTCCTCCCACCCTATCCCTAATAGTAGCAAACAGAAGAATCATCGCAAGCGCCCCAAGCTCTCTCCCCTGAAAACAAGCAAGAAGTAAATCCTCTCAAAGCCAAATGGCAAATCCACTCAAGCTTGCTTCCCTTCTCAAACAAATTTTCAGTAAAACAAATCTCCCCAATTCCACCCTAATACACAGAAAAGCAAATGTCGAAAAGAGAACAAAACAAGAAGGGTGGTGGTCATCGTAATGGCGTAATATCACGTGGTATCTAAAAACAACAATAGCGAGAAGATAAAAAAATCAAAAGAATCCCTAAATCCTCTCACAAATATGTGCATCCCCGTAAAACAAAGGTAGCTGGTAGTGAAAAAAATCAAAATGACCTTCAAATTCTCTTGGAAGGGAAAAATGGCCATTTATCGGAGGTGGTGAAAGGGTAGATGCGTGTACAATGCGGCGGGCATTTCATATTCGTAGTTTGTAAGTTCCTTCAGTGAACCTTCTTTCGGCCAAACATTCGTTGGAAAGCGCTGCTTTCTTCCTTGGGCGAGTTCGAGTTCAAGACGAAAGGTTGTGGCTGTGTTTGAGCTCGTGGAGGAGGTTCATTGCTCATCAGAAAGTCGGCGAGGTCGTTTGTTCTACTGATTGGTGTAGCGACAGCCTCTCGGGGTTGATAAGCTTTTCTTGGTACTCTGCTGCGAGCTGACTCGGCTTGCGGAGTATAGTTGTTATTACGGCTACTTTCATGTGGTGTAGCAGTCGTGGTGGTAAATCTGGCATTAACTGGAGCATGCGTGTTAACACCGTTTCGAGAATTGAGCGATCGTGATTCTGGTCCTGAGGAAGTTTTGGGCTTTTGAACTGCTGGTGCTGGTCCATTCGCTGTTCTTGGTTTTTGAAGTACAGGACCAGAAGAGGTTTTGGGCTTTGGGTTTGCTGGAGTTTCCGAGCCACGTCGACCAAAGCGATACATCAAACTGGTAGTACTCGACTTCTTTCTAACATCCTTTCCTGGTGGTTTTGGTACGGAGTCAAAGACAGAGGTTGTGACAGGTTCTGGTGGAGGAGGGACATTTCGAAGGAAATCCGCAAGACTCTCTTCTTTGATGGGTTTGGCCTTTGGGGTAGGGTTGTAGTCCTCTTCTTCGTCTGAGAAATCAATAGCGTACGGATCTCGGACTCGTCGAGTCTTTCGCTTCGGCATCATGTCAGGCTCGTCAAAATCATTTCGTTGAGTTGGGAGAGGCTTGTTCATGGCAGCATTCTTCAACAATCCGGATTGTGAAGTGACGGAACTTTGTACAGAGGTGGATGTTGTTTGGCTGTAGCGTGGTTCATGTAGAGTAGCGTCAATTGCCTTTCCACCAACGGCACCGGTCATTTGATCGGAATCCATAGTGCTTCGAAATGGTGCAACCGTTCGTGAAATTCTATGTTGTCCCTGCTGATCGAGTTGTGGACCTGATCGAACAAAGTCAATCAAATCACTAATGCTGTCTCCACGAGGAACGACTGCATCTCTAGCCTGCAGCTTCTTTCGACCAGCAGATGACTCTGCGCGACGTGGAAGATTTGCTGGGCTAGCAGTACGGGGGACTGAGCCACTGAAATTTCTTGGTGTGCCATTCGTTCCGCGATGACCTTGGACAGGGCGAGATGAAACTTGCTCGTAAGAGTTTGCAGGTCCGGTACTTCTAATAAATTCGGCAAAATCTCCAATGGAGTCTCGATCAATTCTCGCATCTCGTGGTTGAGGAACATTAGGTCGTAGCTTCGATCCAATGTTGGCTCCGGGCGCAGCTCTAGATCCCACGCTGTTGCCCTCAATCGGATTTGAGCGAAGGCCTCCCATGTACCTGTTAGACGAAGAGCCTGATCGACTGGTTCCTGGTCGGGGAACTTCGTGTGTGTTTGCTTTGATTGAACTGGTACCACGAGGGCTATCAGGTGACTATATTTTAAATCAGTAATTGCGTCTGAACTTTCTTTAGAATTCACTTACCTCAATATTGCGCATGGTTTGCGGGGTGAGAGTGTACTGGATGGTCTCGTCACTTCTAATAAGTTGCTCAAAACTCTGTCCCTTACTCTCGGCAATGGATCCTTCCTCCGAAGCCCGTGTTGCAACATATTTTTGACTTGCGGTATCAGAACCTGAAGCCGATTGATGTGGAGATTTCTGAATCGACATCGATCGCTTTCTGTTTGGATCCGCTGAACGAGCTGT
Source organism: Hymenoscyphus fructigenus (assembly GCA_001414455.1). Classification (NCBI taxonomy): domain Eukaryota; kingdom Fungi; phylum Ascomycota; class Leotiomycetes; order Helotiales; family Helotiaceae; genus Hymenoscyphus; species Hymenoscyphus fructigenus. The sequence continues at coordinate 80,877 of LKUV01000027.1, read as the reverse complement.
AGGAACACGGGGAAGATTTGTATTGATAGCACGTAGGGGATTTTGTTGCTCCGCTCCTCGTTTCGTAGGAATTTGCGAAGATGGTTGGTGCCCGTTCTTGCCATACTCCGATGTGCTATAACTTGGGGCTAGAGAGCTCGCTTCGTCTGAAGTGCCGGGAGCAACTTCCATTAATTCACGTAGTGGTGTCAAGGAAGGCGCCTTATTCTCAGGCGTTGGTTGCAAACGGCCATTAGGTTGGTCTTTAGTTGGGGACTTTGCAACTGTCTTGCGAGGTGGAGGGACTGCTGACAATTTGAACGGAGCAGGCTCCTTAGTAGCCTGTTTGGTGACTACTTTGGCTTCCTGGTGAGTTGGGCTAAAGTCAACATCGACACCTTGCATGGCTGCGGCAAGTTCGGCTGGTATTGCGGTGTCAAGCTCTGTCTCGGACTCATATACCTCCTTTTCTTCCGTGATAGACTCTTCGCTGCTATGAGCATTTCCTGTCGAGGCGTTGCGAACAATTGAGCTACGATTTGATCCTCCGCGTGTCATTGGGCTCGAAACCCTGGGAGATTGTGTTCCAGAGGTGAGAGGTGCGTGGATGCTAGTAGGTCGAGAACCAACACGTTCTGCCATGCGATCTCCCTGTCTCTTATCAACAGATCCAGTTCGAGATAATGACGGAGTTCTAGCGACGTCGATTACTCGCACAGACGAATGACCACTATGTGAACGGATACTAGAACGTCTAGACATACCTACTGGGTCGTTGGGAGAACCGCCACCAACCGACACGCGGGCTGTAAGAATTTCCGCCTCCTCTGGTTCCTCGTCGGAATCAATTTCGGACTTGGAGTCGATTTCAGTTTGAGGTGCCTTTCCTTGAACAACAGAAACTATACCAGCTGCCGCAACGGCACCCGCAGCAACTACACCGGCAACGATTCCGGGGATTGTACTCTCACCATGGTCTGATTGGGATTTTGATTCAGCGCTCAATTCGTGGGTTGCATTTTCAACAGCCTCATCTTGTCCCTCCTCAAATTTCTCGACTTCTTTGCCAGAAGTCTCACTGTCCTCAAACTTCAGTCGTTTAGAAGGATTGTATGGAGAGGGTGTTGGAGTTGGCAACGAGTTGGATCGTTTTCTTGAAACCGGCAGCGAAGATACTGGTTCTCCATCCTCCGTAGGCGTGAGTGGGAATTGTCCAAAGAAAACCATACTTTTTGGTCGCGGCTGTGGAGCTTCAACCTCGCTAGTTGGTGCATCGGTCTCTAGGTCGTCCTTGATTTCAGCAGCAAGTCCTGGTATCTCAATTTCGCGAACATCGTCATCCGTCATTGGTAGTGGAATTCCAGCTGCAACTTCGTACTCCGCAAGAACAGCTGCTAGTGATGGTCTACGGATGGCGTCGTCCATTTGTTCCTCAGGAGAAGTGGCGGTTGCTCGATTAGCTAGCTGAGACTGCAACGACTCTCGCGAGAACGATCGGCTGAGCGAGATAGAAGTCGTGGGTGATCGTACGCGTTTCTTCCAGCCTCTCCATAACCGACCCAAAGTCCTATCGAGTGCAACTCGCTCCACGTCTGTGTCTTCAACCACGACCCGCTCTGCAATCTCTGTGGGGACACTTGTACCATCTCTGGCCTCCTTTTCGTATTTTGTTCGCAGACGCTGGTATGCTGCTTGACCAGCTACCACCAAAACCTGTTCACCTACAAATTCAAGAATTGAAGTGAGGAAAATGGCAACAGCTGGAGATACAACGCCGGAATTTGGAGAGAGTGGGCCATTACTTCTTGACTCCAAGTGCTCTTGTTCGGTGTAGAAATCCTCATCTTCCTCTTCCATGTCGCCCAATGACGAATAAACCATACATCGTAGTCGTGTGCGCTTCCAAATTAACTCCAAATCCCAATCACCATCAGCCTCTAGCCCATTGTGATATGCCATTATTTGTTCATCATCTCCATCGCCCAAGTATTCGTGTAATTCCTGGTCTGCCCCATTGATAGCCTCTCTGGCGAGTTTTGGTTTTAATACTTCACTGACGGCTGGTCGAAGTGAACTGAGAGATGTGGATTTTGAGACGGAGAGAAAGTTGAAGAGAAGTTGGTCCAAGAATCGGTTTACCAAACGCAGGGCTGGCTGTGCAACCAAGGCAGTTTCTCCCGATGGCTCAATGCCATGTTGGTCAAGCCAGCTCTCTGCTTGACTGTCATGGTCATTGGTGACAATTTGTGAAGCTGCGGAGGCAGCAATGAATCCTGGTTCGGGTGAGATTAGGAGCGGTGGTGACATCAAGCCACCATAACCAGTAGATGGTCGGTCGCTAGAGATGCTCTGGGAGCGTCCTGCGCGAGGATAAAGAACGATATCTGGAGGCGCCATTGTTGATTGTTTCCCCTGCCGCAAACTCACTTGGAGCTGCTTCGTCCCCTAATATGTTGTTTTACTCCAGATCGGATGGAGATCGGTTGGTTCTCAAAGGTGATTTGTTGTTGGTTGAGCCGAAATTATTTTTCGATTAAAGGTCAAGGTGAAGTGCAGAGGGGGCTTTGTTGCTGGTAGTTCCGATCTTAATTATTTGACGACATCAATGTCCGATGAACTGTCTATAAACTTTGGATTAGCCTTTGAAGATGAGCCAATTGTAGATGAATGGATCAGGAGGCTGGAATGACTGGATTCTGGTAAGGTCGAAATGGAGCATACAGTTGCTGACCAGCCAGATGGATTGAGTAATTGAGCGCAGCGCCTGGCTCTCTCTGTCTGATATCCTTTCTGACCGACTTTGTTTGTTGTCAAGGAATCAGGAAACAATTTCAGTGGGAGGTTGAAAAAGAGGTTCAGATGCAAAGCGTCGCTGGTGCCATTCGGTGGCCTTCTCGAAGGGTGGTGCCTGTAAATACGAAACGCAGCTTCAGCACATACCTGGGATTCTCTTCAAGGTTCCGTGGACTCAAAATCGGGAGTCGCGCAGCGCAGCGGGACTCGAAGGCGAAGACGAATGGTGTAACAGGAAAGATGACGAGAGATGGGGCTGCACCATCTGCACTGCACGCAGCTGGTGGGAGGTTGTATGGTAGTCTTGTGGTGGTCAAGAGGCTGTCAACACTCCAGCCCGCGTGTCGTGCTGCTGCTGCTGTCAAACGTGAAGTCGAAGCTGGGGATCCAGAGGAGAGAAGTAGAGTAGTAGCAGAGGACACAATAATTATTGATCTCGCTCCCCTTCCCTCAGGAACACCCGTCGACCTGCAAACGAACGGTTTGGCCGGGAAAGAGTGGGCTTTCGGGCCACCGTAGACGCACGCTATCGAATCCCGGGGATGCTCAGGGGGTTCTTGATGGAGGTTGGTGCCGGAGAATATGAGTAAAGTCCAGGGACCCGAGCATCCACTACCTCATGAGAGCACTTGAAGAGGCAGCTATCACTTAACCACTTAGGTAATTGGGGATTTTCTTGGTGTTTCTGGAATTTCTACTTTGCAAGCCGTCCCAATCAAAACCACGTTTCGCCTAATTCAGATGTTGTGGCTCCAGTCTTGACATGGACGGGGAGGAGAAGAGATCCAAGAGCAGGGTCGATCGACTTTTTGGTGGCTCCAACTTTTAGGACACGGCAGCTAGAGCACAACACCATACGCACAACACCCACCCAAAGTTGAGACAGAAGATCTCTGCATTTTTGGAGTTTTCCTAAGACTCAAGAACGATTCTCAGAAAGTCAAATGAGAACCTTTCTTGTTCATCTTGCGAACGATTTTAGGCAAGAGGGGCCGCTCAAGCAGGACAAGCAAATAGAATAGACATGCAGGAGGAAGCCCTGAGCAGAGCAGAGATGGCGGGCTTCTTGGCCCTTCCACGCTTGGATACTTGGAAAAAGGGAGAGATGTGGGGTTCATTGGGGCGAGTAAACTGCTTTAGGGAAAACACCATATCACACTCAATATTTGGCAGCCAAAGAGGTGGGGAAAAAAGCGTCAGGAGTCAACCATGCTGAAAAGCCCTCCTGTACGTGTACGACCTGCCAGCCCGGTTGAGGTTGAACAGATCATCAGCTACACTAGATGAATAATACGGAATGCTAGTACAACACCATCAAGAATACACCATCGCTTCGCCTCTTCAGCTCACAGTCATGTTCGTTGATGATCCCCCACTTCGCTTCCCAGATCTCTCTAAGTCAACCCAAGTGTCGTTGCTTTACATTTTCCGCCTCCACTACATCAGTCTTATCACCGATATTTAAACGATCAATTTCAATCTTCAACCGTGGTTGTTGGATTACAAGAATTGCTTCCAGCTACAACGTGTAGGTAAGAAGTTGTACACCTCGACCAGGCTTCCCCAAATGCAGTCAATCTATTTGCTTCTTAACGATCTGCACCATCCGACGTCACAACAAGCCGTAACCATAAGCCATGAAAATAAGCACAAACTGTCAGGCAGACCGAAGTAAGAAGTAAGAACCTACACATATCAACTCCTTGTCGCCACCTCCGGAATCCTTCGATGGTCCCTCCCAAAATGTACGATGGCGCATGGATAACATGTGGTGGTCGAGTTGACTTGCAGTCCTGCTGCACCTCGCCATTTCCATCCCAAATTTAAATCCGACCCTTCTGTGACCATACTCGTACGCTTGATTTCCTTCCAGAGAGGCAGACTCAACTCACGGTCTCCCAAGGAGTTTTTCCTGGAAATGGTTTGTTGGTCCGACAATCGTTCACCGTTCATCGAGACCTTTCCCAGATCTCCCCGCTCTCTAGTCTCCCTCGTGCTTCTCAGCTCAAAGATGCAGCGAACTATACCAACCTTGTCTTCTCATAGCAAAGAGCAGCACTGCCGACGCAACAATGGGAAGGTGGTGTTCGGTCGTCAAAAATGGGGGGCACTCGAGAGCGTTTTTCGTGGCACTTTGGCGCATGAACCCCTTGCTTCTCAAGCACACAAATATGCAGCTATTCGCTAGCTATTCTTGTATCAAGAATCAGAACCAACCACCATCTGGTTACCAACATTCAGTAAGCATTGATGTTCTTCAGCGTGGGAAAATCCGTGGCTGGGGGAGGTTTGAACTCGGGGAAATACGACGGGATGCATAGAGAACCCGGACAGATATCAACTAACACTACCTATACCTATACCACTGCACCTCCTCGAGTTTCAACATTCGGGTTAATGCAATTCTTACAAACTACCAGAGTCAAGGGCGTGCCTCGTCTTCCTTGGGATAACGTATCGTGGAATCTCAAGCAACACCAAGGGTAAATAGAAATGTGCCGTCTGACGGCATCCTGCATCCATTCCTGCACATCGTCTACCATCCATTTTCCATAACCTTCGTACACTCAAAATCATGGCATCGTAGATTCTTGAAGGATCACATATTGAAATTCATTAGATATTAACTCACGTCAACGAAATATGACTACGGGTCTGAGAATCCTTATTGGTTTCTCCACTCGTATCTTGTTGTCATGATGTCTTGCATCAAAAAATATAGAGGTTGAGGGGGTTGGACGGAAGTCTGTGCGATGGGTCTAGTAGCTTGCGAATGGAAAAAAAGATGTGTCAGGAAAATGGGAAAGAGGAGCGAGCACTATCACTAAGTCTCATCGATCTTCCGCCATCGTAATTTAGAGTTTTGTTTCTTGCATCCATGGTTGTTTTCGCCCGGCGCGCAAATGTACGGAGATTCCGTACTCGGAGATGTGCACACGTGATATACTTGGATTGGCTTGAGTTCTAATTTCGATCAACTTGAGTGGCAGCTCGAACTCACTCCTAAGTAGGGAAACGAGTTAGATTCCCGTCGTTGGTGATTTTCTCCGCCGGGGGTTTTGTACAGCATTATCTCCCAGTCGCTCCTCCTCTCTTTCGACCTCCTCTTGCCATCATGTCCGGAGCCAGGACGGAAGGTGCGACTCTCAGTCCGGAGTAAAAACCACCCCACTTGACATCAGCTCCCTCGCCACGACGAGCGCAAGAAAGGAAGGCACGACTCTAACCACCTCCAGAGTATCAACTCGCCCTCGCCCTCGCCCTCCCTAACAATGCTTTTTGCTTGCTGTAGAAATGGTATCGCGCGGGTGACGGTTCACGAAAATCTACTCCCGTCGCTCTCCCCAAGCTTTGAGCTTTTCAACGGCCATCACAAACCAACTTATCGAGAAGTGAGGCTAAGAGACCGAGCTCAGGTAGGGACGATTATTCTGTCTCGTCGGCCCTGCTACAGATAAGTCATTGCTCTCCAGCCTCTATTTTGGTCTTCAAGTATTGTGCGAACCAGTCTAGGAGATTGATTTCCTAAACCTTCTGGATTGATAGCTACAATTGACCGAGGACAATTCGCGCAATAAGAGAGAAGCGTACCGGAGAGCTGTCGGTGTCTTACGCTCGTGAGCGCTGACATCACGTTCACGACGTGATCAGCGGAGATTTTCTTCATCTCAGCCATGACTTTTCATTCATAGAAGTAAGAGAGACAGAGAGAATGAGAGACGGAGGAGTTTACCTCGTAAATTTTTAGATCGTACCCGCGTACTGGAAGCGGGTACCTAGCTTTCTTGGCTTCGGTACGTAAAGTGCTGTGCGTGGTGGGGGTTGTCTCTGATATTTCTTTTTTAGAACTCGACTCCCGAGCGGGTTTCTATTTTGTTGGCGTCTTTCATAGTTGCTTTTTACGGGAGGTCTTTTATTGTTGGCTGTTGGTCGGTTCCGAGCGTGGAAGAAGTTTCTGATTCGTTTGCATGGGGAAATTAAACATTCTGTTTTTGGGCATCGCATTGGGTGTTTGGATTTTCTGATGTTTTATTTTCCCTGGTAACTTTCATTTGGAACAGTTTGTTGAAGTAGACGTGCTAGGTACTGTGTCTTTTTCGTGGGGGTGCGGAATGGGATAAGAAGAGACTATTTGCTCTATGATTTGTCCCCCATCCTTTTTATTGTTGTGTTGTAAGATCCTTGATAGAATAGGAGTGATTCTCAGAGTTGAAGGCTTTCTGTTTGTTTATTTTTTGTACGAATGGGATTCCAAGTTTTATGGCTCTGGTTTCTGACGTTGGCTCTGTCGAGAAGCTTTGATAGAAAAGGGAAATTTGTCGGAGTTGAACTTGTGTTTAATTTTGAAACTCTGCTGTCTTAGAGCTTGGTGTGTTATGTGCTGCTTGCTAGTCGCTTTCGAGGCTATTTGGCCTGTGGTTTATTGAGAATTTTCCGCATTTACTCTGTGCTTTTCCGTGTTTCGGTTGTCATTTTATTACGCATAAATTCCCGCCGGAGTCGTGATTATGTTTTGGTATCCGGTGCTGTGTTTACTGACCAGATTATAAACCTGAAGGCGTCTTTTGGAAGACTGGGTGGGAGCAGATATTCAAGTTGAGATATGGTATTGAGTGCTTTATCCTGCTGTTGCAAGTTTATTGCTGGAAGCTTAAAAGCCACTCTTTGTTTCTCGATGCTTGAGAAAATGGATCTCGAAAGTTCCGAGGCACCAATTGTGTTTGGAACACTATTTACCTTTGCTTAGATTCGAGGCCACTTTTCTCCCCGTCCCTCTAAGAGCTTTTGCTAGGGCATATTTATTCTCATTCTTTGCTTTCTTTACTGCTGCTAAAGAGCCGTCACTACCGATGATCTTTTTCTCATTACTGTCGAAGCTATTGTTGTCTGTAAATAATTTGAGCTTCAACTCTTTTCCCTTGCTCACACAGGTGCGTTGACAAGCAGCTGAGAGTCGAGGTGCTTGGTTCTCCGAAGTTGGTTGGTAAATCGTTGTAGAAATAAACCATCATGGGTTATTGGATCTTAGGATGGGGAATAATTATGATTCTGGCCTCTTACTTGTGTTTCAGAATGAATGGTGTTAGATTTTTTCCCTCACGCATTGCACATCAACTGAATTATGAAATTGTGAAAAAGGAAATGTATTTTCTGGTCGGATCATCCTTTTACTCTAAAAGTCTACAATACCATACACCTCCAGTTGGACTATCCAAAATCCCTTCCCTAGAGAAAAAAAATAAAATAAGACTAGTATTTTCAAAATCGAAATACGTTGCCCAATCAAAACTCCTCCAACAGCTCCAGCTCCCTACAAGCTCCCCACATGCCCTTCAAAGAAGGGCATTATCCAAAAGCTCTTTTCGCTTCTCCGCATCGGCAATCCTTAAAGCCTTTAACTCCATTCCGACCTGCAGCTTCCTTCCTGCCCTAATTCCTCTCCTAAAATGTCTCTGATCCTGGAAAAACTGCTCCATTTCCATCTGTTCCCTGGTCCATCCGTCATCGAAATGGGTCAACTTTTGAGTACTCATCATAGCGACAAGCCGATCATCAACCTCATCTCTAGCCTGCGGTTGTCCATTTCCATTTCCATTCGAAAGTCCAGTGGTATTTCCGTTATTGAGAGGTCTTGATAATCCTTGGATTCGGCCTTCGATGACTCCACGTCTGTATTCATTGTATTCTCGCTCTTGACGTGCTTTGTCCTTGTCTGCTGAGGGAGGGAATATGCGTCGGTTTTCGTAATTATCACTGATTTTTTCTCCTCGGATGCGGAGACAATAAGGACACCAACGGGGGTGGACAATCACTGCGAGTCCGGGGTTGGAGGTGGTATCGACTTGAGTGTTGCCACCTAGATTAAGACCTGTCAGACTTGTTGCTAAATCAGGTTGATGGCGACAGCCATAGTAAAGAGTAGTTGTTGCCATTTGGGTATAGGTGCTTGGTGATGTTTTTTGGTGGTGGGCGTTTGTGTTTGTGTCTTGCGATGGTACGAGAGTTTGGTGTGGGTATTGTGCTTGCTGGTCTGCTTTGCCGGGAAAAGGGGTTTCTCGTGCAATGCTACAATCTGGGGTCAATAAAAACTCTTCCTCTTGAAAAAAAGAAGGGTTTGATGGATTATGTACCAGATTGATGGCGGTGTTTATTTGTTGGTGTTCAGTATTGAGATCTCTGTATGAGATGACTGCGTGAGGCATTGTCACACAAGACTGATGATTGCTCTGTGGGGGGTTTGGGTGCAGATGTGTATCGTCGCTGGATGAGAGAAGCTGTTTGGAGGTGTAAGGAGTCGAGTATTTATGGACCTTTAGCAAGGCGGTGGCGTCATGAGGGGGTTGTGTTATTGGTAGAGTGGGTCTAGATAAGGGTTAGTAATGTTATTGGTAAATTAGGGGTTGTAGCGTGTAGAGTTGCTTGATAAAGTTCGAGTGAGTGGAAGGTTGTGATTGCAAGTGGTTGAGATTGTACACGTGGGTTGTGTTAGGGGTCATTTTGCGCGATTTTTGAGTCATTGAAGAAGGATTCACCTTGGAAGATTAATGGGTGAATACGGAACATGAGGAGCTTGTGCTTGTGTCGTTAAAGTGAATTCCAAAATACCATCAAGGTTCCCAGGGAAGAGTCTTCCCTATGGATAAGCGAGGAGTTGCAAGGGATGCCAAGTTTCAGCTCATGGTACTATTCAACGCTGTACCAATCCCAAGTTGACTAAACGCTGGAAAGAGTCTTTTATCTCGAGTAGATCGAGTGAGCATTCCTTCTTCCACTGTGCTAAAAATTATCGTCATATTTTCTCAATATCTTCTCTTATAACATGGTTTATCAGCATGCCGCGCACTTCAAACCACATACAAAAGACGTCCGTGCGTAACCGTGCACTTCATGTATTTTTTAAGAGATTTTTTTTAAATATTAATTTTAATAAAGAAACAAGGGTTCAATATTATAATGCTCTCAATTTTAAATCTTTACTAGATGTAATTAACGATTCGCTTAAAAATACCCCTGTAATTGTTAACTGTTTTTTCTTTTCTAAATAAAACTTTAACACAAAGGTGACGATATTTAAAAACTGAGAATAAAGAATACTTATATATTAAAAAAACCAAGCATTTAATTTTAGATATTCTTATTAATAAGTGCGTAAAGTGCACGGCTATGCACGGACGTTTTTTGTATGTGGTTTGAAGTGCGCGGCATGCTGATAAACTACGTTATGTGTTTTACTCATATTAAGTTGCCTTGGGATTTGATGATTTCCAATTCAGGCCATTAACGAGACATCCAAGGCTTGAGGATTCGCTGGTTTAAGCAAGATATTCAATCTCTGAAGACCCCCCATCTTCAGGAGATGTATAACCTTCGTGCAAAATCTTCGTCACTTGTTACTTGCTGATGTCATTACTCCGTTCGAAGGAATAATCACAGCGATCCGGCTTCATATTTGATATCAATAGTCAATTTCTATGAATTTTCACAATATATGTATTTTTGCGAGTCGATTCAAGAGAGATAGTCAAAATAATGATCTTTGCACATCACTATCTATTACTGTTCAAATTCTCAATTCTTACCTTTTATGACCTTGTATGGATTATCTATACTTGTCAGACTTTACCTTTGTTCTGAAAAACGAGGTTTAACATGAATCCCTCTAAGATTTCCCAACAGCTTCCACTAACAAGCATTTTTAGAAAAGGCCTTGGGCAGTAGTGGCGCATATTAGCCGTTAGTGTAACCCCCATCCTACTTGAGCTTGACATAATTGTTTATAAACGCTTCGTAGCCCACTTGAATTCCATCAAACTTTATTAAGATTTAGTAAAATTGAGTGTAAAATCGCCCAGCAAAAGCCTTCTACCCCTAATCGGCAATTCGGCGAGCAAGTTCAAGATTTCTGGAATGCGTGAGTGACTTGGTATAAGAGAATTCACCTAATTAGAGACAAAAAGTACACCAAGAGACAAGCTAGGTAAGTGGCTTGAGTGTGAAAGCGGAAGAAACATAAGTTCAAACTTTCTTCTGCATTTGTGTTGGTCACGGAGGAGAGTGGTGGACCAAACACAAAAGTTGGCAATAATTTGAGTAATACTGGGTATGAATATGGGTGGGGGTCGTTCTTCCCCTTCTCATACCTTTTTTCTCGTCAAGGTAGCTAGAACAGAACGGTCCTCAACTTTCCCCGATGGGTATGGAAATAGATAAAGAATCAAGAAATTGGAGAATGAGGGACCAAATTTATCATATAACGATGGATTTAATACCTATAGGTGCCACTTCTACCGAGCAAAGCCTTGACTTAAATGATACCCATTCCGTCAACTCTAGAAGTAGTCAGAGTCGTGCCTTCCCCTCTCACTGCGGGTTGCCGCGAGTTCGAGGTTGAATTAAAAGGGAAGGGTTGACTCTGTTGTTTCACGGTGCTTGTACTAAGGTCAAGTCTTTGATGGAACAACCCTCATTCAGTTAGGGTGGGCTATGGTGGTGGTACCGCGATTTATTGAGTTTAGGATTTATCCCTTTATTACGATGTTTGAATTTTGGACCAAAGGTTGGGATTATTTATATAATCATTGTTTTCTTTTTCTTTTGTTTATTGATGATTTGACATTATTCATTAGATTACACATTACAAATAGGGTGTTTTATTGGTACTGGTTAGCCTATACGTGTTACTTTGAAGTAGGAGTTCTCAAGCCTTTGGGTATCTCGATATTCAAAAGGCCTCTTTGGGATCTGGGTAGGAGAGGAGGAAGTTCAACTCAGGCAACCGAAAGTCTGGAAACCTGACCTCCGTAATTACACCTATGCGTCTCTCTCGATAATGTCGAGCCATCTTGGGGTGGTGTGCGCGCCTTAAGCCCAAATTCTTTCCCTTCCCTGGTCCATTCAGAGGGGATAGAGAAAGTAGAATCTGAATGGCTACAGGAAGGTTGAAGAGCATTGGGGGCCGCGATGGAGGGAAGTTTTTCTACACGATCGACAGTGATGCGCGCGCGTGATAGAGCATGAAAGAAAAAAATCTGGACATGGGAATCCGAGAGAGGGGGAGGGGTTTGTAAAAGTGGATCGATCCATGGGACTCACTCGGTCTTTCCCTCCCAAGGTGTCGAGAAGACCTCGACCTCAGTGATGAGTTGCGACAAGGATTGCGACACGCTTAAGATGGCAGGAAGGACCCACAGTTGCTTCGACTTGGTCGCATCGACCCCCGCCTTTTCGCACGGCTCTCTCGACACCCGTCGCGATCCATGGGTGGTTTGGAGCTGGTCTATTTCGTACCCTCACAAATAAAAATTTCCAGCGGTCTCAACCAAAGCACTCCACCAGCCAATCATTCTTGCCTTCGATTCCTCTGTGATTGGGTGGATGAGATCCCGAGGGGAGGCCGATGATTGGTGATTTCTTTCTTCAATCATTCTCCTGAGTTCGCTTCGTCGTTTCGCTTCAGCTCTGTCCTTTCTTCTCTCCTCTCTACTAGGCTTCCAAATTTGCTCCTCGCCTAATAAAGACTGCTCCATCCATTTTTGCCTCAGAGCCAAAACATCAGCATTCATCTCAAGTCTTATTCCATAAACTATTGGCTCGGAATCACTCTTCTCCGCCATATTCAACACCTTTTCTCTTAAATTTATTCGTTGCTCAGCATCCCCGAAATCCACCCCTTTCGTGATTTTTGAGAGAGGGAGAACAACATCTCCCGCTGTCCAGGTTGCTCCTCCTCTGGGAGGGAGTTTGACCCCATGTTTCTTTACAAGTTCCTTTTGGTACAGATCTTTTTTGGAACATGTACCACAAAGGTCATCGACATATTCTTGGCCAAGCTGTTTGTTGAATCTACAACCTGCATCAAGCTTCGGAGGATAGTGAGGGCGGATCTTCTGAGTGCAAGGACCTGCTTTTCCGGTTTGGGGAACTGTTTTGGCGATTTCGGCGCAGGCTGTGTGGATTCGGTTGGTGGAGGTGTGAGAGCAGGGGATGTGGATGAGGGTTATTAGCCAACACATTTTTCTTCTTGGATTTGGATGGAGTTCGAATGAATGCAAGGCAAGTGAAGGAATGTATGAGTGAGGAGAGACTCAACCAGTTGAGTAGTATATATCCAAAAAAGAAAAAGCTTTTCAAATACCAGTTGAACAAAACTTTCAGGGTGCAATTCCAGCAAAGAAAAAAAGGGGCACCGATGGATGAAGAAAGAAAGAAGAAAGGAAAGATACTAAGAAAAGCAGATACGAGAAACTAAATGATTGAATAGAGATTTGTTCTCTGCATGGATAAATCGAGGTCTACTTATAAAGGAATAGACGGCAATAGAACAGGAAATCATTTCTTCTGTTCCACTCCTTTGCTTTCTCGGGTCTAGTCGTTTCTCTTTCATTGTCAGATGTGAATCTGGGTAGGCAGATAGAACCATTGTGTTTTTACCACACAGACTCTGCACCCCGAGAAAGCTTGGAGAGAAAGGGAGTATAATTGTATTATTTGGCTTTGGGTTTCTGCATAGGGTGGTCTCTGGCTTGTGAATACTGAGATGTATACGGCACTGATCTTCTTTTGGCGAAGTACGGCATATCAGTTGGTCCAAGTGTAAACACCAATGCTTATTTAATGTTGGTAGTTCATGAGTAAGAGTATCAAGTCCATGATGGGTCCTGCAATTTCCTAGCCATAAAATGCTTATTGTCTTTGCCACGTTTTCTTTGATTTAGTAGGGCACTTTGTAAACCGTGCCGCCGCCAGAGAACTTTACAGTCCTTTTTAACAAAGGGGTCGCCCAATGCTCGGAAACAATGGAATTATGAAAAGGAACTTGAACTCCCAGTCTTCTTTGTTGGAGGAGAAAAGTACTGACAAAGAGGCTAGAATCGAAGCGCTTGGGTAAGTAATTAGCCATTACTTTGGTGGAAACGGGGGAAGGTATCCGTGCTTGATTCCATCAATAGCATTATGTTTAATTACTGATTGGGAATGAGCCAAGCTGAACCCTAAACCCGCATGGAACGATCTCGTCTGTTTCTCATTTCTAAAATAAAATCTCAACCACCTTAGTTAAAAAGCGAACTGAGAAACGCCGATGAAGAAAAGGGGTTAAAGTATCATCTGATGTAGCCGCCAAGGCACCAATCAAATGTCTGAATCAACTTCTTTGTTCAACTTAGGCATTCTATGGGTCAATGCATTTGCTGAACCTGGATGCTTCAGAAGATTCAATTACATCTTCTAGTGACATTCAATTTTACCATAGTCAAGTACCTGGAAGCACGATTAGGAAGTTCTTTTCCAGTCAGTTTTATCAGCGAGAAGTATTTTACGCGAAAAAATAAAGGGCACCATTGGGATCAGAGACTTTTCCCGAAAACGAGTTGTTGAAATCTTTTCCCCGTGAATCTGAATTCGCTGCACTAGTGACTGTACTACAAAGTCATGCACATATTTCAATAGAGTGGTTGTGTCACGTACAAAATTGGGTGTGGAAAACGCTCTGAAGAGCTTGGATTTGGGGGGAGGGAGGGGAGGACACTAAGGCCCCTTATATACAGGTGCAACAGCACCCCCGAAAAGCAACCTGGGCGTTTTCCACACCCAATTTTACGTGACAAGTTGAGAAGTCCATAAGTTGCAGCAGTGTCACATGTTTGCTTCGAAGCCACGACTGATTTGTCTGGAAGGTACCATTGTATTTCATTCATCTAATGCTAAGTATTTGACGGAAATTGCGAAGTCTAAATCACCGTCATTATTTTGCATCATATTTGAGCTTACTCAGAGAAGCTCGCCACAGAGTTCGACGTGCCACAGATTTCAAACACTTATGGAGGATTTACAATACCCCGTTTAATTTGGTCGAGGTAATAATCCTCCTCAGTCCAGCCAAGTGAATATATCATCGAGTTGGGACATGATATTTCGTAAGGGCAGTCACACCCATGATATAGGAAATCGGAAAATCCTTCTTGTGCCTATTTGCGTTTAACCGAAGGTCGTTCTGACTGTTCATATTCATCCCAGACTTTGATAGTCCGATTAAGTTTTCTCCATGATCCGTCTTCGGCATCGACAAGCTTACGTTTAATTTCGCCGAGAAGTGAGTAGTGCGTTCCGGAATTGTCGCAAAATATCAGGGTATTCAGTTCCACCGATTGGAAAGATGGAAGTGAGGAGAGGAGAATGAATAAGCTACTGCCGGTAGTGTGGACATTGGCAGGACTAAGATGTTGCAGATGTAGTAAATGCTGTTGATGCGAAGTAGGAAATACGTCCTGCAATGATATGGAATGAGCGTCGTTTCGATCTTCGCCAAACTCGGCATCCGGGTTGGCAGTGGGCAGTGGTGGCATATTGAGATTGAGCGTGAGTCTTTGAAGATGCAGAAGTTTAGCCAACGCCACTTTCAAAGGTCCATTTCGAAAACATCTAAAGTTATCATCTTCGGCCGTGTTCGGTGCAAAGACAAGGTCAGGTTTTGTAAGAGGCATAGAATCGAAAAGTTCCAAGGTATTAAAGTAGTCCTCGTTCGAGGACGTGAGAAGGCTATAACCAATACCGGTAGGCTGTTTGTGTAAGTCAATCACAAATTCTTCTACCGAGCATCTTGGGAGAGCTGCGAGGAGCTCGGAAACCACAAGACTGTATCCACACCACGTTTCATGTGAGTGTTCTCCCCTTCATGTATAACGGGGCAATTCCAAGTCTCTTCCAATCAATGGCGAGTAGTGTTAAGGACAATCGTCTTTCCAAGTTCGTGACGCTGGCATAATGAAACCAGGGGGTAGGCACCGGAAAAGTGGCGTGTCGTACAAAGTAGAATAAAGTACAAACGCTTCCCAGATCTGAGTGGTAATTGTGGCGCGCTTGAGATTCGGAAGATGTACTAAACATGACAGGAAGGCCTCGATATCTGCACCCCTAGCAATTATTTCTTCCTGTTCGGCGTAAAGATTTTGATAGATGCGAAAACTTTCTTCAAGACTGATGTGCTGAAAATTTTCACCCCAAATCTGCTTCCTCCGCTCTATGAGTGTCTCATCTGTTTTCCAGTCTCCGAATGCCCATTAAATAATTGAACAAACTGCTGCAAAAATCTTCAAAGTCTCGTTGCATATATCCCGAATCCCTAGGTCGCGTGTCCTGACCATTGTATACAGCTAAACAGTCCACTCTCCGTGCTAAATATGCTCCTCCTAAGGGTCTCCCCCCAACATAACGCACCAAGCGCGCATCATCGCAGATGAACTCTTTAGCGCTGGGCTGTTGCTGAACTCGGGATAGTTGACGATACTCCGCATCGCTTCAAGATTCGTATCATTTGCAGACACAAACACGCGGGTAATTCGTAGCGCTGATCTAGCTTTGACTTCTTTAGATGCTAAACGCAATTTTTTAATGTCCTTTTGAGGGAGGTGGGTGGGTATGAGGTCAAACACTTCGATTGGGATTGAGTCGAGAGTCCCCATGTTGGTTGGTTTAATTATGAGGGGTAAGGAGCGAAATGCTGCAAGTAAAGTTGGCTGAGCTTAATTTATCATTTCTTATCATTACTTCCCTTGGATTTTAGTTGAGAGACACGGGTCATAATACAGTAATCGAATGTGTATGAATCGTGGAATTGCAAGTACAAGTAGAAAATTCGCTCCTGTGGCCCAGCTACAGAGGGAGCTGTCATGTGACATCAACTTGCCTTTTTTCCAGTGAGACGGTTTTCACAAAAGAAGATAACTTCTCTAAGCATTCGAAGTCGTTATCAATTAATGTGGCATTCCGGTCGCCCTTGTCAATTACGTGGCGTCAATTACCGATAAAAAAAGGGGGTTGCAGGTTCTTCATGAGTTAGGCTTGGGAAAAAACCAAAACAAAGTACAACAATCTCAACTCGCACCAAAATAGACATAAATTTAGGAAGAGGATTCCATTTCATTTCTAATCAAAGAGACTATTTAATCAAATGAGCAAACAAATGCCTTCGAAAACAAGATCCCTCTCCCTAAAAAAACCCCAAACTCCAAAACACCGTTCCATCTATATCTATCTCTAAACGCCGTTGTTATAATTTAGACCCGAAATTAATTCCCAATCCCCAAAAAATCCTTTTTTTAAAATCAAACCCAAGAGACCCAATTTCCAAAATCCTATTCCCAAAATTCAGAACTCCATACTCCGACCGACAAATGAAAAGGAAGTATTTCCAAGTATGATGATCCAAAAAAAGACAAGGATATCCAATGAAACTCAGAACTCCAAACTCCATCCTAAACTCCATGTAAAAATCCCAAATCCAACTCCCTCCTTTCTAAACCACCGCATTTTGGCTTGAACAAAAAGGGTAACATCGCTGAAACAAGAATCTAATCGCTTTCTATCTTTTCTCCATCTTTCTATCTCGATCATCTTCGCAGACTCAAAAGGGTATATAACAAAAATCAAAAAGAAACTCACTCGCGCTAAAACCGCTTCTTCCCAAGGAAACACAAAAGATATATCTAACGGGTTATTTACAAAAGGAAGAAAGCAGCAGCAATTGCAACGACAGCACCGAAAGAGGTGGAGGCGAGAGCAATACCGTTGCTGGTGACGAGAGGAGCTGGTTTGGAAGATCCAGAGTTTCCGGATGAGCTTCCTGGGGTGGATGGAGAGGCTGGGGAACCTGAGTTTCCGGATGAGCTGCCTGGGGTGGATGGAGAGGCTGGGGAACCTGAGTTTCCGGCGGATGGGCTACCTGGGGTAGATGGGGTGACTGGAGCTGGTGGGTTAAGAGGGGCGGTGTAGTTTCCGGAAGATGGTGGGCTCGGGATGGATGGGGAAGAAGCTGGAACACCTGGTGCTGGTGCTGGAGAACCAGGAGCTGGAGCCTTTGGAGAATTTGGTGCTGGAGCCTTTGGAGAACCTGGAACTGGGGCATTTGGAACAGATGGAGCAGTTCCGTTAACAGCTGGGTATGGCTTTGGTTGAGGGCATGTTGGGCAGACGCCGTTTGAGCCATTGCTGCCATTTGAGCCATTGCTGCCATTTGAACCATTGCTGCCATTTGAGCCATTGGAACCATTACTGCCATTTGAGCCCTTTGAACCGTTGCTGCCGTTTGAGCCATTAGAACCGTTTTGGCCAGGTGTACCAGGTTGGCCAGGTTGGCCAGGAGTGTTTGGTCCTGGAACTGGGGCATTTGGAGCACCTGGAGCTGGAACATATGGAGAACCTGGTGCTGGAACATATGGAGAACCTGGTGCTGGAGCAGTGCCGTTGACAGCATATGGCTTTCCAGGAACATAAGGACCGTTCTTTGGGCCGTTGTTGTAGGCGTTACCAGGTCCATATGGGTTGCCCTTGTATGCACCTCCAATTGGCTTGTAGGGATTGTTACCACCCTTTCGTCCTGGGCCATAAGCACCGTGGGTTCCGTTCTTGTTGTTGTAGACGGATGTTTGATAAGCACCGACTGGGAGGGTGATGGTCTTGGTGACCTCGTTGGTGGTACCAGGGCTAGGAGAAGTGATTGATATTAGCATGAAACTTCCAAGATAAGGTGAATAAATGACGCAGAATGACTTGTGAAGAAATGGCCAAGAAATTTCGAAATTTCGAGTAAATGGAAGATAGACGAGGATAAAAAGAGGGGATTGAAGAATGACTTACTCGGGAGTCTCAGTCTCGGTGACAATGATAGTGGTGACAGATCCAGTATCAACAGTGGTGGTCAAAAAACCCTGAAATAAATTAGCGAGGTTTCACAAAAGCAGGATGAAATGAACTTACGGTAGTGGCAGCAGCATATCCCTGAGTGGAGTACAAGTTTCCGGTGGCATATGGTGCAGAGGCCTTATAACCCTTGCTGGAAACTTGCTTGTAACCCTTCTTGTATGGGGTTGCAGTTGCCTTGTAGGCAGACTTGGAGGTCTTGTAACCCTTCTTGTATGCGGTCTCAGTTGGCTTGTAGTAGGCGGACTCGGTTGGCTTGTACTCGGGCTTATGCTTGTACTCAGAATCGTGCTTATACTCGTTGTCGTGCTTGTACTCAGCCTTATAGTGTGTCTCTTCTGGCTTGTAGTATGCGGTCTGGGAAGACTTGTAGTAGTGGGTCTCCTCTGGCTTGTAGTAGGCAGAGGTCTCGGTTGGCTTGTACTCCTTATACTCCTTATACTCTGGCTTATACTCAGACTTGTACCCCTTGTACTCAGCAGACTTGTATTCTGGCTTGTACTCCTCAGACTTGTACTCAGGTTTGTAGTAAGCGCTGGTCTCCTCTGGCTTATAATAAGCAGTGGTGTAGTAGGCGGTCTCGGTTGGCTTGTATTCTGGCTTGTACTCCTTAGACTTGTATTCAGGCTTGTAGTAAGCGCTGGTCTCCTCTGGCTTATAATAAGCAGTGGTGTAGTAGGCGGTCTTGGTTGTCTTGTATTCTGGCTTGTACTCGGGCTTGTACTCGGGCTTGTACTCGTCACGCTTTTGGAACTCGGCAATTGCGGTGACCTCGGTTGGGTCAGCTGAGGTGGCAGTAGCAGTCTCAACAGAGGTGGAGGTCTCGGTGGCAGTCTCGATAGATGTGGAAGTTTCGATGGAAGTTTCAGTCATAGTCTCAGTCTCGATGGATGTGGTTTGGTCCTCGTCATCATCCTCTGGCTCTGGATTATGCTCCTCATACTTGTGCTCTGGCTTGTAACTATCGTAGTATGGGGTTGGCTTGTGGACGTATGGGGTCTCGACTGGCTTGTATCCTGGCTCGTAAGCAGTTGGCTTGTACTCCTTGTACTCGGCAGACTTGTAGTATGGGGTCTCAACTGGCTTGTACTCTGGCTCGTAAGGAGTTGGCTTGTACTCCTCGGACTTGGAGTAGTATGGAGTCTCCTCTGGCTTGTAGTAGACGGACTCAGTTAGCTTGTACTCCTTATACTCTGGCTTGTACTCGGCAGACTCGTAGTATGGAGTCTCCTCTGGCTTGTAGTAGGCAGGCTCAGACGGCTTGTACTCCTTATACTCTGGTTTGTACTCGGCGGACTCGTAGTATGGAGTCTCCTCTGGTTGGTAGTAAGCGGTGGTCTCTGGCTTGTACTCATCAGCCTTGTAACCGGGCTTCTTGTACTCGTTTTGCAAGTGCTTTTCCTCGTGGAGATCGTACGGGCGTCCAACACTACGTCTCTCATACTTCTTTGGCTCGTAATTGTAGTCGTCATCCTTGGTCTTGTACTCTGGCTTGTACTCGGCAACGTATGGAGTCTCCTCTGGCTTGTAGTAGGCGGTAGTTTCTGGCTTGTATGGCTCGTAGTATGCGGTGGTCTCGGACTTGTATTCTGGCTTATACTCTGGTGTGTACTCCTTGTACTCTGGCTTGTACTCGGAGATGTATGGGGTCTCCTCTGGCTTGTAATAAGCAGTGGTCTCTGGCTTATACTCGGCTACGTATGGAGTCTCCTCTGGCTTGTAGTAGGCGGTAGTTTCTGGCTTGTATGGCTCGTAGTATGCGGTGGTCTCGGACTTGTATTCTGGCTTATACTCCGGCTTGTACTCCTTGTACTCTGGCTTGTACTCGGAGACATATGGGGTCTCCTCTGGCTTGTAATAGGCGGTAGTCTCTGGCTTGTATTCTGGCTTGTACTCGGCAGAGTATGAAGTCTCCTCTGGCTTGTAATAGACGGAATCGGTTGGCTTGTATTCTGGCTTGTACTCAGACTTGTACTCCTTGTACTCTGGCTTATACTCAGCAGAGTATGAAGTCTCCTCTGGCTTGTAGTAAGCGGTCTCGGTTGGCTTGTATTCCTTGTACTCTGGCTTGTACTCGGCAGAGTATGGGGTCTCCTCTGGCTTATAGTAGGCGGTGGTTTCTGGCTTGTACTCCTTGTACTCCGGCTTGTATTCTGGCTTGTACTCACCAGAGTATGGGGTCTCCTCTGGCTTGTAGTAGGCGGTGGTCTCAGGCTGGTACTCCTTGTACTCCTCCTTATATTCTGGCTTGTACTCACCAGAGTATGGGGTCTCCTCTGGCTTGTAGTAGGCAGTTTCAGTTGGCTTGTACTCCGGCTCGTAGGCGGTGACCTCGTGCTTGTAAACCTCGTTGTGTTCAGGCTTGTAGGCTGGGGTATCCTCGTGCTTGTACACATCCGTGGTCTCGGGGTTGTAAGGCTCGTTGTTGTAAGGCAAAACGAATGCCTGGGCGGTACCCGCGAGGGCAACGCTTGTAACAATTCCCTTGAACTGCATCTTGGAAAAAGTTACTGGAAGCGAGTGACTGGGTTGAATAAAACAAAAACGATGGAGATGCGAGAAAGATTAGAGTTTGAATTAATGAGGAAAGAAAGGAAAACGAAAAGGCCGCGGAGTGATAGATATTATACCCTTTCAAAATTAACTAAAGTAAACTAACTAGGGCTTAGCAGAATGAAAACGAAAAAAGGCAACATCATTGATGTAGGGGTCATAGACGAAAAGAATCAAATCCGTTGGATGCGCTTGGAACCTTCGGGGGATATATATCGTGGGTCGTGAGATTGAGCCCGTTGAATTCCGTTTGATGAACTTGCGGTCATCAAGGGAAGATATATATGCCGGCTCAGTGAAATTGAATCCGTTGTTGCACTTGCGCTACTTTGGTTGGAAGCTAATTAAATTCGCACCAACGCAAAGAAGTTAACATCACAAGATCTAATAGTATGTCAGCTTTTTTTAGCATGTTGAAGATTATTTGATACGTAACTGGCTTTCAAGGGAGTAATTACCTCATACATTTCGCCTCACCCACAATTTTGGCAGGAACTTTGCGTGTCCCCAACGTCACAAAAAGAGAAACCGTTTTGATCATTCTTGTGAAATTGATATGTTCCATGTAGCCAAAAGTTGATAACTCCTTTCCTGTTTAAATACATCCTTTTATGCATTTGCTGCCAATCGTGTATTTGAATCGGCCACACCAACGAGGTAAACTCAAAATATCGTACAAACGCCACGCAATTTTCCTTCTATCTGTCTTCTGGAGCACCAGAAAATAATCCGACTCGGGTTCGATGACTCTGAGAATCAGTTAGCTCGGCTCTCATTGATATCTTGGTGGGGCTCTTACGTATGGTAGTTTTGGTATGACCACCCCCAACACAGCCAAAAAATTAATGGTAAAGTAGGTCAGGTCGTAGTGAGTATAGTGGGTACTCAACAAAAATAGAACAATGGGCACACTGAGCAAAAATTTCTTGGCCGGCGTGTATTGAGCTCCATTGTCGATTTGCTCCCACATGTTCAGGTTATCGTATGCACCTGCATTAAACTCGAAAGGAACTCCCCGGACCCAATGAAACATGAGGAATGAGCCGAACATGTAAGATATGTTCGTCAGGGTCCACGACGTTTCTTGTGACACTCCGGGAATTATGTCAAAAAGAATCTTGAGGCACGCAATTAGCACCACATGTATCGTCCATGCACCTTGAAGCACCAGAATTGTTAGCACTGTTGAACCAAAGGGCGCCATGCATCATGTATATATCTCGACGCTTAAAATTCAAGGATAATACCGAGATATTGTGACTTCTCAATCCCAAATTTTCCCCCAGGAAGCGCTAACCTTTTGCGTTGACCCAGTCGGCATTCAGATTTGGTAATGCGGCCTGATCACTCATATGTTCGATTGTTTCGGGGGGTTCTTGGTAGAGCAAGCTACTCGACCGCCGTCGCCTCCCGGTCTTATGCTCGTTCATCGCACTATATTGGCCACTCGACCGGGGAGGTTTGGAGGTCGCGTCGTAAGAGACGGTTCGAGGCAGGAGGATTGGAGAAGACAGTTTGGCGGTAGTCGAGGCCGGAATTTTGAGGGTTTTGGTGCGTTTGCACGGGCAATGTCTCGTCTAGGTATGGCGTCAAGGGGGTGTTTCGTGCTCAAGTGTACGGTCGAAGAGAGAAAACGAGATCGTATTTGACGCCGTCAAGAAGTGCAAGAACTGGCCGTGTTGCTGGTCTGCTCTGGTGTGGTCCTACAAACACCACGTACCACGTTAGCACATATTCTGAACACGGCACATGCAGGAAAGGGTGTTGATCTGGTTTGCAGGTCTTAGGAGAGGCAATTGATGATGGCAGGTGTATAGAAAGTGTGGAAACGGCTCGTGGCGAGTTTCTGATCTTTTCTGGCTTCGGGAAAGTCGTTGGGGACAATAATTCATCTGCCGGGGAATGGAATGACGAGCACAAATATAACTCACTTGGGGTCTCTGGAAGGAGGGTGAGGGTGGTGAGGGCAGCGAAGCTTAGCAGAAGCTGTGGACTGCACGACGGGAGAGATGTAGAGATACTATGTCGTGGTACAAGAAATCCCAAAGGTTGGGCAAGGCAGAAGATGGGTGGGCGTGGTGGTGACCTGAATGAGGCGACTGGACTGCTGGCAGTATCGAGAAAGCATCTCGGCTCCGGTGGCCGGTGGAAAATTGGCCGGGGCTCGACAATTTTATTTCAACGAACCTCAACCCAACTCCCCCTCCTCTCCACACCCACCACTTCATCTCGTCGCCACGATACACTCACGCCCTCACCGCGCAGCTCGTCGTCTGCGCACACTTGCTTCTCCGGCTGATTGCAGTTTCTGCTCTCCAGGCGATTTGGTACGAGAAGGGGTCGTCAAAGAGAACTAACTTCTTTTGTGTGTAGGACCTCGATACATCGTGTCCCATCCATACCCATACCCACGCCCTCGCACACAATAACCAAGATCACATCAATATTTGTCTGTCGCAGCGAATGCATACTCTCGTAGAGTTGAAGCTGACCGACCATTGTCCTTCACTGCGATTGATCATACACAATCATAATGGAGCAGGATACCGATGTCACGGATGACTCGAGGACATCAGTCGTGGGGCGAAAGCGCGATCTACAGGATAGAGAAACGCTCGCGACGATGAATTCAGAACAGGACTCTCCTGAGATACCTTCCATACTTGCGACCGGCACGACGAAGGGGGATGGCAAGACTGTTGATGCAGCTTCAATATCGCCCGCCGAAGTGCCAGTTCAAGCTGATGGCGAAGAGTACACAGGTCACATGGAGTCTGCATCCACAGGCATCCAAGAGAAGGGCCTCAGTGCCAACACAACAATGGCTGAGGCTGCGGGAGATTCTTCTGTCCCTTCGCAAGCCAAACCAGCACTACATTTGTTTCCGACCGACCAAAGCCATACGCGAGCAGGTATACAAGCACAGAATACTATCCATGTCTTTGCACAAGATAGCCCTCAATTATCTCCCTCTAAGGATGATCCAACCCCTTCATCCTCGGGCTGGAATAAGGGTGTTCAACCAGGACTCCGTACCTCTTTTGGAAGTAAGCGGATATCACGTACAACAAAGCCACCAAAACAACCACAAGTCTCACAGCCAAAGGGGCCTGTGATCGGGGATACCAATAAGAATGAAATCGCGAGCAGCTCTCCCAAATCTCACTTGGTTAAAACTCAGAAACCCATGGTTTCCCAAGACTCCCAAACATCAAAGATGCTGTCAGATAATCCACCACCTGTTGGAGGGGGAACTATCAGAACTGAAGCTTTGCAAATCTCCCAGGAGCCTCCTGAGTCTATCAGAGCTGGCACTCGAAGCCCCAATATTGAAGATGTGACGGCTGATGTTGACCTGGTTCTTGCGCAAACGAAATCATGGCCTTTGCCTGCAGCATGGCGGGCTGCGGTGTTGATCAATACCGGAAAGACATTCTACCCCACGCCTGCAAGAGTAACGCGACCATTTCAACATCATGGTAAGATATTTTCGACTCCCTTGATGTTCAACGAACTAGGCATGCCTTATAAAATCCAGGACTTTTCATTCAACAAATTCGCACCGGCATTTTTGAAAGCCAACTTGGATAGCATTCATGATTGGAAGATTGGAGACCTTCGAAGTGCCTTCCACTGCTACCAGAGTAATTGGTACTGCCATCTTCCTGATCTTCAACCAATTTTGTTGGCATCGTCTAGAGCTACGGGTTTCCTTACTTTTGAAAAGGCAATGGACTTGGCAAGCGAAGGTCGCAAGCCTGTGAAAAGTGCTACACAGCCATCAGCTCAACCTCAGCAGGCCCTTCCTGCTTTGAGGTCCTCGAGGAGTTTATCAAAACAAGCAGAAAAGTCCGGAACCCTTATTTCTCTTACCAGCGTCACCATCGACCTAACTAGCAGGTCATCAAAACATGGGAATAATAGCAATGCTATCATCTCGAAAGACCAAGATAAAGATGTTCAGATGACTCACTCATTACCTTTGCCAAAACCCAAGGCTGCTACCATCATTATCAGTCCCGAGCAGATGCTACTCCAGAAGAGGTATTTCCCCTCTAATAATGAGTCTATCTGCCGGTGTCTAGCCTGTGGTGATGCTGGTCATGAAGTTGGCACTTGTCCAGCACTATATTGCGAGCATTGCATGCAAGTCGGAAAACATTCAAGCTTTATGTGCCCCAGCCATCATCGTTGCCTCAAGTGTCGCCAAAGGGGTCATGGGGCGGCAAACTGCCCAGAAAAGCTTTTTGCAAGAGCTGATTCTACTACATGCGATATATGTGGTTCTCTAGATCATTTGGAAGAGACATGCCATTTTGTTTGGCGAAGCTTTGCCCCAAAGCAGGAGGAAATCAAGGTCGTTCGTGATATCCCCATACATTGTTACCAATGTGGAGCCGACGGTCATTATGGACCTTCCTGCGGATTGAGCAGGGACCATTCTGGTGGTCACACATGGACGCTCACAAATCTTCAGAAATATGTCAACTCCCAGAGCCTAGATCGAGCAGTCTCTGCAGGTGTTGACTATTCGATACCAAGACCGAAGCAGAAGGAGTTTAGTATCAAGGGCAAAGGCAAATCCAATGATCCCTTTACTATCGAAGACAGCGATGATGAAACGGATTTCATTCGCCCCAAAATCAACCAAGCCCCGGCTCAAAATGGACACATTCATTTCAATGAACCCCCAAGAAACGCGCCTAGGTCTTCCAATGACAATTCATATCGTCCTCAATACCGGGAGGAATACCAGGATGACTATCGTGATAGTGGCATGAGGTTTAATGTTCAGAATCACGGTCAGGAGTCGTATTCTCGGGCAACCCATCAACAACATCCCGCACCCAACTATCCTCCTTTAGACCAACAGCTTGCTCCGAGAGAAGAGAGATATTCAATGAGAAAGAGACCTCGTGACGACAATCCCGGTCCTGCGCCAGAAGCACGCAAAAAGCAGAAGAAAAAGAAAAACAAAGCACTTCAGCAGGCGAACGCACAGGGCGGTTCTGCAGCAACGGATCCAAGAATCCAGAGAAAGCTGGGTAAAAAGGCAAAGAAGCGCCAGCGTGAAGCTGCGGCTGCTGCACGAAATGCCTCCGGCCAATATTGAGAACTTGGATGAAGATGACGTTGAGTGTGATCCGCTTTATTTCAAAAGAGGCCACTCCAACTAGTCCATTTGTTTTCGGTCCAACGCCTTGTCAGGCGGGAAATCTGCATCAGGATATTCGGAGGAAGATCTTTGTTATCGCTTTTGGCTGAATAAGTTCTATCCAATTTCTTTTTACTGCTGGCGCTACTTTTCCAATTTCTCAAAAAGGAGAGATTACATCCAGGGAGGGCGGTTCTTCATTTGCATAAATACCCTGTATGTTGTAGATATCGGTACGCGAATTGCGTAGTTGTGCGGGCGAGTCCCTTCTTTGAATTGAGTCCTATGAAGGTGGAGGGACGTGCATTTCATGACTTGTATGATTTTCCGGTTGTGGTGGAGTGGGAGAGGAGAGAGGTGGAAGATAGCCATAAAATCAGATGACGGAGAGATGACAAAATAAAAGCAAAACTTTAAAATTTCTATACTTGTGTGTGCCATATTGATGCTAGGGTTTTAACCCTTTAGCTTTTGAGGACTTGAGTGGGAGTTTAATGGTCCGTTAAAATGTCGTACGTACTAATGCATGTCGTAAGGTACTTGCCGTTTGCATCTTGCTTCTTCATTATTAATGCTCATTTTTTCTTTGCGGGAGGATGGAAAATGAGGACAAAGGAGACAATTTTCTTGGTTTTTCCCCTTTCCATCGGACCAAACAATACCCTGTGGCTGTAGCGTTGACCTGAATAGAATCGTCACCCCTTCTCCGTTGTCAAGATACCCGACAAGAGAAATGCATTCAAGAAGTGGTTTCAATCAATATGTCGACAAAACTGGCCCTTTTTTATTGAACATATCGAACTGAGAAGGGATACTTCATATCTCAAACTCTACTTCTCCTTCACGTCATCAACGAAAACATCAAATTTCTCGTTATAGAAACACAATCTTCCCGCGATCAGAGCCGACTCGGGGGTCGGGTACTTGTAATACCAAACTGCGTCCTTGACAATTTCTTCGCCAATTTTGAGATCGTAGTAGCTGTTATGAAGCTTCATTAGTTTGGGCCCAAGAAAATTAAATTCACACAAGAGCGATGGGAAGAAGGGAACAACATACTTGGCCATTCCTTTATAAGGACAAAAGGTTGTTGTCTCACTCTCTACCAGGGAAGCCGAATCTGGATCATCTAGCATGGCACCTGGGTTGAGATAATATCTAGGTCGCAGCATCGTTTCATAGAGAAAAATATTCTGGGACGATGTAATGATGGTTGTACCCTTATATTCGATGCGGATTTCTCGAGACGACGGAAAGGTTTCGATTCTTTTGTAGGGATCTTTTGGGTGCGTTCCTTGGAGAACCTCGTCTTCCACGAGCCATTTGTCGAGGCTGGGAACAGGAATGCGTATCAATCCATCGAGAGGCCCTTGGTAGAAGAACCCCAGGATGCCATCTGCTTTATGTATATCGTACTCTATTCTTGCTATGTAGTAGGGCGACCCAAGAGCGAAATCGGAAACTAGGGTTAACGATGCGGGGTGTATTGAGTCGAACGGTATGTAGAAATATGGATCTTGGAAGTTAGTGTTAGACAAGTTTTCGTTATGGAAGAGACACATAGAGACGGGCTGGAGCGAAATTACAATATTGATGTTCCCAAACATATACCGCGCTGGTGGTGTCAAAACTGTATTTCCCGCCCAGTACGCCTCGAACTCGACGAGGCGTTTTTTCGATTTTATGTGGACCCTCCTTTGTGAGTTTCTCGCCCAAATCTTTGAGACTATTTATTCAATCTATCAGCTTGAGATTCAGTGTTTTAATGTTCAAAAACTACTCACTCGGATTCTGTCATACGACTCATTCTGCTAGACGTGGCAAGGCCGAAAGTTCACGGTTCACGGTGGTCGGTCGTCGGTTGGTTGGAAAGATTCAACAGCTCTACTTTATTGATGATGTTGTTTTGGATAGTTGGAAGCAAGTTGAAGTCTGTTTGACAGACGAGAATGAAGTTCAGAACAGCAATTACTCATCATACCTACATACTTACCCCTCAGCAATCTGATTTGGTTGCATACTCGCTTAACTACCCAATAGCTTTCTTCTACCTTCGTCGCGATATTCAACCCATCATTTTCTGAAATTTAGAAGGCAGATGTTTGACAGGAATTACATTCAAAAATATAGTTTTGAGACTGTTCCAGCTATCGAGTTTCGGTTGGTAATCTTGCAAGCATTACAAGCACAAACTTTTCTACAATGGACTATCCGCCACTTTTCCGTCTGTGAAGAAAGTATTTCAGCTTTTCACATAGCTTCAGCTAGACAGCTCCGAGATAGAAGCTAAAAATGATAGTAAATAGTTCTTATTACTCAGTATTAAATAATCGATAAATGTATTATTTGCTGTTCTAATAACATTGGGAATTTTTAGAAAATTGACCCAAAGTAATTGTTTTTGGAGATCTAAGATGTATACTTCACTCCTCTTCCTTGGAACGTTAGATCTACGAGTATAGATAACTAAACCATGGATTTAACATGGGCATTCTCCTTGGGACTTAACAACCCCATGTCTCACTCTGATGCCAAGTACGCTAGCGAGCGCGCTGTAATGTAACGCCGTTCATTGGTGGATTCTCCAACCTCGGCTCGGCCAAGTTTCGTTACCCCAGATTCACTTAGTTGACAGCTTGTGGGGAAACAAAAACATCTCCTCCAGTTCACTTCTTGCTTTCCAGCTCTCTACACTCCATTTTTCGAACTGACAACGAGCTCTACTTTAACGCTCAACACCATGCCTCATAAAGTATTTACAAGGGAGGAAGTTGCCAAGAACAACACCGGGGATTCTCTCGTAAGCAGCTCTCCATTGTGTTGAATCCCCAACAGCTCTTTGGAGCTGGAAGGAGCACCATCTGCGAAGCATTCTCAGTAAGAGTTTTTGCTAACAATTGTGTGATTCAGTGGTTCGTTATCGACAGCAAAGTCTATGATGTTACTGATTTCGTCGACGCGCATCCCGGAGGGGAGTTTGTCCTAAAGCAAGTCGCCGGAACAGATGCCACTGAAGCCTTCTACAACCTCCACAGACAAGAAGTCTTACAAAAATATTCGAGCCTATGCATTGGCACAATTGAAGGCGAAACCTCCAAAGTCATCCCACACAATGCCGGCGACCTAAGTCAAGTTCCTTACGGCGAACCAACATGGCTCACTCCACAATTCAAAAGCCCATATTACAAAGAGAGTCATCGAAAATTACAAAAGGCTATGAGAAAATTTGTTGACGAAGAGGTTTATCCTGTTGCTCAGGAATGCGAAAAGGAGGGTACTACGATTCCACAAGAGTTGATTGATAAGATGTCGAAGAACGGAGTTATGCAGATGCGCTTGGGTCCGGGGAAGCATTTGCATGGAGTTGAATTGATGGGCGGCGTGGTTAAAGGTGAAGAGTTTGATTATTTCCATGACTTGGTTGTCGGTCAAGAATTACTCAGAGCAAATGCTCGAGGATTTCAAGACGGCAATTTGGCGGGGTATGTTTTTGTCAACTCTTTCTAGGCGCATTTTGCTAACAAACTTCTAGCATGACAATCTCTCTTACAGCTGTCCTTCAATGGGCAAATGATGAGGAATGGAAAAACAAAATTGCAAAAGAAGTCTTTTCCGGAGAAAAGAAGATCTGCTTGGCCATCACGGAGGCATTTGCTGGATCTGATGTTGCCGGAATTCGAACCACTGCTGAGAAAACTGCTGATGGGAAACATTATATCGTCAACGGAACGAAGAAATGGATCACTAATGGTGTATTCTGCGATTACTTTGTTACTGGTGTCCGCACAGATAAGGGTCTTTCCGTGGTTCTGATCAAGAGACAGGAAGGTGTGGAGACGAGCGCTATCAAAACTTCATACTCTCCTACCGCCGGTACAGCATTCGTCACATTCGATAAGTATGAAACTCCGCAGCCCGTTACACAAAACAGTGATTAACTTAAAATAGTGTAAAAGTACCCGTTGAGAACTTGCTTGGAAAGGAGAACAAGGGAATGCAAGTCATCCTCTCAAATTTTAACCACGAAAGATGGATGATGGCAGCAGGGGTTATTCGAATGAGCCGTCTCGTCACAGAAGAAAGTCTCAAATGGAGCAACCAAAGAATGGTTTTTGGCAAGAGACTCATTGAGCAGCCAACAATTCGACAAAAGTGAGTCCACGTCATCCTATCATATGTTCTCACTAGACTAACTAAACTCAAGACTTGCAAAGATGATCGCCCACTGCGAAGCAAACCAAGCCTGGTTAGAAAACATCACCTACCAAATGACACTAATGCCATACTCTCAACAAGCCACACATCTCGCTGGTCCTATCGGATTACTCAAGATGTTCGCTACTCGCTCTGCTCATGAGATAGCCGATGAATCAGTTCAAATTTTCGGTGGAAGAGCTTTGACGAGAACGGGTATGGGATCGACGATTGAGATGTTTCATCGAACTTACAAATTTGATGCTATTCTCGGTGGGGCTGAGGAGATTCTGGGAGATTTGGGCGTGCGACAAGCTATGAAGAATATGCCAAAGAGCATGCTGTAATTTTATTAGCTGAGATACCTTTTTAGTGCGGATGGGAGACCTTCAATGGGCTTTAGAATAAATGAACACTTATTCAACCGACGAGGTTCTTAATTCAGAAAAACTTCATTGACCCCGAATCTGTCGCTGAAAGCTTGACTTTTAGGAGAAACAAAAAACTCTGTTATGTTCAACTTGCTTAACCCATATCCTTAAGTTTTACTAACGACTCACGAGCTTTTCCCGCTGTCTTGAACATAGAACCTGACCATGCTAAGAATAAAGACTTTGTTCTTTGTAAGGAGAACTGTTGATACGAACTAGATTTTCACTGTCAAAATAATTCCGACTGTTGAAACAGCATCAACCCACCAAAACGGAACGCAATAAACGTAGTTACATGCTATGATTGGTCGTGGAAACGATTTTTTCTAAGGTAGTAAATATGCTGTGGCGAACAAGTTTTCGTACTTCTTTTCGTTTACACCAGTAAGCGTTGTTCTAAGCCTCTCCTAAGAAATATTTGGCGCCCAAGAGGTTTCCATCTTAAGCATTATGGCGGTTTTTTATACCTAAAAAATTACGATTATCAGAATCTACTCGAAAGCAAAGTGTTGAGAGTGTAAGGTCTTGACCATATACAAGTGCAGTGAGAGATGGTGTTGATAATTTTGGTATTGTCTCGTATTCTAGTTCTTGATCGGTTCTAGGTTTACGTTAAATGGAGCTAGTGAAGAAACAGAAGAGCTGGTGAGGGAGTTATAAAGTCACTATTAGCGTCTCTAAGCTCAGGTTGCTATCCATATTTCTTGAGAAAATAATTGAGACAACATATTTATGTATCCACTGTTTCATAGTGGCAGCCTTTCAGAGAAAATAGATATACAACCAGAACTGCATTTCCAACAAGCAAAATAAGAGACTGAGAACCCGTGAAGTACTTTTCTTTACAAATATGAACATCCTGTTGCAGTTTGACAGCATCAAGACGAAGACAAAATACTAAAACTATCCTGTCTCTGGGTTAAATGTTCAATCCCTTCGTATTCTACTTCTTGGTAATTTAAAGAGCTTTGGATAGAAAACCACGTAGTTGAGAATTTCAAAAGAAAATGTGATGAAGGAGATTCTGAATCCCAAAATGACATACACTAGCAAGTAAACCAGAGGAGTCATTTCAATTCACTCTCTGGCCTTGATTCACATTATTTTCGCGAGTATGATACCTATGGCCATGTAAAAGTAAATGCTTATCTGAAGCTTCAGCGAATAGAATTGGTAAACCAGGCTCTAATTGCTGTCGGTATCAGCCACTACCAGCCACTAAAGCTGATGTGTTTCTAGAATCTGGAAGAGCAGCGCAGTGAATAAACAGGTAGGAGTGGCAGCAATATATGAACTTTCTAGGAAAAAGACTCCAATGATCAGAAGGGAAAAGGGACTAATGGTGGTGCAAGAAACATGGGCCTTGCTCCAAATCCACCTCCTTTGCTTTGATTGTGCGGACTATTCTAGCATAACTACTTATATTGTCCGAGAAGGTTTAGAAGAACAAGAAACTCTTACTTTCCGTTCTTCTAAACGTTCTCGCATAATATTCTAAGTTGTCGCGAAAATTGCGAGGCAATAGAGGGATGGCGTGTACTCAGAGCAAAGCTCAGGACTCTTACTGAAGTAGGGGCTGAGGAAATCAACGAAATTGACGAGATATTGAAATTGAGTTTGTCTCTTCAACTCGAGAAAACAACGAAATATTTGAATGATCTCCTTGCATTTAAAGAATACAGTAAGAAAAGCGACGTCGTATGAGACCGTGACCAAAACCAATTTCCCTAAAGAGTTGTCGTTAGACGTCAAAGATAAGCTTACGGCCAAGACCTATCAAACAACACTGGGCGAACTCTTAATCTCTTGGAAAATATCTCACACACAAAGATAAGCTCATTCTAAGAGCTCATCATCTCAACAAGCTTTCACTAGAAGCTCTCAGACCCATATAAGAAGCAACAGAAAAACGCGTAAACACATACCCACAAAACGCCATCCACACCTCCCGTTGCCAAGTATGAAAAATATTCCACAACCGATAAGGAAATTCCAACAAACGTACACACAGTGAGTAACTGATAAGGCAAAAACCAACAAGGAACGAACATCAACAAGCAAGCGCCGCGCTCAAACTCTCGGAATCACCGATGCTGAACGTTGGAGAGTGGAAAGAAAAATGTCTTACCCTATTCCGACCACCTAATCCATGCTCAGGGTCCCATCGTTCCTAACTTTAGGTAACCTTCAACATGCTCACTCCCAGTGACTCCACAGCAATGGACCTCGAGCCGCACGAAGCTGCAAAGCACCAAGGAAGGAAACCCTTCCCCGCCCTCGAGGAGCTTTCACCATGGTGTTCGATGAGAGCCACGCGCTTGCCATGCAGTTACCTGACTTTCATAGTACCCGAATAATCTGCAATCCTTCCTTCACACTAGACCGACCCAAGTTGAAGGGTGTGGTGGTGTGTGTTCCCACCTCCACCCATCCCAGTGATATGTACGGAATGCGCGTGGTCCGGAGCACTATGGTTTGGTCTAGTATTTTGGGGTGCTTTCGTGGTCCCATGATCGATGCATAAATAGGTTCCTGATTTAGCTGTAAAAGAAGATATCGATCCAATAAAGAGATGGATTTTGGAGGTAGTGTTTCTTTTCCAACGTCAAGTTCGCGATAGGAAGGTAATGCAAAAACCCCACGGAAAATTCATTATCCTATCCAACATCATGCGACATTATCCAACCTGATTCAAGTCACTCTCGTAGAAAGGAGATGAGATACTTCTCTCGAATTCC
Source organism: Hymenoscyphus fructigenus (assembly GCA_001414455.1). Taxonomy (NCBI): domain Eukaryota; kingdom Fungi; phylum Ascomycota; class Leotiomycetes; order Helotiales; family Helotiaceae; genus Hymenoscyphus; species Hymenoscyphus fructigenus. The sequence goes on along the minus strand of LKUV01000027.1, from coordinate 47,338 downwards.
CAATTGTTTCTCTCACTCAAATCAACGCTTCCGGATCTCTCACGAACCAGTCCAAACCGGGAGCTTACTCCGATCAATCCGTCCCGCGCCCAATTCCTACCCTTGCAGCCAAGGATACGGCCTACGCCCACCTTCCTCTTTGAGCCGCACTAAACATCGGCACACCCTTGCTTGCGTGATGGCGACAGAGATAAGGGAAAGGATCCTAGCGTATGAGAGATGGGGAACTTGGGGAGAGGCGGGGAGGCGAGGTGAGCATGGCACGGCATGCAAGCGGCTGAGAGGGGAATTCTTCTAGAAACACTATCGAAGGAAAGCTCCTCCGCAAAATGGTGTAGTAGGGACTGGGGGTTGGACGAATGAGAGAGTCGACTTTCAGCTTGTTTATTTGATCGTCGTTTTTAAATTGTTTCGTTTCTGGAGTCGAGTTATTCTTTTTGACGTGTAATTCTCTAGCGATACCAATCGATCAGTTCTCACCATGATTCGTCACCAAACTCAGCAGGCCATCTCGTCTTCGCCCCAAGCTTACATCGAAAGTTTCGGGCGCAAGACTCGGACGGGGGGAGGAACGATTGACCTGTTGGAATTGATTGTTTGATTGAGAGGATGGGTCTTCTGGAACATTTCCCGATTGAGTTTCCAGTCGTCGTCCTCCATGAGCTGATGAGAGAAAAGCTCGTAAATTTACGGAGTAAGTCCACTGAAAGAGTCAAAAACATGGGAAGACCCGGTTCAGAGATTTCTACCATCACGGGATTGGGGCGAACGTAAGTTCTTCCTGTTCAGACAGTTCCATGTGTGACAGAGGCGCGGATCCCGACTTGCAGATTTGTCTGGATGTCGCCTCGGGGCCTCGGATTAAATTAATTCCAAGACTTCTGCAACTGCACTCAGCGGCGGGTTGGTTTGATGAAGCTCGGTAAGGTCTTCTTGACGGGGGTTTGACTCTTTCTTATTCACAGGCGGCTGGCGGCTGTTACAAACTGAATCAAGAGAAGCGGTTTTTTGGAATTCCTATAGCTCTTTCCAGATGTGCACACCGAAGTGCCTGGCCTTCAACGAATCCCAAGCGAAGGGGAATTATATTGTGTGTTCATTCGCCTAGCGAATGAAGGGGCGTGGCACTCCGGATCATATGCCAAGTTATGTTTTAAGTAAATCAGCCTAGTTCTCTTATCCATCCCCCTGCAATGGCGTTTTTAAACTTAGCTCGGAGGATTGAAGCAAAACAGCCCATATGCCATGCTTCGTGAAGCTTTGCTTGGAGACTTGGAGCTCTTGGAGCCTTTTTGGGGGTTTTCCCGGATTGAAGATCTTCTTGGTGGGCGGCTATCAATTCGTTATAGTGCGCTTCATCCCCTTGCATCCACCACTGATTCGACACTGATTCGACACCGTCGGGGAGTTTTCAGAGTATTGCCTGATAAGTAGGCGAGTAGTACCGCGGTTAGGCCGCATGCAACCTTTGATGAAGGTCCTCCAGCCGAACGAATATGTAACCCCGTGCATTATTCTCGCCCAAAGTAACATGTTCTCTTTCCCAGAAGAATGGTTTCATTTTTCCGGAGGAGGATTCTAGTTCCTAATTTTGGCTCTGTTTCACGGATACTTGCAGCAGAAGAGGCATGACTGCTCAGCACAGCAGCGTGGCTTGATGTTACTGAACGCAAGGTTTTGTAGGTGTGACCGGAGAGATCCAGATGTGGAGGGTGCTAGGTCGCACCTAAAATTATCAATCCGACTTTGCCTCTTGGCTCTCGATATCAGAAGTGTCGTACGGGATTTTTTCGAATGAAGCGATGGCCAAAACAGGCTACCTGATTGGCTTATTCGTTGCAAAACAGTGCTTACTTAGGCAAAGCTCGAGCAGCCGTATTTGCTGGGATTCTAGAAAAGAGGGGGGAGGCAATTGGCAAGCGGGAATGCTAGCAATAATGCCCCGCAGCAACGCAAGTCCAGAGCCAGGATCTAGTGATTTTTACCACACCATTCCCACCACAACACCATGCTACCATGTCAACATGTAATTGTAGATTGCAGATGCAGCCTTGAAGAATCAGCCAATCCGGGCATGGCCCTCTCGACCGCACTTGCACCCAGTGACCGCGTATCCCGTGGAACCAACGATCCATGCTTCTGATTCGAGCGTGGGGAAACGGTTGCAAGCATGCAACGGCTCGAAGCCACTCAACCAGCAGGCATCGGAGGCTCGTAGTGTGAGTCTCGAGGTGTGTATCGTACTGTAGCGTTGCCTGCGGCGTGGACCAAGACTCCAAAGCAGCAGGAGGAAACCGACGCTGCAAGCAAGGTGCCCATTCGGTGATTCCCATTGCAGCGGGCCTGTGGCACCTCTATTCACCTAGACTTTCCGAATGCTTTAGCTTTGTGTCGCGTCCAGCTTCCTATATATATTAATAGGCCCCCGTCACCCTCGCATAGCTACCTCCCTCCCTCCTACTCATCTTTGGTTCTTGGTTCCGTCAACACCAACGCACCGCAACGATGGAGAAGGGATCATATGCTGTCAACGAATCGCCCGAGTTCAATGGCAATAGTAGCCATGGCCATCCTCAATATGTCGACCCTGTCACAGGACATGAAGCTAAAACTGGTCGGATAGCTGAAGCTGCCGACATGTATGGAAACATTCAAGAGGCTGAAGAATATGGATATGTCACTCGAGGGTATGTATCGAGTACAGCTAGCAAAAGATCGGGCCCAAAAAGCTAACATTTTGGCTAGACTCAAGTCGAGGCACATCCAATTCATCGCGCTCGGAGGTACCATTGGTACCGGTCTCTTCTTGGGTATTGGAGGTGCTTTCACAACGTCAGGTCCTCTCTCTGTTCTCCTCGGTTATACTTTTACTGGTATAGCTGTCTTTGCCATGATGCAATGTCTTGGTGAGATGGCAACCTGGTTACCTCTACCTGGGTCGATTCCTCAGTTCTGCGCTCGTTATTGCGATGATGCTATGGGATTTGCGGTTGGATGGAACGTAAGTGGCATCTTGGTTCAGTCGCGGGTTCTCCTGAGACATCGGCTATTCTTGAATCAGTCAAATGGCAGCTGCTAACAATTGTTCTTCGACAGACCTGGTACCAAGCCGCAATCACTCTCTGCGCCGAACTTTCTGCCGCTGCTGTGGTCATTAATTATTGGGAAGGTGCTCAGCATATCAGTGTCGCCGTATGGATTACCATCATCACCGTCGTCGTTCTCGGTCTCAATATTTTTGCTGTAGCCATTTATGGTGAAGCGGAATTCGTTTTTGCTAGCGTCAAAATCATCACAATTGTTGGTCTCCTGATAATGGCATTCATTATCGACCTTGGCGGTGGACCCAATCATGATCGTCTGGGCTTTCGATTTTGGAAGAACCCCGGTGCTATGAAAGAGTACGATAGTACAGGACATACCGGCCGATTCTTGGGTCTTTTTAACGTCCTCGTCAATGCTGCTTTCTCGTATGGTGGTGTCGAGATGGTTGCCGTCGCTGCTGGCGAAGCCGAAAATCCTCGCAAGAATATCCCCAAGGCTGTCCGCAGAGTCTTTTGGCGTATCTTGTTTTTCTACGTACTCGGCTCCCTTGCCATTGGTGTCCTCGTCGCTTCCAACGACGAACGTTTGTTAAAGGCTCTAGACGAGGGTGCTGCAGGTGCTGCGGCATCTCCTTGGGTTATCGGAATCCAAAACGCGGGTGTCAAAGTACTTCCCTCCATCATCAACGCCGTCATCTTGACTTCTGCCTCCTCATCCGCCAACGCCTTCTTGTATACTGGATCTCGTTATCTTTTTGCACTCGCGCAGAACAAACAAGCGCCACGATTCTTACTCCGCTGCAGTAAATCCGGTGTTCCATACTGGTGTGTTCTGATCACTTGGTCCATTTCTCTCCTCACCTACCTCTCTGTCGGAAAGGGTGGTGCTGAGAAAGCATTTGGCTGGTTCCAGAACCTGACAACAGTTGCTTCCTTGTTCACTTGGTGCTCGATTTGTATTGCTTACCTTCAATTCCACAAGGCCCTCAAAGCACAAGGAATTGATCGCAACACTCTGGTGTTCAAGAGTGTATTCCAACCATACACTGCCTGGTTCGCTCTCATTTACTTTGCCGTCATTATTATCTTCTCTGGTTTCGATGTGTTTGTTGGACAGAATCATTCCCACTGGACTGTTGACCGTAAGTTGAAATCCAACCCAGTAGTCCTGAAAAACTCCATGCTAATCAATAACAGAGTTCCTTGCATCGTATATTGGGATTCCGATTTATTTCGCATTATACCTCTTCTGGAAGGTCTTTAAGCGAACGAAATGGGTCAGCCCAGCCTATGCTGATATTCAGACCGGAAAGGCAGCGCTGGATGCTGAGGACGGACACTGGCCAGAACAACATCCACGAAATATTTTTGAGAGGATTTGGTTCTGGATTGCATAGAGGGCGCGAGGAAGGGCACTTGCCATGCTTTGTACGTAAGGCTATTAATGGGCGGTAGAGTCGGGGCGGCTTTGAATTAAGATATCCAAGCACGTAGCTAAGACGTAATCTTAGAGTTTCAATTTTGAAAGAATTGCTCTGCGTAGACAGTGGCCATTATCATCCCGAGTCTAGATGTTAGCTCATGCTTTCTCGTTGTGAAATGTTTACCTTTGGGCATTCTTTTCCTTTCGTTTTGCGCCCGGCCGGAATAGTTTTTGCATGTGTGCATGCCATAATTCGAAGTTAGACAGATATAAATTATGTAGTAAATCAGGATGCAGTCTTGGGCGAAGAGAGGTATTTGTGTCAGCGGATTGGTGATCAAAAGAGAAGGGCGCGCCTTTTGCTAAACAGATCACGTGTGTGTCGATTCCCCAAGACAGGCGGCGAGCTGGAAGGAAATAACGAAAAGAAGGTTTGAATTTGTTCTGGTCTCCTAAATTAGGTGGCAAAATAGAAGACAAGTTGGTGTAAATCCGACAACTCTGACTGAAAACTGGTACAACTATCATACAGCATACTTCAATATAAGTTGGAAGTGACACAACAAAGTATTGGGCCTCACAGCTCCTCCTCGGTCTTGATAAATGCTTCATTAAGCAGCGGAACCCTATCGACTGAAACTTTGGAATCTTGACCGGCATTTACTGGAAAGTATTTTGAGACTTCCTCGACTTTGATAGTTTCCTTTTTTGCAATAAGATTCCCATCCTCATCGTTCTTGATCATTGCTTCTCTCGTCTTTCTCCCAGCAGTCACCTTGCCTCGTTCTGCGGCTTTGCATAATCCATTCAGGCCCAGTGTGCAATCACCACATTTTCGTCCCACGGGTAAACAAACTTTCTGCCCAAAGCCAACCAGTAACCAGTTTATCTCATGCCACAGTTCCTTTGGAAGCCAAGCTTGCAATGCTAAGCGTGTTTCTTCTGGTCCTTTCGTCTTGTGCCAGCCCCAGAGATTGGTAATTCGATGGACATGCACGTCGACTCCAATGCCTTCAGTTCGTCCCCAAGCACTACTCAGACAGAGATATCCCATCTTGGGACCAACTCCGGGGAGGGATATCAAGCCTTCAATCGTGTCTGGAATGTCGCCGTTAAATTTGTCTCTCAGAATCTCGGCTGCAGCTTTGATATACTTCGTCTTATTGTTGTGGAATCCAACGACCCAGATCAAGTCATTCAAGAGCTTGGGATCGACAGCCAGTATATTTTCGAGATTTAATCCAACTGGCTTCCCCTCCTTCCAAGCGGGCAATTCCTTTTGTAATCGAGCCATAGCAATAGCATTCGTAGTATCTTTCGTCTGCGATGATAACATCAGGGCGATGAGAGTTTGGAACCGTTTGATTTTGGGAGAAACGTCGTCCTGTCCCAGCCTTTCGCAACCCATTGTATCAACTGCAGCTTTCGAAGCAGGTCCCGATATCCTCATCTCTTTCACGGCAGCATAGACCTCCTCCCAATCATTTGGCGAGTGTATTTCGACTTCGCCTTCCTCATTCTTCACTTGTCGCGCTGGCTTTCGGGTCTTGCGCTCCTTTTTGACCGGAGAGAAAGCGACATTGTCTTCGACTTCCCCTTTCACAGCGGTGGTCGTCTTCCCGTGAGACTGCTTGGTTGGCGTCCGCGTTGCTTCGCGTTTTCGTTTTCGAGAAGGGACAATATCTTCGATGTCTGCTATCTCCGCGCCGTCGTCCTCTTCTTCCACTTCATCCTTGACTGGGTTGTGCGCAAATCTTGCTATCGAGGTTCGTGTACTTCGTCGAATTGCCGGTGACCCAGCTGTCGCATTCAACATTTTGGTGGACTCCTTAGAGATCTTAGAGGTTCGCATTTTGGTGCTTCCCACAACGAAAGCGAAAGGTGCCGAGTGGCGGTTGGGCTGAGGGTTGGTTTCATTTTCCTAATTGGTGACAGTGAATTATCTCCTTATTTCCCCTGTGCTCGGCTGTGGTAGTATCGTCATTGACTTGGGCAAAACCTCGGGATAACATTTATGCGTCAGCAACATCTCACAACATCTCGTCTCGCACTTTTTGCAATAGAAGGCTTAACGAGAGGTCACCAGACTCTGATGCATACTGTTGTGCCTACCTTTCGCCCATTCCTCAGCATGTACGTGTGCTTTACCTTTTATTTCATCATGTGTTATATTACTGGGTGGAGTTTTTGACAGCCTCATTTGAATGTTTTCTATCATCTAATAAGCTCATCCTGACGAGGGGCTGCCATGGTCAGGAATCATTCATATACGACGGCTTGTTGCTGAGCCCGAAAGGGGGCCTCGTTGTCGATCAACTTCTACCTACTTGCTGAAACGAAGTCGAAGTCACTACTGGAAATCACGAAGAATACCTACACATCGCTCCTTCCTCATTCAAGATCCTCGTACCTTCTTTCTGGCCTTCACCCCGGACTTGGCTCAAGAGGCAAGCGCACGTCACACGTCGGACCGGGTGAACTCATGTTGTGAATGAAGCAGATTCCATCTTGTTGCACACTCTCCAACATTTCTTCAAGCTCTTGTTATCCAACTTCCTATAATTTTCTTCCTTTCCGCTCTCCAAAACCCCTAGATTTTACTTTTAAAACTTTGTTTTCTGTCAGACTTTTTCTCCCAGTCATGGACGCATACAGCATCTCACACACTACAAGATCCCGAAGAGGTACCTCGAGGATTTATCAAGACCTCGCCGCTTGTCGAACATCACAAAGTAGAGCATACTCCGACGAGAGAATACAACAACTCATTATGGATAGCTCACAAAAGGTTCGTGGATTTTTCTGGGAAGTTCATCATGGTTCAGCACGTTTCTCCTGCATGTTGCATTCGTTTCCCCGGGATTGCGGGAATCACCCAAGCTACCCCTCCCCCACCATATTCTGGAAATAGGGCTGTGGCGTCTTCTGTCATGGGGGGAGACATAAAATCGGGCATTGGGCGTCTCAAGTAGATTTGCTAACATCCCAAATTAGCTTCGCATATCAAATCCTGCGAGGAAACCTAGAATAGGAATCGTCGGGGCAGGTATTGCCGGACTTCGATGCGCCGATATATTAATACAACACGGCTTCGACGTCACAATTCTCGAAGCCAGGGATAGGATAGGTGGGCGAGCACATCAAGCCACACTACCATCAGGACATCTTGTTGATCTAGGTCCAAATTGGATACATGGAACGGAACATAATCCAATTTTGGATTTGGCGAAACAAACGAATACTCCGACTCATACTTGGGATGCGAGTTCGAATGTCTTTGGTGAAGATGGAAAGCTTCTGAAAGATGGAGCTTCCTTGATGGAAGCCATGTGGAACATTGTTGTACATGGGTTTAAGCACTCTGCAAAAAATACTTCCACGATTGATCCCGAAGCGAGTTTGCATGATTTCTTTTCGGAAAAAGTGCTGGAATTTCATCCAGGACCTGGAGAAGCAGAGTTGAGACGTAAGGTTGTGATGCAGATGTCGGAATTATGGGGCGCATTCGTTGGAAGCCCTGTTGCCACACAGAGTTTAAAGTTCTTCTGGTTAGAAGAATGTCTTGATGGAGGTGAGCTATCTATTACCTTCACTATTCCCCCTTTTCCTTGCCTTCGGGAAAAACATATCCATGAATCACCCCAATTTTTCGCCCGCGCCCGTGGTGATGAGATCTTCACATAAATGTCTGGAGGGGCTGCAGTAAGAAGACCAGGGCTTCTGCGAAGTTGGAATAACTACATTTCCAATGTGTTATCAAATGGAAAAAATAGCCACTAACGCTGAGCAGAAAACCTCTTTTGTGCGGGAACCTACAAAAATATCATCAATCTGATCGCGGAGCCAGCCAGGAAAGGAGCTGACATCAAGCTTTCGACGAAAGTGGACTGTGTCAGAGCAGATACTGAAAATGTGAAGCTCTGCACAGAAAACGGACTTGGACTCGAATTTGACGAGGTAGTAATAACAAATCCTCTTGGCTGGCTCAAGGAAAACAAACATGCCTTCCAGCCACCCCTTCCTGCGAGGTTTCTTCAAGCAATCGATTCCATAGGTTATGGTTCATTGGAAAAGGTCAGTTTCTGATCAAATATTCAGAGAGGATTTTGCGCTTACAAGGTTAAAGGTCTACATTACTTTCCCCAAAGCTTTCTGGTTGAAACAGGGCGTCTCTGACTCAGAGCAATTTACTGGCTTCACACAATGGCTCTCCCCATCCTACGCAGCAGACACTAACCCCGAACTCTGGAGTCAAGAAGCCGTCGACCTCTCCACCCTCCCTTCGTCCTGTAACCATCCAACAATACTCTACTACATGTACGGCCCACAATCCTTCACCCTCTCAAACGCCCTCTCGGCCCTCTCCACGGAGGAAGAAAAACAAGAATACCTTGCAAAATTCTTCAAACCATATTACTCGCGTCTTCCCTCTTACTCTAAATCCTCCCCTGACTGCATACCCACCTCTTGTCTCTTCACGGACTGGCTCCAAGATGAATTCGCGGGCTATGGAAGTTATTCCACTTTCCGAACAGGTTTGAAGGAGGGAGATAAGGATATTGAAATCATGAGGGAGGGACTAACCGGGAGGAGTCTCTGGTTTGCGGGGGAACATACGGCACCTTTTGTTGCACTGGGGACAGTGACGGGGGCTTATTGGAGTGGGGAGGCGGTGGGGAAGAGGATCGCTGAAGCGTGGGGTATGGCGGGAAAGGAAAAGGGGAGGACGGGGAGTATTCCTGATCCCGAGGAGTTGCAGGAGGAGAGGGGTGTTAAGGAGGTTAATTTTAGGGGGTTCGCTGATGCTGCTTTAGAGAAGTGAGGTGTTGCAACTGCGGAGGTGATGTGTTTAAGTTTCTTGGGTTTCTTGGGTTCGTGGTGTTCCTTGAGGTTTTGTTGGTAGGGTTGTGAAGTCATGGCTGACTAGTTAGGAGTGTGTTAGAGAGACTGGGAAGACTGAGATTATAGAAGTCAGAATACTGAATGCAGGATATGATAAACCGTCTTTTGTACCTTTGGTCGTCCAAAGAAAAGGCATAACCCTGACTCGCAAGATAGAAAGGAAGTATGGAAATAGAAGGTTTGTGTACCTTCCAAGTAACTTGAGACCTGTTAGTTACTCGTCGGCTTATGCCGGTTGTTGTGATAATTGCGTTCTGGTATTAGTTATTTACTTTATTCACATTAGATAATCATTTTTTGCCTCCTCGTAGGGGTCGGCAAAAATGAAAAATGTCGATTTGTTGCTTGAATACCACTACTCACTTCTGATACTACGCATAAGCCGACGATTATGTCTCGAGACTATTGTAAAAATCCATCCCTCGAGAAAGATACAACATTGGCTATTGTAAAAAAAAAAGGCTGGCTATCTATAGGTTACCTACGAATAGCAACCAAAAACATCTTGTAAAAAGACCTAACTATTTATAGGTGACCTACGAATAACTTAAAAAACATCTTGTAGAAAAGGCTGGCTAGTCGTAGGTCACCTGCAAGCAGCAACAAGATTATCTTGTAAAAAGACGTGACTATTTGTAGGTTACCAGCAAATAGCAACAAACAAAACTCTCGATGTTCTAACTATTGTCTCAACTATTTAGAATAATAGAAAGTATTAACCTAGAAACATAGAACAATCGACTTCAATTATCCCAAAAATCTAGGTTAAGAAACCGTTGAGAAATGGTGCTGCTGCTTTTCTTTTCTACTAGGAAATGAGTAGCAAAATTGGGCTTCTGTCACACGCTCTTGTCTAGCTTATGTTTGTAGTATTTTCTTTACTTCAGATCTTCTGGGGTTTTGATATGAAAAGGAGATAATTGTAATTTATGTCTATTGTTAATGAATTTTCAAGTGGGTTAGTTTTATGGAATATGGAGAAGAAGTGAAAGAGAGAAGCGAGTTCTCTTCATTTCTACAAATGACTACGGAGGTACTGAGTCATCTCCTGAAAACCAAAGTAAGAAGCCTAAATAATCGTCACACACTACTGCATGCAGGAACAAAATCCAACTTCTCTGTTGGGGTTGGAGCTCGTATTAGTGGGGGCTGGGGTGTTGTACGTGCAGGCAACACCGACTAGTAGATCGTCAGATCGGCATGATTCCAGCCCGCTGGACTCCAAATTTCTGGAGTTTCAGTGAAGTTTGGGAAATTAATTGGTTGTTGAGGCTGTGAGTCCTTCGCTACGTACATTAGTTGTCAACGATCTCACAGTTGGATGTGAATCCAAGACTCGCTTAGATGTTGGAGGCGGCACAGTTTGTGGGGAAGGTATATAAACGGAATTCAATTTCCCGCGCGAACTGGAGAGTTCATCTATTCCATCCTCGTGCAAGTTGAAAAAAAGTTATTAAGATGAAGTTCGCAACCGTTTTCTCCACCCTCGCGATCCTCGCAACCAGCTCCCTGGCCGCAGATTCAAAACTCGACGTGTAAGTCCCTCTCTCCTCCATCCCAGATCTCCCTAACACTCCAATTCTCAGCGCCTCCGTAATCTCAGACTACTACTCCCAAAGCCCCGTCATCTCCGCTTCAGCATCTACCGCCCTCGCCTCAGCCCTCTACGCAGTGGAAACCTCCTGGACCGCAAGCCCCCAATACACCAGTGCACGAGCAGCAATCGTTTCAGCGGCCCCCTCTGAAGCAAGAGAATCAATTATTAAAAGCGGATACCGATACAAATCTCTGATGGCTCAGCCATGGTATTCGAAAGACGTTCCCGCTTCAGCTCAAACCGCGTTTGCTGGTCAGGTTAAGGCGCTGAATGATGCGGCTGCGAAGGTTGTTGGGACACCTTCGAATACTGCCAATGTGGCACCGAGACAGACTGGGATGGCTGTTGGGGTTATGGGGGTTGTTGGAGGAGTTTTGGCTGTGCTGTGAAGGGAAGGAAGGGCTCGTGGTGGACATTAAAAGTGGCAGTAAAATCCAACTTCAATTACCTAATACTTTGGGATAATTGAACTTCATTGTTCTAAATATCTAGGTAAACATTTTAAATTGTTCTAAATGTTTAGAATAATTGCTATGAATTAAAAAGCTGGAATAACGAGAGCTAGGTTGGCAGGAAGGTGCCAACCTGATGTATTTATTGCTAGTTTTATTGTCCATCGCGTGGGGAGGGGATGAAAAGATGAGATATTTGACTACCTGAGCCAAAGTATATTCACAACAAGAAACATTAGAATTACGGAGTATGGAAAGGAAATTCTCAGAGCGCCTGAAACTATTGAACTGCACTTATACGAAAGCAGACCCGTCGTAAAGTTGCTTGTATTATTACTTTGTACCAAACCCTTTGGGGAAATTAAACCTGAGGAGAGAATATTTGCTTGTCCGGCACTTGTAGCACAAGTCGATTTGTTGGATACATCTCAGAATTATTTGAGCAAATTTTAAGGGTGAAATTCGCGAAGGGCTAGAATGAATGATATTGGTTCAGTATTATTGTGGCATTTCCAGAGCACCGTTAGATTTAATTGCACCACTATCCCAGGATCGTTTCGTTCATTGGGACTGTGTAAGAAAACCATAACTTTTCTCTAGGTACGCCTATTTTCATGTGTGTCGAATGTTTAGAACAATTACATTTATTCTCCGGCGATGTCTAGAACAATCTAGGATTCGGGTTTACAGTCTCTGGGCGTCTTCGAAGAATAAATTCAATCGTCTAGAATATCTGAAGTATATATGGAGGGGGTGTACGAGTAAAACGGCCAAATCCCGGGATTAAGCAAGGCAACTTTAAGAGTAAGAACAAGCAGAAAAAAACCTCGAGGTGGAAAATCGAGACGCAAGTAACTAGGGATTTGGAACAACCACTGCTATTTACTGCCAGCTTTTATTGTCGATCAGAAGCCATCGCCACTCAAATTGAACTACTCATGAACGCCAGCCTTGCAAAAGACTGAAGTTTAGCGAGCGAGCTACCACACTAAACAAGAACAAGAGTTGATATATAGTTAATTCGCAGACTACCCATTCCCAAGAAAGCAAATAAAAAAGTCATTTTGAAATAAACCATGAGGAAGCCTCTGGAAAACTCCGAAGAAACAAATGTCAAAACATATCAGAAACAACAAAACAGAATTGAACAATAAATGGTAGGAATTGGTTACGCTGCTCATAGAAAGAATTTAACACGAACTATGCTGATCTCTGATGCAAAGTACTCGAGTAGCAGACAACAACCAAGACTGCGCAGACCAATATCTGGAGATCAACAAGAATTTTCTGCTACTCGAGGCTCCGCCACGGGCTGATTTCCATATCTCGCTACTTGGTAGCGAGATGCGGTGTGCCTTCTAATAATTTGCATACACGAAAACTCCTCGCTTCGAGGCGTATGGGCGTATGAAGGCATTCACAAGATGAAAGTGGCGTGTTTGTTGTCGTGGGGTGAGGGGCTTTGAAATTGAAGAAAGTGGTCTGATGTTTTTGGAGGGGGAGTAACGGAAGCAGGAACGGGGCCAATCACAGAGAAGACCCCTATCGACAGGGGCACTTCTCCCAAATCGCGCTCAACGTGGGCTGATGGCAACGAATCGAGCAAACAATTCAACACCACCTGATTTCAAAATCTTCCCTGAAACAGCTGTATAGCACCATACTGCTCTCCCTTGGACTCGGGAGCTTCCATCGAAGCCACAGATGGCGCGTTCCTGGATCCCGAAGGCAATGCCCCCAGCGAGGCTACTCGAAATCATATAAAAGGCGTCTATGTCTCCAAGGAGAAATGGATTCTTCAACACCAAAAACAATCATCATATCATCAAGGCATATCAATACCACAAAACCAAAAGCAATCAACATATCATCGTTGTCTCCAATCCCACTCCAGAACCCAAAACTTGTTCTGACCCACGATATCGTTCGCAACACCAAAACCCTTCACTGCATAATCTACACAAATCAACAACCTAGCCCCGAACGAGAATATCCCGCAGCAATGAGAGGATACGCTGGTATTATGAGCACAAGTTGCAACAAGGAGATCGAGCTCAACGGAAATGGCGATAAAGTACACATGGAGGAATGCCATCATCTTTGGAGGCCTCAAGGCGAGGCCAAGAACGATCCATTGTGGCATTTAAGAATTAGCGTGCTGAGAGATCAATGCGTCCGGGGCGACTGCCCTAGCAGAAGTTTTGTAAGTTATGCCTCGTTGCCTTTCCAGAGTTACAGTTGGCTAATTGTTGAAACCAGGCATTCAATTCCCAAGACAGCCTTGCCAAGGCAGCCCTCCAACTCGAATCCGCATTCAGCGAAGTGTTTGATATCAGAAAATGCGGAGGGGAAGCCCCCGATGCAATGGGGGGTAGAGTCAATGATGGAAGGTCGGAAAACATCACAATCTCCTTCTCCACAGATAAGGCTACCGCAGGTTGGGAAGAGTTCTTAGGAAAGTTGAAGTCCCTTGAAAAGGAATGGACCGAGGAGGGAACGAGCATGCTTTGAAAAGTTACTCAGAGAGGGGGTCTGACGTTCTTTATTCCGAATTTCTGGCGAATGAGCAACTGGAGGTTGGCTCAATAATGTGGTGGATGGAAACGAAGAAGTTTGAGGACTTTCAACGTCATGTTTTGGTCACAAGGTTCATGCTGGCAGTCTTCTATTAAATGGCGCAACTGGATGAACTTTACAGGGAAAGCATTTTGGAAAGTATGGAGTTTGTTCGCATTTTCATGGAGTCCTTGGGAAGAATATTATACACGGATTCGTTTTCTACACAAGAATTGGACATTTGCACAATTACCTCACTTCTGATCGATTGGTCCGGGATTTTTCTCGTTGGACTCGAACCCCTTCAATCTTCATCAATGAAGTTTGAGTGAGCAGATATTGGAAATTTTGAATCACACCCTTGTTAACGGTAAACTCGGTAAACTCGAGCCGATGAAACGGCAAGTACCCCGTACTCATGCATCACAGCGTCCAGACTTGAAATGCGATTAATCCAAGAACCCGGAATTCTTATATTGAAAATTGAAAATCGGGACACCAGTTTATTGGTAGATCTTGACATTAATGGCTTCCAAGGTGAGATTTGACTAAATTTGGGGAACAATGACTGACAATGAAGTACGAGTAGTAAGTCACGAGAGCATTAGATGCACAACACTCGCACTGCAACACCAACTTCGTCAGCACTTTTTGAATCTGGAAAATCCCCATCACGCCCCACAAACTTTTTGAACAAAAGAGGATTAATTCCATCCGAAGTCCATGGCGTAAGAGAGTATTTGACCAATAACATTCGTTCAAACATTCACAAGCATCCTCGGTTCCGCCCGGTCCTAGCTCCTTCATCCATGCATGAATTCGGTTCGTCGGATCTCCCTTTTGAAACCGTCAACACTACCATTTCCGTACAAACCTCCAAAAACAGTGGCCTGAAATGGCGGTTTGCGTTCACTCATCACTTTAGGATCTCATTCTCATCATATCTTCAACGAAAAAAAATGGTTTGATCGTCCACGGCGCCGCTGACAAGCGCAACAGGTGGCCCGCGGGAATAATGCCATAGCAGATTTCCCCATTCAAGCTATCAAATACAGTTGGCCCAGGAAATGGGGTGTTAGCGTGACACCACCAAGGCTGGAATTGGAATTCTACGATGAGCAGTTGCTTAGCCTAACATTTGCTTGTCCGGCTCCTCTTCCTACTCTTTGGTCTTTTGTTCTATTCTCCCCCGTCTTTTGTTTCTTTTTTGCTCCCTTCTCATCTGCTCTGCTCAGTCATGATGCTTTTCAAATATTCTTCTTGATACGTATTTATTTTACTTACAATAAGCAACTTGGCTTTTTCGTGTTGGAACTGGCTTTCGATGGTTCCGGATTCCTCGCTGGGAGAGGCTTCTTTTCTCTTCGTATCTTTTGCCGAAAACATTATGGAGGAAACACACGAAGAAGAACAGGAGGGGTCAAATAATCTCATACTCGTCCCAACAGCAACCGTCACAGTTATACAACATATTACAGTACAAGACCAGAAATCTTTCATTACGCCGCCACCAAGGCCAGATCTTCTTCGACGAGAACCTCAAAACAATGACCAAGCATGTCAACAAGCTTCGCAGAGCGCGGATCAAGCTGCTCGACAGGCTCAACAATCTGCTTCGCAATCGATAGGGGAGGCACAGCGATCAGCTACCGAAGCGGCGAGGCAAGCTTCTCAATCTGCCTCACAAGCTATTCAGCAAGCGCAACAAACGGCTGGGCAATCTGCAGACGCAGCCTCGAGAAGCGCGGCACAAGCAGTTTCTGCTGCTAGTCAAATGGTGGCTAGCATACAGGCTTCGGCATCGCAGGCTATCGCCAGGGCAAATGGATCAGTATCGAGTGCACAGATGAGCGCTTCCAGTGCTGTAATGAGTGCTTCATCAGCTCAGGTATGTCATCTTTGGAATAGAAGGAGGGCTTTGAAGGTGCGGGGTTTAAAAGGATATATATCTAACAATTACATAGATGGGTGCATCGAGTGCAGTTTTGCAAGCAGGTGCTGCTGTCGCTGCTGCAACGGGTATGCTCTACGTTTTATCCATACTGTCATACCTATATTAACATGATTCTAGGATCCGCAGCCGCTGCCGGTTCATCCTTCTTAGCCGCTGCTGCAAAAGCAACCCAGGGTGCCCAGTCATCCGCCGCAGGAGTGGCTGTAAGACTTTCATACATACATATCTCATCTTTCCCCACCAGGGGGTACAGAAATTCGTAACTGGTCAAGAGCGTAACTCTGCTTTCTGGATTCTTCGACCAAGACTCGAAAAAAAAATTTTTATGCCCCACAAAACGCCAACAAATATATTCAAGTTCCCCCTCATTTTCCCAGGGGAGGTGAAAAAACCGTTAAGGGGCAAGTGCCTTGGACTACAGTCACGAATTTCTGCCCCCCCCCCCCCCCTCCCTGATTCCCCCAAAACTTATAACTTTGCTAAACTTCCAAATTCTAGGCTGCTGCGTCTTCTCAGGTCAACTTAGCCTCAGCTCAAGCATCCGCTTCGCAAAGTGCCGCGGTAACGGCAACACAAGCAGCTCTCGCCATAGTAGGAAGCATAATCGCTTCAGCTCTAATAACAATTCTCATTTACTTCCTAATAATTCGACATAAGAAATCATCAAAACGAAGATCAAAACGCGATGCCCGACAACAAGAACGTTCTCTATCACCAGCGCCATCATATGCCCAAGAATCGAAATACCCCATCTCCCAAAATGTCAACACAGATCCCACCACACAATCAGCATATCAAACCATGAACGATAGAGATATGGGAATTAACTATATGGCGATAACACCTAGAGGAGGGATCACGAAGAACACTGAGGTGAAATGGAATCCTAACAAACCTCCACCGGCTCCTACATTAGGAAACTGGTTGAAAGCCCAGGATGGAGTTAGTCCTTTCGGTTCCATCTCTCTTCCAGCGGATAGGAAATCTCCAGGTCCTTTGGGAGGACAACTGAAATCACCATTACGAAGTATCCCTCCACCATCGCCAAAACCAATGTACAGAGCACCCAGTCCACCAGCAGCCGCAAGAACACCACCAAGTCCAAAAAGGAGGAAAGAAAATATCCCCAAAGAAAGTGTGATACCAAGTAGAGAAAGCATGCCGCTTAGACAACAAAGTATGGCCGCCTCCGTACGAGATTCCGAGCAAAGCCTCGCCGAAATTGGAAAGGCAACTGTAAAACAAGGTCTCGTCCGTCAAATCACCATTTCTAAATCTCAATCCGTGCGAAGGAAACCCTCGAATGCGAACTCCCAGCAAGGGCAGTCAGCGACCAAACCCGATTTTCCAAGTTATATGACCCCTCTTCCAGAACGGGAAAACAACGCTTATAGAGAGAGTAAAGCTTCAGTTTGGACAGACGATGTCCCTGATTCAGCAAATGGACCAGCTTCCACTTTCCTCCCTTCTCCACCAACCACCGCGAGGGGAGAGGGGAATAGAATGGAGATCCCTGAGACGAGGGGGCCGGTCCGGACCACAGCTGAGTGGTTGGATAGTATAAGGGATGCGGCTGCAGCGAATCAGGATACGAGTGAGTTGGTGAGTACTGGTGTTACGAACAGTACAAGGGGCACTATCGTTGGTGGACTGCCTTCGAATCCAAGGATGGGAGGATTGCCAGGGAATCCGAGGGATAGGAAGACCGCTGTCGTTACGGCGAATCAGCAGATTCAGAGTATGGAGGGAGAGTTGGATTGTGTTAAGGGATTGGAGGAGAGGTTTGATGGTGGGAATGCGAATTCGAATGGGGTTGTGGAGGCCCAGGGGAGTGTGAGGTCTAGGGCTTCGAGTATAAATATGAGGGGGAGGGTGAGTAATGGTATGAGGGTTATGAATACACCTGGTGTTGGTAGAGCGATGTAAATTTATATTTTACATTTTGTTAACCAATGGAGTTCGTCTTATTGTTGGATGGAAGGGGAGGGGGAGTTTGGCAATATACCATTTTCTTGAATGACCGTATAGTATTTAAATAGTTGTGCATAAAATAAATAAAATCTTCTAAAGATGTTACATTCAACCACTTGAAATTATTTCTCCGATCCCTCATTAAATATCCAATAATAGCAAACAAACCAATCAACTTCACTCTAGCGGGCCTCCATTCTCCGATTCGCATTTTCCGCCAGCGTTTTACCAAAAGTACCCGAAGCCTCGGTATTGACCCAAACACTATACCCCGCTTCAATGAGGGAGAGAGCAAGGAAAGTAGTGCAACGATAGAGATGGCCAAAAGGACATGTACCTTGAGTGAGAGTGGTGCCTATGATAGTCAAGGTGGAAAGAAATCTGGTCCTCATGTTTCCGGTTGTTAAGGTGGTCGCTTAAATGAAAGACTGGCTAGAGGAGCGGAAAATTCCTGGGATCAGACTAGAAAATGCGACGAGGACGTGACCGTGCTTTAGTATATATGGGGAGGGCGCATTATAAAGACTTCTAGGTTGGAATAATGGTAGTTCGCAACCTCGTGTTAAGCTCATAATGTTTGAGTTCGAGGCACTTCGGTTGTAATTTGTGACGAACAATTGTTTCCCAAAAAAAAAAAAAAAAATCCCACGAAGCCTAAAGCAAACAAGCATTGAGAATTAGAAAATCAGAAGAAAATCGTCCTATTAAAAAGCGAGGCCTCTCAAATCGAGATTTCCGAAGATTCCGGGGTGGGCTGGAATATCAGATGACCGGTCTAGGACTCTTCTTGGCTTTCATCAAAGAGAACTAGGAATTGAATCTCAACAGTAGTGACATAAATGGAAGCTGCCCGGATTTCCCAAGGCTAATAAATCAAATACTTATCGGTAGTTGAGAAACGAGGTTTGTTGGACAGGTATATCCCTACTTGATTTGTCACAGAGTCGACCTTTTCTATGCCCAAGTCGTTGCTATCACCCACAGTAATCGTAATACTATGTGAACAGACGGCAGATCTATTTAAGTATATAGAGTAAGCTTGATACTCATCGAGTAGAAATACGTAAGTTCTGGACAGCTTGTTCGCTTGACATACTTCGTCTTCCTAACGAGGTTTCAACGGGCTGCTGCCATGATATATACCCTTTATAGTACACATAAAAGACTATGCACTAGACCAAAAAGAGAAGAGACAATAAAGCAGTAATTTGTGTGGCATTTCTGTATTTTTCTCTTTCTTCACCTATCATTATTCCTCTAGTCAATGCTCACTGGTATCAACCAGCCTTCATTTTAGACAGTCGCCAATATATCTTCATTAAACCACAAGGCGACCTCTTCAAACACACAGTCACACACTCCCACTGGTCCCCAAAGTTGGGTCCGTTTACTTCTAGATTCGTCCAAATACCTCTTTTCCAAGTCAAGTCGTCAGAATCTCCTGACCTAGGTCTCCAACAATCATCAACCGTCCTCATCATAGCTCCACCAGGGGATGCAGGAATTCGTGACTGGTCAATTTAGAGCAACTCTCCTCTGGTCCTTCCATTGTCCAATGGAGACTTGATAAATCGACTCCATTATCCCAAAATACTCGTATAATTAAGATTATGTGATCTTTATTGTTCCAGGGGAGTTTGGACAACCGTAGAAAGGGAAGTGCTTCGAGAATACAGTCACGAATTCCTGCAGTCCCTGATGGCTCCAAAAAGGATCGGGCTACGATTGAAAAAAAAAACTAATTATAAAGCGCAGGATAACCAATCTTCTGAACCCGCATTGTGTTCATAAGCTTCTCGCTATAGACAAGTAAAATAGCCTCCCCAATATGCACCCAAACATCCAAATACCTCTTCCACATCTCCGGACACTCCTTCGTGAAGCCCGTAAACGTCAAACTCGCAACATCATAAGCTCGGAACCCATTTCTATATTTCTATGATTTCCAATGCGGAATCGAGATTAGTTACGTGTTGTTGGAGAGTGATGTTAGGAGGGTTGAGTAGCGGTATAAATAGACGAGTTGCGTTAAGTAGAAACTCGGGGTAACGACTTTGTGGTGCAATGATGGGTTGTAGCTGGGTGTATGGTGAGAGTTTGGCTTCTATTTGACCGGGTAAGTTGGTATGCACGTTTACTTTGGCTAATACTCTAGCGGCTTCGATGAATTCGGGGACGTATGCGTTTAGGCTTCTTAGTTTGATGTCGAATGGCCATAAATTCATAACACACCATTCCTAGTTATTCAAACGTCAGAGGGAAAATATTGCAGGAAGGATATGAGCAGGAGTGAGTGTAAAGATGTAGCTTAGAAGAAAAGAAGGGGGTACTTACTAGTCCTCGTATTAGCAAGGGAATTACATTTTTCTGTAGGGGACCAATCAATGGCGAATTATCCACTGCTATATGAAGTTTGTGGGCTATGTCTCTCGTTTGCTTATTCCAAATGAGTAGATCCTTTCGACTATCGATGGATATGGGAGAGGTGAACTTCTCGTAGTTTATCAAGTTCTTGACAACCCCCTCGTGAGCACTACGAGCCTCATCAATGAGCTGTATGGCGCGAGAGAGTGCTCTTTCATCCAAAGTGGAATCTAGCATGCTCATCTCCCTGGTAGCTTCTGAGGACTTTTCACGCATTATGCTCATATACCTGAGGTAATTCATCTCGAACTCGTCTGCATTCCATAATCTTTCTCTCAAGTCTAAGGCCTGTTTATCCTCGAGTGAAAGAATAATAGCGTTCCTCAGCTCGCTTAGCCTTGAATCTTACGTGTTTCTCAAGTCTGTGACAAGTTTATCTAGTTTGGTTCGAATACCAGAAATGCTGTCATCATTTGGCTCGTACGAAAGATTAGAGTGGGAGCCTTGGAATCTTGAGCGTCCACAAAGTACCTCATTTCCATACCTATTTACTTTTGTCAGTCTCGTCGAGGTCATCAGGGAGTATCTTTAAAACTTGCTTTCTAACACCGACGTGCTACTGAATTAATACTTATCTCGAAATTGGAGTATCGGAACACTTACCCAAAAGGTATTATCCTGCATGTCTGAAAGTAAGCGGTCAGCGATTTTTCAGGAAGTGAACAGTGGAGAGTTTACCTTCATAAAAGGTAGCTGGAATAGGATACGATGTATGCGTATCAAACAGCGGCGGTGCAAGCAGAACCGGTCCAGTGGCCATCTCTTCGTGGAGTAGAGTAGGCCATTGTGTTTCCAACCAAAAGCCAAGCGGAGAAGTTATCCCTGATAATCTCTCATTAACGAAGTATGGACGAAAGGGATGCGGTGATCCCCCGAAGAGCTTCCAAGTCAATAAAAACAATTCCAATGACCAAGGTGAAGAATCAAAGATAATTTTACTTTAAATTCAAATGCCCAACCCAGTTCTGAGACGGGGTCAGTATTCATGTACGGCCCCGGCACGTCATCCGCTCTTGAATTATTCATTATATAAAAGTCTTCCACAAACCATATCGCATGCTGCACTTTTAATTAGCTTCCTCCAGGTCCCGAATTCAATTAAAACTACCCACAATTAACTCATGAACAAAAGTATTAGCAACAAACCATTGCAACCCCATCCTTTCCGCCTCATTCAAATCCGGTCTCATCAATGGAAGGACCATCTCGTAAGTCAAAGAGAGCCTGATCGTAATTTTCGTATCCTTATCCAACCCTATCACCGTAACTGCCCAGGTGTCGACATCCGTAGGACTCCCATCCCAGGGTTCCTCATAATTATCTTTGAACCCAAAGACCAAATTAAAGTTCTTCAACCATTCCTCAAACACCCCACGTATTTTCCTCTCAGTTTCCGTTGCGTCAACCGGGGGGCTTCTGAATGCGATTTCCAATAATCGCTTTGTTTCATTCGGCGGTCGTCTCGCATTATCCACATCCCTCCTCTGTCCAAAAAACATACCATCAATCTACAAGACCCGTATCAGCGCGAACTCAATTAAACAAGGGAAAGAACAGGGACTTTCCCTAACTCGCAAAGGGCAAAATATGCACATTAGAAATAATATACGTCGCAATCCTCAAAACCGGCAGCATAAACCCCCAAACAAGATCATTTCCCGCCACCCAATCCCCCCCCCCCAACCCATCCGGTTTATCCTCCATATCATCCAGCGAATAGAAATGTTGTCTGATGAGCTGCGGTCAACATCCTCCTCCCACCTCTCTCTTCGAAAGGCAGGATGTATCTCGATATCCAAAGTCGAAGCTCGTAACCTCCTATTCGTAATCGCATCCAGATCATACAACTGCCTCGTCGTAAAGCCTCTTAGTTTATCTCTCTGTTTCTGTTCGATTGAGGCGTTAGTAGCCCTAATGGTCTCGCGTTGATGTTGTGTCAGTTTATACAGGTCGGCAGGGTAGACGATGGCGAGGGGCTCCAATGGGTCTATGGTTATTTCGTCTTCTTTTCTGCTTGCGTATTTTGGGGGCCATGGTGTTGGAGAGGAGGGTCTTGTTGGGGTGCCGCCTGTGTACCGACCAGGGGGCTTTTGAATTCTGGTCGAACGTCTAACACTCATCGTTGATACAAACCGGAAACTTTGCGCCGGGATTTGTGCATGTCATTTCAGCTCTCTCTCAATCATTCTTTTTTTTTTTGTTTTGATTAAAGCATTTTTGAGAGAGCCGGGTAATATTCCTTTGTCTGTGAAAGGGCCCCGGAAGCAGTTGGGAAACCATCAATGACCAGCGTGACAATCGAACAATGCAACAACCGGAAATACTCGACATGCCAAGTCTACAAGCTAGTGTTCTAGAAAGCCAATTTGCATGTACATACATAGAACTCGCTCTCACGTGATATATATATATATATATTTCCAATTTGTAGTTGACAATGGGAATCAAAAGGCATGGATTTTGACTTGACCCTTAAATAGAGTCTTACTCAAAATACCATTCGACTCGGTTTTCTCCTACCTACTACTCTAATACCAAAAGCTTTCTTCCCAGGTCACGTGACGTTTCGACATTGCGTGTCTCGCCCTTGTGTTCTCTTTATCTCATAGCACAACATTCAAAAGTCTATAACTTCTACTTTCTCGTTTTCGCAAAGTGTAGGCATAATTGAGGTTCTCGGGGGACGACTTAATACTGAATAGAAAAGTTTCTACCACAAAAAAAAAAACCGAACATTCTTACCAATCACACCTATTCATTCCACAATCTGATAGAATTAAGTGTACCTCTCATTCCCTTCCTTGTTTCTAGATTTTCAGACAATAGTCCTTTGAAGAAATCTAGCCAGGAAGACATATGCTAGAATTCTCACTTTCTTCTGTTGAAGCAAGCTCGAAGTTATGCCTGGCCCAAAAAGATATATGCTAAAATTATTCGCTTCCATTCCAAAAGCAGCACTTGAAACAAATACTCGCGTTGTAAATAGGTTAATTTTTTATCCACGTTTCGTTAGTATGCCATCAAACAAATATAGAAGGAAAAGTCTACATCTCTAAAGCTCGTATATAATTCGATCGAGAGAAGGCCTCATCCAAAAATCTTGCTCAGTCTATCTTGTAATGTTATTTTGACAAAAAAAAAAAAGCCTACGAACCTACATGAAAAAAATAATTTGCAAATAGCTTATGAACTTATTAAGGCAAAACACTCACGTCTACACCATCACGCTGAAACCACACCAGAAAGAACTGTTTGATGATTTCATTTATATATTCCTTAATTTCTTATGTCTCATAAAAGGTTCGCCCATCGCAAACCAATCCCTAAATACAACCCCCCCCCCACCCATCCCAGACCCCCACCCAAATAGAACTCCTTTGAAAATGCAAATGTCATGTATAAACCTCCCATCCCATTCCATCCCCATATCTGCAAGCCTTAGAAAAGAAACCATTCGCATTTATCCACAGAAAAAAGAGACTTGAAAACCCCCAAACCCTAACCATTCCCCCAGTTTCATTCACAAGTCATACCCGAGCCCAGATCAAACCAATTCACAAACCACAATCCCATAATTTGAAAATCGCCCTCCCAAGTTCGTGAAGAAGGGAAACGTAAAAAGAGCAAAAATCTAACAGATCCCACTCAATCCGGCAAAAGGTCTTCGGAAGGCCTCTGTTCCCAACCAACCCCCGGCTGAAGGCTTCTTCTCTTCCAAAGTAGAAGGAGCCGGTGCATTCGCGGACGTGCTTGAGAATAATGGGTCGTATTTCTCCTCGCGGACTTTGGACATCAAGACCTGGCTGTTCCATGCTTGCCAATCGTAGAGCGAAGCTTCAGGCTTGAAGATATCATCGTATGGTAGTTCTGCCATGGCACCCATGAAGGTCTGGAATGGCGCGGGTGTTTGTTGTGCTTGTGGGAGAGGCGTCCAGGTGGGCGTTGGGTATTCGTGGTGGTGTGAAGTAGCAGGGGAGAGCATCGGCGAGGAAGTCGAGGAAGAGAGACTGGAGAGGGAGGTTGAGGAGTGAGGGGAAGTCGAGAGTGTAGGCTCGTTGGAGAGAGAGGACCAGGTTGTGTCTTCGTATAAGGCGTCGAAAGAGGATAGTTCTGTGGGCGACGATTCTTCCAATGGTGAGTTTTCAAGAGGCGCAGATGTGGAAATGGAAAGCCAATCTGGTTCAGTCAATTCAGGTTTTGGTCCTTCTTCTCGGCGACTGTAACTTGGGATATATGGTTGTAGGACGATGGTGGATTCGATCGAGGAAGTTCTGGTCATGGGGGTGGGTGGTTCGTCGTATGAACTTGAGGAGCTTGCTTTGGAGAGTTTGCGCTCTGGACGCGAGGTTTGTCGTCGTTTGGTACCTTCTTGTGTGTATGATGGTCTGCGAGAATTGACAATCTTGCCGCTGTCGTCTCTCCAGAGTCTTTTGCGGGTTGCTAGAACGCCCAATCCTTCTCCTCCTGCCTCGTCATCCTTTTCCTTGTGGCGGGCCATGTGCCTGTCTATTTCTCGCATTAGACCATGTTCGGAATAATTAAAATCCCATATTGAGAAATAATAGGCATTTAATGTCACGTACCAAGCAGATCGCGACGTCGGAAATGGGCGCTACATCTTAAGCATGTGTTGTTGCCATCCTTGTGGTTCAAAGCGTGACGGTGCAGATGTTCGGATCTCGAAAATGACTTTCCACAGTTTGGGAAACTACAGCCAAACTTCTTCTTGGTAATGTTGTCGGCGCAGCATTTGGAATTGGTGGTCGAGTTAGAAGACATGGAAGCAGAGCGGGAGGTGGTGGGAGCCATTGTGTCGGTCAGCCGTCGGAATTGAGGGGATCCCAGATCTTTTTTGTTGGGTGAAGCTTTAGCTGTAGATTGTAGATGGTTAAGCTTTCTTTTGAGCTTTCCGTTCCAGGTAGCTGCTGCAGTTGCTTGTTAATGAAGAATGGGGGAAAGAGGGGTCCAAAGGCCGCTGGAGTCGGCGAGTATATGTAGTTCTCTCTATCTTGGCCTCTTGTCGCGGAACAATTTCCATTCTTTGGCTTTCATCCACAAACTCGTGCAGCATGACGAACCGTCGACCGATGATCGGGCACTGTCGACCGCGTCGGGGTTCTTTCCTCGCACCTACTAGTCCCTACCCTGGCGACCAGAACACCGCTAGAACCCTGCTGAGGCCTTGCTGAGGCCTTGCTGAGGGGCTGGGATTGGCCCGGTGGGGGAGCGATGAGCGGTTGCTTGTATCCACGTTGGTCGGCAAGGGCGCTGGGTGGGCTGCACTGGACTGCTAGGTGCGGCTGCACTGAATTCACTCTAGACTGCAAGCAACCAGTCATAGTGTGGTCGGAGGTTGAGTCTGGCATAAAAGTCCGGACGAGTGTGTGGTCTCGAGTCAATAGCGAGGGCGTACAAGTAAAGAATGGTCATGTAAAGTTTAGCTAAGCTAGCGACCACTCTCTTGGTTAATACTGTTGAGTGGCAATTAGGGTGACACACTGAAAGTGGGAAAGAGCGCCATGCCATACGGAGGACTGTCAGCGACAACGGGGTAGTTGTGGAGCTTATGTCGACGCTAGCAGCTACCCTTAGCTTGCTCGCTCGCATCAAGCATCAACCCCAAACCCAAGACCGGCCTCCTCTCCTCTCTTTTATTGAATTGCTGTATTGAATTGCTGGAGAAGTGGCTCCTCTCATTCTCATTGCGAGTGGGAGTGCACGAGTGCACGAGTGCGCGGAAGGACTGACAGCTTCATTTGCAGCGAAGTGCTGGGGCATCCCCCACGCCCTTCACCTTCTCGCCTCTCGAACCGTTGTATCTTTCTTCTCCCTCTGCAGATGCAGCCTGCACTGTGCAGCCACTACCGCCTGCGACTTCCAATTCCATGTCCAAAGGCAAGGAGGCAAGAAGGCAAGAAGGCCAGAAAGCCAGAAGGCAAGCAGGCCGGCTTTCGCAGGTTCTCCTACTCACTTGCCGTGTTCCGTTCCGACTCGTTACCCATACACAAGAAGGGAGAACTGCCTTTGACAGCTACAGTGCTGCAGTGCTGCAGTGCTGCACATCACCGTCGACGGCGCTCCACCTCCACTCAAAACATTGGAGTCTTTGCACCAAAACGGCAACTCTACCAGCCCCTCTAACCCTCGTCCATGAGCACCACATCGTCGCTCCATATATCTCAATACACGCAACGTATCATTCGCTCCGCATTTGCTCGCCTTTTCGCTTCATATCGTCAACTTGGTCAACTCATCCACACTGGTCCCCTGGTCCCTTGGTCCCCTGCTCGCCGCTCGCTGCTCGCTGCTGCTTCCCACTAGACTGCCCACTAGACTGCCCACTAGACTGCCCACACTGCTTCTCGCTTTCGCTCTGCGTGTCAGGGTCGTGGGGCACTGGGACCGTCAATCGGCCGGTGCGACAATTGGTTTTCCCCTCGGTGGAACTGTAGCTGGAACTGTAGGGGAAGCAACAACTCTCCATATTATCCCCATATTATCCCCATATATCCCCGGGCCTCGTACCACACACAGCTCTCCTCGCGAGTTGAGCTGGCTGAGGCTGGGGCCGAGTTCCCTCCACCTCCATCACTCCCCTGCACAAATTACCCCTCCTACCCCTCCATAAGCACGCTAAATGCGCCAAACGAGCTTCACTTGGAAACGGCTGGGTTCAACTCAGGGTTCCATGTGCCAGGATTACTCGCAAGCCCTGGCGCCTCTTCCACATTTCTGGCAGCACGCTAACGAGTTGCCCGAAGAGAAGACGAGATGGCTTGCGGAGTAGAAGGCCGCCCGGCGTTCTTATCGCCCATCCAATTACTTATCGCGGCCGTTTAATTTGGTTCCTACACCTCCGATGGCATTGTTTACGCTGGATGCGAATGGTGGCGTAGGTATCTCATGAACATGGCAAGACGTACAAACGGCCAAGGTGTCACTGAGATCTCGGACATGTCAACTGGCGTTCTGGAAAGAAGTGGAAAAAGAGACCCTTCAGACCCTTCAGACCCTTCAGACCTTCAGGCCCTTCAGGCCCTTCAGGCCCTTCAACCCTCAATTCCCCCCTGCGTTAAGCTTAACCAACCATGCCAAGACGGCGTACCAACCGCGCAAGTAACATGGCAAAGCTTCGAGAATCGAGACTGACTTTTTCCGATCGGCCAAAAGCCCGTCAATGTCGGCCCTGCTTCTCACGAACCTTCTTCTCGCCGCTCAATCGACCTCCCGATCACCGAATCGCTGACTCTGGGGTCTGTATCAAAGGCCCTTTACAAATACAAATAGAGGGGTAACCCCTTCATGCAGGCGCGGCTAGAAATGGCCCATCAAAACCATCACTTTTCACAATCAAATTAACCTCGGTCGGCGATTGCCGCCATCACAGTTATCACCAATTCCCTTTCAACCAATACCAGCCACTGCCATCAGCAAAGAGTCATCGGAAGAGTATCGGAAAAGTGACGGACAACTCGAGCAGTTAGGTATGAATGGAGAATCACCACACGTGATGATAGGGGATCTCTCTCATTACAAAATCAAGTTGCCTATACGCGCTCGAGATCTCAGATCCCTTCCCTCCTTCTCGTCATTAAATAAATCCCCGTCTTTCATACGGAGTAACACGGACTACCCAGTAAGCCGGTTTGCGGAGTTCGAAGCCCGAACCTCACCACGCCCAATGCAATGAACCAATGCCAATGTTCAACCCAAAATATCACAATCTTCCCCGCCCTCATCTCCGTATTGGACAATTACGTGTCGTCACGCAATTCCCAGGTTCTGCTGGTCATCGCAATCGATTGAACAATCACTCTCTTCTGATTGGTTACAGAGGTAGTAGATAAAACGAGTTTCCATTCCATCGTTGCCCAGCTCGGCCTACCACGCTTGCCTATGCCTGCCTATGCTTGCCGGGGGAATTAAGAGGTGGTCACGACTCAGGAATCTTGCGGTGAGCAAAGTCAAGTGTCAAGGGCGCCCGTCGGTAAGTTTACCGAAATCGACGAGCCAGAAGTCGGTCTTTGTCGGAGCAGAGCAGCCCAAGGAAGGTTGTTTTTGTGATAAGTCAGTTTTGGATTGTGGTTTCTATCTAGCCGATATTTCTCCTTTGGCTCGATGTTTCGTGTGCAGTTGTGCACATGATGTTTTCAGATTTGCGAGGCGTAGCGGAGAGATTACATGTCAGGCATGTCGCTGTCGATTTTATAACCTCGTATTTTCTTGTTCTATATTATGAGGAGATATACTCATGGGTTTGGTGTTTTAGCAAGTTACTATTGCGAGCACATGATATTTACTTTCCGTTCGTTTTGTGTTTATTTCCTTTCTCGCCGTCATTTTTCCGTCACTGCCACTCTGCCAATTCTCCCTTGTCTGTTCGCTTTTCTTTCCTCTTACTGTATTCCAAGAATCCAGCTTCAGGATCAGACATTCAAGAATTCGTCAAGCTGACCTAGAGTTCAACTCAGGGAGGCCTCTCCCATCTAGTTATACAAGTCCTTTTTGTTCTATTTCAAGCCTGGCATAGTTGGATCTCTACTTTGCTCTTTCTTTTCCCAAGGCCAATACTTGTTAGTACAATTATGACAGACTTTAAAACCACAATCACCACTATCGTTCGTCGTAAATTTGTTTAATTAATTCAAATTATCGGAACGGTTTAGGGTGTCAAAATCAAAAGATGAGATTTACAGGAGGACTTGAGATGAATGAAAATTTATTTTTCTTACATTGTGTTATTATATGTTATATTTAATTATTTTAGTTGTTCTAAAGATTCTAGTATGTTGATGATTGATAGATATCAAGTAATTGACAGGAACTCTTACTTTTCGTCAAATCAATCCCGTTCCCTTTGAAAATGACAGTTTTCCAGTGAATATCAACAGTCATCACACTTCATCAAAATTCAAGAGATGTGATGATAGGTAGGTAGTTGGTTGAATTAGCTTCATTCACTTCATTCCGTTTTTAAAGAGCGAGGATATCAAACTAATTCTTTTTTTTCCACAGACTCCTCTACGAAATTTTATCAGTAAGAAAAAGATAAGAAAAACTAAGAGGTCGGAGTCCTACTTAAGGCTACTGTCTTTTTCTTTTCTTCCCAACACTTATGAGAAGCCACGGCCGACGACTCAGCTTCTCAAGCTGCGCAGTCTTCTGGCTTCTGCTTCTCAAGTAAATTCTTGAAAAAGAGGTCTCCTCAGCGGAAGGAAAGGTTGAAACATTGTTTCGACATGAAAAACTCTCATTCTGTCACTTTCCCGTTCTCCAGTTCTGTCATGTCTTAGACAGGCCTCCCGTCCGTAGTCTTCTTGGATAGACATAATTCCCCTAGATGGGCTTCTCATCGCTGGATTTTCTGGTTGGAATTGAATGCTTCGAGTTGTTGGGTCGAGGCATTTTGGATTGAGGCGTCTTGGATATTTGGAAATACGGACTGTGTAACACGAATCACTTTTACATCCAATATCAACTTTCCACTTTTTCAGAATTCACAAGAATGAAAGAGGTGAAAACGCTGTTATTATTCCGATACGCTCACTCTATCTATACAAACCTCGCTAAAAGTTGGCCGTCAAAAAAGCCAACCCCTTAAAAGTTACTCAATCACCAACCACCACTCACGGCTCCCAAACATCCGCTAAGATCCTGTAAGTAAACAAGTACCAAAAGACCTCCACCAGACACAACAATATCGCCAACATCGCCATCAAAATCTAACACCCACTCATCTCCCTCTCACTCAGCATCCCCCAACTTATCCTCGCAGCCACCATATGCCCCACCATAAACTGCACCCTTTCAAGATCCCCAATCCCATTGAGATCAACATCAAACCACTCATACCACCTGCACTCCCTCGCTTCCTTATCAAAAGCATCGCATCGTTCCTGTTTCCAGATTTCTCGCTTCTGTTCCGCCATCTTCCTATCCACCTCAGCCATCTCGAGCTCTTGTTCCCTCAACTGTCGATCCATGAGTTCGTTTACCTGTCTATCGTCATCCTGCTCAATGAGACGATGAAGGTGGACCAAGGATCCCATGAAGGCCTCCCTCCACCGATCTTGCCATCGCTGGCCCACGGGGGGTTCGTCGTCATCATTGACAGGGGCGCTTTTCCGGATATGGACAAGATGGTTGATGTGTTGGATTGTTTGGGCCATGGCTTCTTTCAGTGCGTCGTATTTCTGAGTCTGGTCGATTTGAGGGGTGCTTGAAAAATATGTTGACAGGCCCTCTTCAAGGGTAGCGAGCTCTGCAAGCCAACTCGCAATCGCAATCTCATTCTCCTTCGCGATATCCTGCAAAGTAGGAAGTCTCGCATTGTTTTGAGCACAAGCGTTGGAATAAAGATCAGCCACCTTCACGTCCCAATCCTCCGACTCCTCGGAGAAGCCTGGATCTCCCTTGTCTTGTCGTTCATACTCATCACTATTAAACGATCCTATCCGTGGGAGCAAGTCAAGCCGTTCCCTATTGTTTTCAGAAATCTTCGAAGGGCCGGTAAAAGCAGAAAATGTAACAAGGTCTTTCTCGCTGGAATCGTCGACATCCCATTCCTCTGCTTCGTCGTACTCGTCAAAAGCGTCATTCTGATCATCAGAACCGTGAGTGTCGGCTAGCGGGATCAGGCTGTGAAAACCCGCGTTCCGCTCAGTAAAGCGGGTACGATAGCTCTCACAACGTCTCTGATCCGAGTTTTCATAGTCATCCTGTTCTGGGCCGTCACGATCCAAGTCTCCACGCCCACAAACACAAGACGCCTTTCCACAACGTGAACAATGCCTATTTGGATCCTCAGTAGAACACGTACTGCCCGTTCCACGTCTTAACCGAGAATCTCTCGTGCAGTCTAAATGAGCCTTTAACCTCTTCGCTGGAGTAAGTTGGACAGCCTCTTTCGGAGAGGAAGTGAGATGGCTAAAATTGACAACCTCACCGCAGACATATTTTTCATTTCGATGACTCTTGTCTTTCCGAGGAGAATGAATATCGACAACCTCAAGGCACTCATCAAAGACATACGTTTTGGAACCAATTCGAAGCCGCTGATGTTCCGTCTTTTCCTGCCACTCGAAAACGTCTTCCGTCTCGAGGTTGACTGAGGAAGCTGGAGGAGATAATGGCACTTCAACATTTTTGAAGACGAAGATTGGTTTGTGTCCAAAGATTTTCTCGCCCGTCTTCTGTTTCCCTTCCTCTCTCGCGGCTCTCGCGGGGACCAGTTCTTCCTCAAAGTGGCCATATAAAGTCGAAGAAGGGCTCAAAGGAGGAGAGTCGTTCACACTGTCTTCCTCCATACGGGAAATTGGATGACCGAATTCTGGGAGTTTGTTCTCTCTGACGAAAGAAGCCTTCGTCCTGATCACCAACGGCCGATGCCAATCTCTCATCGAATTTTCCGTCATCACAGGGTATCCCTTTTCATTATTTCCACTCTCCTCTTCCGCCGAGAAGACTCCAGACCCTTTAGAACCGTTCGAATCCTTACTCCCCTGACTCCTCTTAAAGAGACGGCCAATATCGGAAAATGATGGAACCATAGCACGCATACTAATATATTTCCCCTTCCCCCCCTTCTTCCCCTTCTTCCCATTCTTCCCCTTCCCACTCCCACTCCCGCTTCCCTGTCCCATCTGCAAACCAGGCATAAAATTACTCAAATCCATCGGATCACTCGTCCGCTGCTCCTGCTCCAACCGTTGATGAACATAAGGATGTGGCTGCTCCGAGATCGCCCTAGCCGGTGCATTTAGATCCTCCGGTGGAGGAGAATCAGCCTTCAACGGCTCCTTACGGACAGGAGGAAGTTCAATCTTAGGCTTCTCATCCTCATCGTAAACATGGTCTTCATGTTTGAAACGGTGACTTGGGGATAGTGAACGCTCTTGGCTTCTCGAAAGCTGCGCTTGTCGTCTTGAGAACTCGGTATGGTATATATGTCCTTCGCTTGTCGCACGCTCTCGTCTGGTGTCTGGTAGAGGGGCGAACGAGACGCGTCCTGTGCCTCTCCTTGGTTGTGATCGAGTGGGACCTGTATAAAATTAACTTGTTTTCTGAAAAGTGAAAATTCTTGTGAAGCTAGGGAAATGGGTTGAGGTTCCCGAAGACAATGGAAATAAGAGAAAAATTCTGAAAGTGGACTTACGCGTGTTGAGGGAAACGGGATGAGTGCGGCTCCGGGTTGCAGTTCGACCTCGAGTGACATCTGTAGAATCATCACTTGTATTTGCGGTCACCGGTCTAAAATATCAAGATCATTAGGTTAGCTTGCATTTTCGGTAAAGTTCCAAGAGAAACGAGGCAGGGATTTCGAGTTCTAAAAACCCCTGTTGACACTTGTCAAAGCAATTCAATCTCCTGGCACACAAAATAGAGGGAGAGCATATGTATGGCGAGTACTTACCCAGTCATCGGGACAATTGGTCCAGTTTGTTCAGGCGTGGCACTACTATAGCCCGAATCATGCCCACGTCTTTGGTTACTCGCTTCCGGTTGTGGGTTCGATGCCTCAGAGCCATTGGTATCAATTCGCACTATATTAACT
The DNA here is from genome assembly GCA_001414455.1 of Hymenoscyphus fructigenus. Lineage (NCBI taxonomy): Eukaryota > Fungi > Ascomycota > Leotiomycetes > Helotiales > Helotiaceae > Hymenoscyphus > Hymenoscyphus fructigenus. The sequence goes on along the minus strand of LKUV01000027.1, from coordinate 14,462 downwards.
CGCAAACCATAATGGATTGGCTGATAGTAACCATTCCGGATGCTAGACGTTTTAGTGAAACCCCTCATAGATCCAGACCCAGAGTTGGAAATATGGTGATGGTAAAACGGCCCAGTGGGAATTTGAGCAGAAATTTTGGGATAAGAATTGAAAAGCAACCCGTGTTTGATTTCTTGATGCTCCTCAAAACTTCGGGGAGAGGAAGGAAGTGTTCTCGGGACACTGTGTTGTGAGGGAACTGAATCGAGATCAAGTTCTGGAATAGAATTGGTTCGGCAGAGCTTTATTCTTTTATATTCTGGGGCTCCAATATCCTGAGAGCTTCCAGCAACAGTATTCTGGTCGCTGTAGAATGACTTATAGTCGATGGGATTGATTCGAGGGCTTGCGGGGGAATAGTTTTGAGTCAGCAGCGTTTGATTTTCCTCATCGGTGCCGATTACGAAAACCCCATTGGAGCTCCATGATTCTCGTATTGAAGCGGTATTTGTATGACGGAGCAGGTGATACTCATACCCACTGGAATATTCTTCTGCTCGTTGCTTGCCCTTTACAAGAAAGGGCACCTTTGTAAGAAGTAGGTTGGTTTCTTCTGTATCTGCGATAGTTGTAGCTAGGCTCTCTTCGCTGCCCCAATGATTTGAAGTTAGGCCTATCTTTCCATCAGGTATGGGGTGATACTCGAGCTCTTGTTCGGGATCATTTGCTCGAGATCGCGCCTTCAAGTTCCAACGCTTCGTGGATCCTTTCATGAACAATACTCCACTTTCATCCGAATCGGTTTCCTGGCTGTATATTTCTGAGACCGACTCTTTATTTGTGTCAAAAGGAGAGTTCGCCTGAGCGTTTTCTTCAGCCAGAACTTCCTCGGCGATGTCTTCGAGATCATGTCTCATTCCATTTGCGGTGAACCCAGAAGCAGCAGGAGTATCGAGAATAGCGAAACTTCGAATGTCGGGTACTTTACGCGGTGTTGCAGGGTTGTGCGCATGGCTTATGCTGCGTGATTGCTTTCCCTTGAGTTTGTGAAAAGACCGGCTCCCATTTAAACGGATATTCAGCGCTCGAGTCTTCTGCCTCTCCAACTCGGTCCAATCGGGTGAAGATGCTCTCTTGTTAATTGGCGAATGAATTCTATTTGGCGATCGATGTCTGTAGGTGTAGTTGCGATGCTTATCTCGGGAATTTGCGCGAATAGTAGAGCTGGAGCTCCAAGATATTGTTCTGCCCCGAACCTCTTCTTCGCTCGATTCTGACAATGTTGGTGAGTAATCAGCAAAGCTCCTTGGGGTTCTTTGCCTGTCGGGCAGACTCGAGTATTTCGGTAAGGGTTGATAAGGTGGCAGAGGACGATCGTCAACTGGCTTGGGGGATCCCGTAACTCCTAGAGATGCAAGCAAAGTCTCAATGGAATCAGCAGGTTCCGCTGGAGCCGTACTATCTCCTGGTTGTGGGGTTTCCATAACTCCAGCGCTACCAAGCGGACTCCATTCATCATCTGGAGAAGTTAAGGTAGTATCATCGGAGCCTTGCGAATCACCTGCAGAAGAGCAAGAACTGCTATATTCGGTCCCTGAAATATCTGCTGAGAGGTCTCTGAATGTGTGTCGGGTGGCCTGTTCCACGCAAGGTTCATGGGACTGGGGATTAAAATAGGGGATATCGTCAATGGGACCAAAATGGACCCTTTTCTCACCATGCCATGACATCTGAACTCCTTTAGTATTCACATGAGTAAACGGGGATCTAGTATAGATAGGGAGGAAAGAATTTTCGACTCGTCTGAAGTTCGCATCACAGCCATCGCCAACAGCTGGTACGGGGGTATAATGTGTCTTGTCGTTACCAGGGTGCTCAAAACCTGGCTTGGCATGCTTTCGCGTAGTGGTATTTGTTTCGGTTCTTAGTCGCCGAAGATCCATATTCTTCGCAAAGAATTCGTTTGCAAGAGGTAGTAGTTGCACCAGTTCCGATGATTTGCCCATTCTGGTCAACGATGGGTCTGTGAGGATCAAGTTAGTCGTAGCATTGTCATACGATGTCAATAATGGCGGAATCAAGTGAGGTGTGTCGAGTGTTCTGTAAACATACCTCTGAACTTTACATAATATTCAGCTTGGAATCGACGATGGTGTGCCTCATCAATAACAGCCCTGACTTTCTCTGCGAGTTCGTTGCCTTGGATGAAAACACAAGACACACGAATATCAGTTAGGATTTGTTTCTCGGGGCTTGTGCTCATATTGCTGCTTTTATTTGAGGCTTGTGTATCTTCCTTTGGTATTGGATCAGTTGGATGGCTGTTTTCGTGAGTAGGAGTTGATGTGTCAGTGGATGGAGTAATGGGTGCATCTGGGGATGCGATGTTTGAGTCGGGAATCGTGATGTTATTTTCGGGGAAGGTATAGGATTCGAAGAGTATATTCATGAGAAGCGGTAGTTGTGAGGTGTGCCGAGCTATACAGTCAGCAGCTGATTCTCGTTCTGGGTTCTGTAGAACATACAATGTAGTGTGGGCCTTTGCATGTTGTTGTTTCGGTCCATGGTGTGTAAGTGATTCTGAAATTTGATGAGTAAGTAATTGGGTATGTGGTGCTTGGGTGTGCTTGAGTTGGAAGCGTGGTTAGCAAATAGTGCAAAGAATGTGTTGTCGTAATATTGGTGATGTTGGTTGAGAAGCATCAAGATGGACAGGAAGAAAGGCATGCGACATGGGAAGTTGACCCAACCGGTCGCTCTTTCCTCGCTGGAGTTCTGCAATAGGAGGAAGGAATGCGGAATGAACGCTGATGTTGAACCTAGTCAAGTGAGTCGCACCTGTCTCTGGAAAATCGATTGACAACGGAGGAAAAGTCACCAAAGTCTCTAATTTGGCAGGCGCTTGTTGACATACACACTGGTCTTGGTACAATACTTCTGCTCTCTTTCTTGCAAAATTTCTCTCTCCGCTTATCTAACATAAAAAGAATCGCCTTGGTACTTCGTGTTCTCACTGACACTAAATGAATCAATGAGCAACGCTGCCCACTCCATCTTTGGATTGCTAGACTTCGGATCAAGGGCACGATAACGCCGAATCGTATGGCGAGGGTATATGGGAGGTTGTCACCCCTATTCAAACGCTTGTCGAACGGTCGATCCAGTTCTCTTCATAGCGTTGACTTACAACAAACCCGACATTTCGTGGGGCGTGTTCGTGACTGAGCCGATTATTGAGATCGTTATCTCTCAAGGATAAAAATGATTTGAATTACCAACCATATTCATTGCTCCTTCTTCTTCCCAGCATATACTCGATCCCACTTCAGCAAGACTTTCCCCGACGGTCTAGAGGATAATCCAATGTGTCCCGCTTCACTTTCATTCTCATCATCGACGTAATACTTAATGGGTGGTCTCTTCTCCAGAACTTTAGCGATCTCCTTATTCGAATATGCGCAAATATTCGGCCCAAGATCGTCCTTCATGGCTTCTGAGAGATCAGCAATCGCCCGCCAGATTCCATGATGTCGTTTCTTTTTGCAGAGCTCGCTATTGAGTTGACATTCAACCCAGAGAACCCACATCCCGAAAAGCCAGATGGAACTCGTGCCCACGACCACGACGAACCACTCATACGTGAATCCCCACTGTGAATCACTTAGCGAATTGTCTCAATTGCTAGGATAGAATTTCAAATTACCTGGTAAACGTTGTTCTTTGTATCACAAACAAAATTGGATTTTTTTGAAGGCCAGAACCCCCAAACGTGCCAGTAATCAGGCTGGCTAGTCTCGGGATCGGCCTCCCATTGAGCCCACCATGAGGCGTTGACTATCTGGTTTGTCCAATTGTATACTTTCATGTATTTGGAATGAGTGTTCTCACCCCTATATTTGGACCGGGTTGGGCATATTGTGTCGTCGTAATGTTCAGACCAATTTGCCGGCATCTGGAAGTAGCTGAAATTCGTCCATTTTGCATTGGGGTAAACGGAGTTATCCTGGTTATATGTGGCGCACACGAGAGACGACTTGACAGTTTTCGTAATTACTGGGCTAGAATCGTAATAATAACGCCGATCTGTACCCGGTATTAGTTGGGGGGATTAATTTATTTAACCAGGCATACAGAGAGCACTGCCACAACAAAAAATACTCCTAGTTTAACGTACATGGTTCCAAGGCATAAGAATTCTCTCGCAGAATTTCCTCAGTTGTTTGGAGGTCTCCGCCTGGCCATTTAAAACTTGGTATCTGGGCCGCATCATACCCAGAACATGCGTCTAAAAGGCTACGCGGAATGCCGTTAGCCACTAATCGAGACGTATTTTGAAACATACTAACCCCGGAAACATAATCAAATAAGTCGTTGACACAAAGAGCCATACAAATATGCACTTGACCCGCCAGTTTCCATAGCGACCCAAACCCTTGGCTAGTTGCCAGAGCATCTCCAGCTTGTTTGATGAAACAGCCACGCATGCATAGAGCTCTATTCTATCGATCAGCAAACCATCCCCATCAAGTATAGAGAAAGAAAGAGAAATACCATAAGACATCGGTGTAATTTCCGCGGCTCGTAGGAGCGCGTCGCAGAAAATACGGTAGGCAAGCAAAGAAAGAATCCCTTGTAGACCTCTCCCAACTACCCAGTTCCAAGCCAGATCAACTGCCTTAGCCGTGCCGTAATTATAATCCGTAGCAACCACCATATTAATGCCTAAAAAAGACCACCCCTCACCCCCATTGCACTCAAAAACAAAGGGAGCAATACTGGTTGATCTAATGTTTCCAGTACCCGTTGTAACCAGACTTATTGAGATGAATAGGAGCAGAAACAGGACAATGAAGACAACCAGATGTTTTACAACCTCTCTCGCATGTTTCCATCTTCCAAATTTCAATTTCCAAAGTCGAATATTTCTATGAAATGATTTTGGTTCCACAGGAGTTGCTTGCTGATAATTGTCCTCATCATTCGGTGGTGGTTTACTATCCCTTGGCTCATCCAAGCTTATCGAAATGTAAGGTGGAGCTAATTGTTCTGATTCACGGGATTCTGGTGAGATAGAATCCATGTTTTCCAAGTCTATTGGGGCATATGAAGGTTTATTCCTCGAGGTAAATCTCGAACGCCATGAAAGTGGAGAGTCATTCTTTGGTGCTCTATCTTCGGATGAAGGGAGTATACGTGGGGGAGTTGTAATTGCGTTTTGAGATATTGAGTCCGGGGGAATTTCATTTCCCGCCGCAGACAAAGCACGCGATGATCGATTCATTCTCAGAACTAGATTTTGCTATATTCGTGTTAGGATTTCCGCATTGGGAGAGCTGACAGGCGGGTATGAACCGAATGCCGCAAATAACGACACCTGCTGTACATGATTAGTATATCAGCGTCGTTTGAGAGGTCCTCGTAAACTTACCACAAATAAAGTATACGAACGATCTAGCCTCAAGTCTACACGTCAAACATTTTTGGGGTTCCGTATGGTTTTGAACTTTCAAGAGATGTACAAAGTACGTAAAATTGCCCTGCTGCGGTCGCCTTGCCGCACAACTGCATGCTGGAGTCCCCATAGCCACACTTGTCGGGACGAATCACTTCCTATCACGGATGATCAATGATGAAATTTCAAAACGATGTAGATCTCAAACATAGAAAGATACTGGACGGAGCAGCGCTTGCTGATTTGATATATGATATGATGTTCAATCGGGTGCAAGTGTGCATGTGAGATTTGAAGACTTGAGGGTCGGGGTAAACGCCCCGCGTTTTCGATGACAAAAAATCAAGATTGGGGTATACGGAGGGGCTAGTGGGAGTGGAGGGGTTGGGCTATACTCTGAGAGTCGTGCCTGTGTTGTCCTGGCAGGTTGAGAAGGAAGGAGCAACCTGGACTCGCGGTGGACATGAAAAGTAGCAGTACCGGCACCTAGGTAAATTCTAACTTCAATTACCTAATACTTTAGGTCAATTGAGCTTTATTGTTCTAAACACCTGGAAGAATATTTTAAATTGTTCTAAGGCGTGTTCAGGAAGGTGCGAACCTGATGTATTTACTGCCACTTTTAATGTCCATCGTGAGCTGGAGTCCGGACTTCGGAGAATGGAGTTAGGGGCACGATATCCCCACCCTCATTTTGTCTAACTACTTGCGAGTAAGCCGTTCTTCAATGGAGTAAGCCGGTGGCAATTGATAGTAAGCTGCTGGGTAGCATCTAAGCTGCGCCAAAAAAATGCGCCCGTTAGGTTTATCAGCCAATCACGTGCCATTACCCCTCATTTTGAGAGGGCAAAGATTTTCTCTTGAAATCATCTTCCACAGAAAAATGACCGAAGCATAGCAGGCCGAATGGGATGGAGAATCGTGCCTTCTATTCTCAGTTCTATCATCATCATCATCGCATGTTACTTTCCATTTCGCCAAGATTTCCACGAAACGTGACAAAGGAACTTGAGAAAGCTTCAACCTCAAGCTTGAGAAAAACCCTGCCTAGGTATATACCTACTTTAAGTTGATTTGGTCGCTGATCCACCCACACACAAAAAGGCAGTAGAAGAATGAACATAAAACGTCAGATCCAGCCTATTTTCTAATAATCTAACCAAGATAAAGAAAAGTTCCCATATCGCCAAAGTTGCAAAATCAGTAAATCCCTTCCCTATAGTCCTCCAAGAAGTATAAAAAAGCCTGTGAATGCTCCAAGCCCCCCAAACAACAAAAACGCACCAACTCCTATGCTCACCACCTTCAAATGCATAGATGAAAAAACGCCACCAAATGCAAATAAAGAACGACAGCCACATCCCTAAAGACCAGAATCAATCTGATCAATGATAGTTGTACCGGTAAAAGCTGTCCAATCCCGACAAGTCTGAGCCATAATTGACGGAATTTGAACTTTCTGGATATCTTTTGGTCGTTCAAGAACCGTGATGGAGAATCCTGCTGATACGTGCCATGCCTAGGTTTGCAAATTAGCCTCTTTTCCTTCTCTCAAGGCCCAACAAATGAGGAGAAAAACTCACAATATGACAATGCAATGGCCAAGCTCCCGGATTATCAGCCGTAATCTGCAACACCAGATACCCGCCTGCCTGCAAAAGCTGGACATCTCTTCTCTGCGGGTTCTCCCCTCTTTTTACAGTCTTTCCGTCCCAAGTTCCAACGCCCTCATCGATCACAAAGAAATTGTGGCCATGCAAATGGATCGGATGAGGAATCGGAGGTCCATTGTTAGTTAGCACAATTCGAATTGAGCTGTTGCTCCCGTAATTATGCACATTCCACTCTGGGTGATCTGGGAAGTCTTCGGAGCCAGTGGCAGCTAGGAGGAATACCGGTTGGTTGAAGTTCGCGCGGAAGGAGGAGTTGTCCATTTTCCAAGTCCAGAATCCAGTGCTATTTTGTCCAAATGTGATGTCGACTGTTTCCGTGGTTGGAGGTGCGAGGTTAGGCTTTATGGGGAACCAAGGCTTTGTTACATTGAGGTCGTCGTTGCGACAGATGTTTTGGACGGAGTCGGTAAATTCGGGCCAGGCCGTTGAATTGGGAGGACCATGTTTTAGGGCGTCGTGTTTGTAATACACAATGGCTGTTGCATCTGGATTTAGAGTACTAGAACAAGGCGCCGCAGCGATAGAAGATCGCATGAGATATGCCCAAGTTCCGTTACTTGGGAGACCGGTGATAAGGACATCCGTTCGTTGACCGACTCCCAGTGTCACAACTATTGGCGAATTAGTATTATTCAAGTAGTTTTGAACATTGGTGCTTACCTTTGGTCTCGTAAGAAACAACAGGCACGAAATCGTTGGCGATGACAGTCATAATGTGTCCATCTACAGAAAATTTCTGGACTCCTTCTGCCCCTGAATTGATCAAGCGAAGTCGGTGAATTTTGCCAGGTGTAAATCGGAAGTTACTCATCCCGGCATTACTCTTGCATGGAGTTGTGTCGTTAGCTGCCTTCTGTGAGCAGTCATAGTTGTTCCTTCCATTGATGAGATTGCTATCACTCACGGGTGCCTGCACTAATTAACTTTTGGGTTTGAGATAGCTGGTGTGCCATAATATTTGTTAAACTTACAACTGTATTAATGTCTTTGCTAACGACCTGTGAGACGATCTTTTGGTACGGTGTATGATACCAATCACTCAACAAAATTGGGCCAACATCAATGTCATATGGCACCGTTTGGGGCTGCGGAAAATCTCGGAGTCAGTATTGCCATTGATAGATAGTGCTAGAGGACAAGACAAGTACAGGGGCTGAAAGAAGATTGTCTTTAGAGGACACTGAGCCTCGATTTCCTGAAGCAATCCGAAAGAGGAAAAAGAAAGTCGGAGAACACTCACGCCATGGATGATAAGAGGACCAACAAGTCCGTCGGAATATTGCGCAGAGTAGTGACTGTGATACCAAGTGGTTCCTATAAAAAAATTAACAATTTGTTTAGTACAAAGAATTTAGTGAGATCTTACCATAAAGATCAGCGTGAAAGGTGTAGGTAAAGCTTCCGCCAGGAGGAATAGGGCATTGAGAGACGCCGGGCACGCCATCCATGTACTGCGATGTCTTTTGTAGGATTCCGTGCCAGTGGAGTACAGTTCCTTCTTCTGGACCTGTAATCTTGTTGTGGACTGTCACTTGTACGGTATCGCCCCTGGTAATTGTTTAGTGACTAACACTAAATAGTCTGTTGTTGTAAAGATTTACCAATTTGCCTCAATTAAAGGTGCCGGGAATTGTCCATTTATCAATAGCATAGGTTTCTGATAACCATCTGGGGACTTCATCCCCCGAGAGATTGTAAAATCATATGATCGGATGACACTACTCAAGTTAGTACTCGTGGAACCCAAGTTCCACGAAATTACTTACCCAGTGACTGGTGGGTCGTCTATCCAGAAAAATGATTAGTACTTGCAGATGTCCGTTTTGAATTGGACTTACTGTCTATTAAAAGTTAGCTAATTTCCAAAGGGTATGGGAGTGAGTATTCACATGGATTTGTGTTATTTGCTGTCTTTTGACCCCATGGATAACCTTGAGGAAGTGGCTATGAAGAACCAAGTAAGCATTACATCAATACTTTGGTCTTTTCGCAAACGAGAGAGTCCGCGAAAAAGAATAAAAGATTGCTGGAGTAACGGGGATAGAGGTACTAACGGTAACTGGGTTATCTGTTTTCAAATATGGAGTTGCGGGTGATGCATATTCCGCTAGGTAAATTTAGTATCCGTTTCTTGTGTGTATGGAAAGATTCATACCTTGACCGTTGACAAGAAAAGCTAATGGCAGAGAAGAAAAGACAAAGGCTCCCCGAAGAGATTTGAAAGAGTGAAACTTCATTGCTAGCCTTCAGTAGTGTCCGACTAGTGAGTTATAAAAGGAACGAATGTTGATGAAGTTAAATGGAAGGTCATGAGCAAATGTGTGGGTTGAGGAGTTATATATCTAAGTAACCTACACCCATGACTACATAGATAAAGTAGTGGATGGGCCATACGAAAGGAGTGTAAGCAAGGGTTGTACTAAACTGAACGCTAGGTGTGCTGATGTGCTACCCAGAACACCGATGATGCTTTTCGTCCGATTCATCGTTGACTCGACAATCCTAGTTGATTTGCGCCGCCCATGCAGGAAACTCTGCAGACATGGCTGACAAGGCTGATTCAAACAAATCAATACGGTCTATCCACATGGCTGTCTTCCTTCGTTGATCCGAAGGAACATGAGGAGGAGAGACGTTGCATTGATATCTCGCTATTGTGGGAACAGATGGCCATGGCCAAATCTCACCCAACTGATAACTACCTGCGATCAAATCATGCAGCGTAGATGCAAGGGGAATTATGCCCTGGCATTTCTAATATATGAAAAGGATGTGCGCTACAACTTATATCTGTGATACGTCGGGGCTACTGGCCGTGGCGTTGGGCCTAGAGAAGTAGTGCAAGCAATCTAACACAACATGAGCGACACATAGAATGCTGCGTGGAAGCTCAGACAAAAACGGCCATGCCCTCGCTCATCCAAGTAAGAGCTACTCGACGGGCCGATGGAACCTGAAGATTTGACCTCAGGGGTATTGTTGATTCTATCTTTAGGCATGTCAATCGTGCCACTGACAGCTTGGGAAATCCAAGGCTGAGAATGGAGTTCCTGGCAGTTGAGCCACCCCTGCCAGCCCAATATATATACAAGCCACAAAGGTGGGAAATGGTTGAAACTTATATGTTTATGCTTTCCATGACCTATACCAGACAAGGGCGAGCGCGCTACCCCTCAATATACCCTAGAAATGACGTACAAATGGACGAAGTACCTAGTGAAGTCAACGACTCCAGAACTCGCTGGGAGATAAGGCTATAGCCATGAGGCGGATCCCATTCCAGCCGCGTGGCCCAAGGTCGGGAAGAGCCCAGATAGTAAGGATGATAGTAAGCCCTGTGTTTTCCAAAGAAGTGATGAGAGGCTTTCTTGATGATGATTATTGGACGGACTACGCAGCCTTCATGACGTGGAGGAGTAAATTCAGGATGATTTCATGATGTGTCCCGGTGTCTTGGACCGATTTGGCGCCAGGTCTGAGGTCGGTTGACGGCCTCTACCTAGGCCAAAGCACCTCGGGCTCGATGAGGGAGAGACCCTTGTATCAGATCATAGGTCCGTACTTAGAAGGGGGTAGGGTTCTCTTTACGAACTGGTGGAGAGTGTCCTGTGACATTAATTGTGTGAAATATAGGAAATATAGGGAGATGAGAATGAGAGATCTCCAAACTCCATGTCAGCGCTGAGAGCGCCATGTGGGCCGTGCCACTCACCATCTCACTCCAGCCACACTTTCTTCCAACGACCAAATGAAGCCATCACTAGGTTAGCTGGAGCCTCTCCTCAGCGCTACCACTAGCTACATATCTGCCTTCTGTCAAACCTCAGCTTGAGCTCTTCCCACCTCATACCACTGCCCCCTCCCTATCTCACCGAACCAACAAACTTGATTTGGGAAAGGAACACAAGGCATAAGCGCAAGCTGCATGGCGATGCGATGCCATCGACGTACGGCCTAGGGTTACGCAACCACTAAAAGTCTGCGCTACCGACTTGAAGGATTGTGCGGAATACATTATGTCTCCGTATGCTGGCTTTCCAGCTTTCCGGAGTCATTAGATTGACCAGAGCTATGCCTTTGATCCGCCAGGAGACACAGACACGGTAACTGATTCTTGGAGGATTGACCTGCAGCCCACTCAAGATCTACTCCTCACTAATACGAACTTCAAAGCTTCTTGACATTTTATTACAGGCATCCTATGAGCATTGATGAACTAAGCTTCTCACCTCTCGCGCCACCATCGAGCGACTCATGGGGAAGTGTCGAGAAAATTCCATGTGAGAAGCACCAGAAGGAGAAATTCTTCAATCCAAGGAGGGGATTTACCGTAGAGTTTTGCGAGAGTAGCGATGGGCCTAACTAAATAGAAGGGTCACGTATACTAGTAAATTTATTACTTGTATATATAAATTAACTATTTCAGCCTAAATTCTAGTCTACATTTTTTTATTAAATTATTATATCTTCTAACAGGCCTCCTCTAAGTAAGACATTAGATAATATTCTAAATTCCTAAAGCTTCTTCTCTTCTTCTTCTTTCTCTTTTTTAAGTATTCTAAAAGATAAGAGATTAAGGCCTAAGAGACTCTTAAAGTCTCTTAGAAAGAGAAAATTAGAGTAGAAAGAGCTTATAGAAATAATACCTAAAAAAGTTAAGATATTTAGGCTAAAAGAGCTTAAAGTTCAAGTTATTATATACGCTAATTACTATAAAGTAGAGTACTAGAATTCTAGTATAAATACTAATCTCTAGAGACCTCTCTTTTATAGAGAAGTCTATATTAAGTTTTTTATAATTTCTAAGAGAATAACAGGTAACTAGTTATAAGCTAAGAAGAAAATCTTAAATATAAAGTTAAAGTTAAAGATAGTTAAAAATTAAAGAAGAAATTATTTAAAAGGTTTATAAAGAGAAGAAAGAAGAATAAGTTAGTAGAATATTAATAGATTTTTAAAAATACTATAGAAATCTTTAAGAAATTATACTTAGATTACTTTCTTATCTTTACCTTCTCTTATAGCTAGCTTTATAGCTTTTTATAGTACTATTCTTTCTTATAGAAAGGAATTACTTACTAAGCTATAAAGCTCTTTAGAGCATAATTATTATATTCTTAACTTTTTATACTATATATAAAAGATCTACTTTATTCTAGGTAGTAATAGTTTAGAAATATAGTTTTTAACCTTAATAAGACCTCTCTTCTTTTTAAGTATCTTAACAACTATATCTACTTATTTAATAGAAAGAAGATAATAAATAGTAAGACTAACTAGAATTTATAGATAAAATAATAAGTAACACTTATTCTTACTATCTATATAAGTAACCTAGATAAAATAAAACTAGTTATTTCTTTTTTTATAGTATATCTATTATAAAGAGAAAGAAGATAGAAGAAGAAGAGAAATTATTATTATTAGTCTTAACTTCAGCTAGGTTCGTGTATATATATAGTAGAATATTAATGTCTCTTATATTTCTGTAATTTATATATAATCTCTTCTTCTCTCTAAAGCTATATTCAATATCTAAAGAATTGTCGATAAGTAATATAAAACATATATTATATATATAGAGAAAAACATAACAAAAAGAAAATATAACTTATACTCCTAAATACCTCACCTCTTATATAAGGTAGATAGTAGGTAATAAGTTAAATTAAATCTTATATAAGAGTAAACAAGTATTAGATTTAGTACAGAACTAATCTCTGCCTCTTCTTAGAGGTGTAAGAGAAGCCTTGCTTTATAGAAGCTTCTAAACTCTAATATTATAAACTCTGTTAACTCTGTCTACTAGAATTAATTAATTTCTAATTAATTTATAATAGTAGATAAAGGCTTCCTTAGATCAGACAAAAGGTTATATAATCTACAAGACCTATATATATTATACCTTAGCAGCATTGACATACTAGTATTCTAATAATTATTCTACTCTAATATTATTATTAAGTTTAATAAGACTATATATAATAATAATGAATTATTTCTTAATTCTATTAAGACCTAGTAGAAACCTTTTATAAGAGTTACTTCTAATAATCTACTTCTTTTTATTATAGATTATATAGTCTTTTATAAAACAGAAGTCTTAAAAAGTAAGCTTAAAGAAGCTAGTATTAATATAAGGTAGATAGTAGGCAATAAGTTAAATTAAATCTTATATAAGAGTAAACAAGTATTAGATTTAGTATAGAACTAATCTCTGCCTCTCCTTAGAGGTATAGGAGAAGCCTTGCTTTATAAAAGCTTCTAAACTCTAATATTATATAAACCTTGTTAACTCTGTAATTTCTATTTACTAGAATTAATTAATTCCTAATTAATTTATAATAGTAGATAAAGGCTTCCTTAGATTAGACGAAAGGTTATATAACCTACAAGGCCTCTATATATTATAATTAAAGTAGTAATAATCTCTTCTAGATTAACTAGTCTTCTCTAGCTCTTAGATACTTATATAAACAAGAAGTTTAAAAGACTACTTAAAGAAAGAACTAAGGATTACTATAATATAAGAGAAGAGAGGTTAGAATATATAAAGAAGTAGACTGTCACGAATCACGTGTCAGCATGTGATGAGTAAGTCCAGACGGCGTTCTGACAGGACAAGATACTATTGAGTAGATATAAGATAGGAGAGTTGGCTAGAGTAGCTAGCCGATTCAAGGATTTCATTCGGCATAAGATCACGTGACAGATTGGGTCGCCTGGAGCGACGAGCTACCCAAGCGACCGGGTCGACTGGAGCGACTGGCGCTCCAGTCTACCCATGAGAAATGAAGGTTCTATATATGACTGGCACGTCTGCCATTAGATAGGAGCTTCATGCTCAACTTTACTTTAGTTTTCAATACATCTTGTTTTGACATCTTGAGTTCAAGTAACGAGTTTACCTTTGAGTAAACACCCGGCGCATCTGGACCTCTTATCTGCATAACAACCTTCGAGACTTAAGTTACCTTGTTACTTTCGGTACGGAAGTGAGTTTCGTTACACTTTGAGCATCTGCTTAGAAGTTCAGTCGCCATGGCTCCAACTCCACCAAAGCCTGCCACAGCTAGTCCCAACACTAGCCGAACCAACTTGTCGACCCCCTCCAGCAGTGCTGAGAGGACTCAACCCCGGGCCACCCCCGCCGCACCACTACCAGACGACGAACCAGCACCAGTGGACCCCAACTACGACAACGCCAGCATGCCTGATGCACCTGAACCGTTCAAGGTTGAAGCACTCGAGACCATCCGAGTCAAACTCCCAGATACGTACCATGGAAAGAGAAACGAACTTGAGTCATTTCTCCTCCAGATGGACATCTACTTCAACTTCAACACAGACAAGTTCAC